>ONZH01002217.1:0-500666 GCA_900303285.1 Rhinella marina
AAGTCAGTAAGAAAAATAGAGATTCCTTGACCCCGCTCTGTCAGTGGCTGCTAAATCAATGCGGTCACCATCATACTTGCACTAGATGTGGAACCCGAACCTTTCAGATAGGTAAACCCCTTTAAAAGGAGAACTTGTCAGGTGCAGAGTTTTGGTTATCAAACCACCAGCAAGCAGCTATAGTGTGTGGTAATACCTTTCTGGATGCGCCCCTACTGGGATCACTCATTTTACTATAAGGGAGAAAAAGTAGTTTATAAAACCGCCATCTGCCGCTCACGACTGGTTATTTGGGTGGTGCTGGCTGTTCGCACATCCACTCTGCCTTGATTGACGTCCCACTTGGCACAGCTAGCACTTACATCACGCAAGTGGGACATCAGTCAAGGCAGAATGGGTGTGCGAACAGCCAGCACCATTCAGGTGAGCAGCAAATAGTGTTGTTTATTAATTCTATTTTCTCCCTCCCAGTCAAAAGAGCGATTTCCACAGGGGCATGACTAGACGGTGATTTACAAGTACTACAGTTTAACAACCAAAACTCTGCTCCTGTTAGGTTTGCTTTAAAGGGCATCTATCAGCAGTTTTGTCCCTATGACACTGGCTGACCTGTTACATGTGCGCTTGGCATCTGAAGACATCTGTGTTGGTCCCATGTTCATATTTGCCCACATTGCAGAGAAAAATGATGTTTTACTATATGCAAATGAGCCTCTAGGAGCAACGGGGGCATTACCATTACACCTAGAGGTTCAGCTCTCTCTGCAACTGCCCGCCCTCTGCACTTTGACAGGACCAGGCAGTGAAAACATGATCACGCCTGTTTGGACCTGCAGAGGGCACAAAAGTTGCAGACAGAGCAGAGCCTCTAAGTGTAACGGTAACGCCCCCGTTGCTCCTAGAGGCTCATTTGCATATATTAAAACATCATTTTTCTCAGCGATGCGGGCACATATGAACATGGGACCAACACAGATGCCTTCAGCTGCCAAGTGCACATGTAACAGGTCAGCCAGTGTCATAGGTACAAAACTGCTGACAGATGCCCTTTAAGAACAGAAGCCATGATGAAACATGAACAAAGCCAAATTCTTACCAGTCAAAACTTTCAATTTTCTGTATAATCAGCCAAATTACATTGGGCGCTAATGTATAGCATCTCAATTCTTGTATTATGTATCTATATAATGTTAACTGTATACATGCAGCATCTTTCCTAAAAGACACCACAGATAAAAAGTGGAGCAGCAAATACATGATTTGACTGGTTTCAAAACGACAACTTTTCCAATTAAAGGGACATTTCTGTCAGAAACGGTCATTTTTAACTCAATAATAATAGAAAATTTTTTTTTAGAGTTTTTGGGCTGTTTTTCCTTTTCATTTCAGCAGTCCTATACAAATTGAAAATTAAATTAAAAAATTTATAAAAAATAAAATAAAATTAAATATCATCCTACTGTAGCAGTCAGCACCAATGAAAAGATCTCCTATATAGGTTGGGTATCTATTGGCAGTTTACTGCTGCTGTGATAGGAAGATTTTATTAGTATAATGTAGATAACAGTAGAAGAGATTGATTGTTCTTTTGATATCCCTCTTGTGCATACAGAGGAGCATTGCCCTGATTAGTGTCTCCCTTCTCTCTCTGGCCACCGTGATGGTCTGACTGAGAGAGTTTAACAAGGCTGTGCAAAAAAGTCCAATCAAAGAGGACATTAAAGAGGCCAGGACAGGAAGGAGAATACATGAAGTGACCTCAAAAAATTATACCCAGGAAACCATCCACCCATTTTTTGTAAAAGAAAAAAAATTACAACATTCAGATATAAACTGATCATATTGTAAGCCCTCGCGGACAGGCTCCTCCTTTCTTTTGTACCAGTTTGTAACTTCTCCTGTTCATGTTTATTGTATTATTGTTCCTTTGATATTATATATGTATAGCCCTTTTCAGATGTACAGTGCCATGGAATGAATGGCACTTTAATAATAAATAAGTGATTTACAAAATGTGATGGTTGTGTCCCTTTAATATTCACACTGGCCTTCTATTTGGGACCCTGGGTATGGGTCTGTGCTCACTTTTGAGACTTTATAAAATCATTTATTAACCAATGCCAGCTATGATGCTAGGCAGTAACTAATCATCTCTCCCCATGTATAATACATTTACCAGGTTCATGTTACAGAAACAACAAAAAGATAAAAGGAATGTTTTACTTTACCTTTCTGCAGATACAGAATATTATATATGTCACAGCTCAGAGAAAGAAGACAGGTATATACGTTAGTAAAGAGACAGGTACAAACATCAGTAAAAAGAGACAGGTACTATATATATATTAGTAAAGAGACAGGTACATATGTTAGTGAGAGACAGGTACAAACATCAGTAAAGAGACAGGTACAAACATCAGTAAAGAGACAGGTACAAACATCAGTAAAGAGACAGGTACAAACATCAGTAAAGAGACAGGTACTGCATATACGTTAGTAAGGAGACAGGTACAAACATCAGTAAAGAGACAGGTACTGTATATACATTAGTAAAGAGACAGGTACATATGTTAGTGAGTGAGAGACAGGTACAAACATCAGTAAAGAGACAGGTACAAACATCAGTAAAGAGACAGGTACTGCAGTATACGTTAGTAAGGAGACAGGTACAAACATCAGTAAAGAGACAGGTACTGTATATACATTAGTAAAGAGACAGGTACATATGTTAGTGAGAGACAGGTACAAACATCAGTAAAAACAGGTACAAACATCAGTCAGTAAAGAGACAGGTAAATACATCAGTAAAGAGACAGGTACATACATCAGTAAAGAGACAGGTAAATACATCAGTAAAGAGACAGGTACAAAACATCAGTAAAGAGACAGGTACATATGTTAGTGAGAGACAGGTACATGCATCAGTAAAGAGACAGGTACATACACATCAGTAAAGAGACAGGTACAAACATCAGTAAAGAGACAGGTACATACGTCAGTAAAGAGACAGGTACATATGTTAGTGAGAGACAGGTACATGCATCAGTAAAGAGACAGGTACATGCATCAGTAAAAAGACAGGTACAAACATCAGTAAAAAGACAGGTACAAACATCAGTAAAAAGAGACAGGTACAAACATCAGTAAAGAGACAGGTACATATGTTAGTGAGAGACAGGTACATGCATCAGTAAAGAGACAGGTACAAACATCAGTAAAGAGACAGGTACTGTAAATACATTAGTAAAGAGACAGGTACATACGTCAGTAAAGATACAGGTACTGTATATATACAGTACATTAGTAAAGAGACGGGTACTTATGTCAGTGAGAGACTGGTACATGCATCAGTAAAGAGACAGGTACATACATCAGTAAAGAGACAGGTACATACGTCAGTAAAGAGACAGGTACTGTATATACATTAGTAAAGAGACGGGTACTTATGTCAGTGAGAGACAGGTACATACGTCAGTAAAGAAACAGGTACATACGTCAGTAAAGATACAAGTACTGTATATACATTAGTAAAGAGAGACAGGTATGTCAGTAAAGAGACAAGTCAGTAAAGAGACAGGTACTGTATATACATTAGTAAAGAGAAGGGTACTTATGTCAGTGAGAGACTGGTACATGCATCAGTAAAGAGACAGGTACATATGTCAGTAAAGAGACAGGTACATACATCAGTAAAGAGACAGCTACATACAGCAGTAAAGAGACAGATATATGTATACAGTATTACAGTGACAGGTATATACTTCAGTAAAGAGACTGGTACATACAGTATGTTATTACAGAGACAGGCAGGGGCAGACTGCCTACAGGGAAATCTACTAGTGGGATGATGCCCGAACCCCCTTTACGCACATTTTTACAAATCATATTAATGAACTCATATTATGCAGTTATGCCATTAGACCTCATGCACACATACGTATCTATTTTGAGGTCTGGATATCACGGAAATGCAAAATACAGATGCAGTCTCAGTGAGCCATCCACATTATTTTTAAACACCCAATGGTGATCTGCATGCTTTCTGCATCCGTATGTCCGTTTTGCAAATAGATAGAACATGTCCTATACTTGGCAGCAAAATGTGGACCACGGACCCTTTGAAGTCAATGGGTCTGCAAAAAATGCGGATGCAACATGAACGGTACCTGTATTTTGAGGATCCACAACTGGCAGACTGCAAAATACTGTACATCCGGTCGTGTGTATGAGGCCGTAATATGTAAGCAGCTTTCTACAAAATTTGAAGTGTACGATTTGCCTCCTTGAGGATTCATTGAACCCTTCAGTCAGTAATGTGTCACGCAACACAGCGGCCTATACCGTGTTATGTAAGCTGGCACACGAGGCCACCATATTACGTTACACGTGATTGTTTACCAGTAAACAGCGCCCAGCATTTATTAAGTCATAGATATCCCATTAAATATAGATCATTGTACGTTTTTTTCTGCTTTGGCTCCAGCGCTGTGTTTAGTAAGGTTACAGTCCTACATTCCCAGTAATCCTTTCAGTCTAATTTATGGAATGAATAAATGTATAACATTTGATTATATTCACATTTTTATTGCTTTGTTATTCTTACTTTGCATTCTGGGCAGCGCGACATAACATGCTCCCATAGCGCGCACTATTAATATTCAGGCCAAAAATCTATGTGGGTGTGTCATGAGAAGAAATTTTGGTTTAATTAAAGGGGTTGTCCCACAAAAAATATCCTCCAGTTTTCAAACCAGCACCTGCATCTGAATACTTTTGTATATGCATGTGATTAAAAATTTTGCATGGCCATGGAGTTATTTAATAAAATATATCTGTATAGCGCCACCTGCTGTTTGTTCTTTTTCTTATTTCTTTGTCCAGCTCACCGAGATGGCCGCACATGCTCAGTTTCATCCTTCAACTACCTCCTGAGCATGGACACGCCCCCTTAGTCGCAACAGAAAAGACACTCCCCTTGAGCTGTCAGCTTGATATAAATCTAGCAGAGCAATGAATGGGGAGATCTCTGGATCCATGTGAGGTACAGGGCTGGAAAGAGATTGTCATGTACTAGATGATGTCTGATTTTCATTTTTTTACATTAGTCATGGGATAACCCCTTTAAGAGACTATGTTGACAAATAAATATGATCTGTCTGGATGTTTAGGTAAAATACATACATCCAGGGTCGGACTGAGAGTGATCTGGGCTCGGACAATAAAGGTTATGGACCCCTTACCAGTCACTGAAGCCAAGATACACTTAAAGGGGTTGTCAGGCTTTTTAATATTGATAATTTATCCTCAGGATAGGTCATCAATATCAGACTGGCAGGGGTCCGACACCTAGCACCCCCGCTGATTTGCTGTATGAGGAGACGGCGCGCGCAGTGTGCACCTGCTGTCTCCCTTCTCTCTACCTGTCCGCAGCTGCCTGAGGATAGGTCATCAACAGACAAAGCCCGGTGATCCTGTTTACTGCCATACAGGGCCATGGTTGTTATTATGCGCTTCGCGTGTCGTCTCCTTTCTCTCTTCCTGCCCGCTGCTTCTGTCCCATAGACATACAGCAGTGGACAAGAAAGGAGAAGGGAGACGGCATGTGTGCACTGCGTGTGCCGTTTTCCCGTACAGCTGATTGGCGGGGGTGTCGGATGTCGAACCCCTGCCGATCTACTATTGATGACCTATCCTGAGGATAGGTCATCAATATTAAAAGGCCCAGAAAACCCCTTTAAAGCTAATAAAATGCATTTGAGGAGCACTTATCTTATGCATTTTTGTATTTATTTATTTTTTTGCAGGGCATGCATGTATATTTTAAAAAAGGATTCTCTGAGATTTTCATATTGATGGCCTGTCCTCAGGATAGGTCATCAATATGAGAGTGGCAGGGGTTAAAGTCCCGGGACCACTGCCGATCAGCTGTTTGAAATTACCAAGCACTGCGCTGTCCATTGTATAGCGGCTGTGCTTGGTGTCACAGCTCGGCCCCATTCCCTTGATTGGGAATGAGCTGCGCCTAAGCCTGTGATGGCTAACCTTCGGCACTCCAGCTGTGGTAAAACTACAACTCCCAAGATGAACACTTGCTTCCATAATACAGTGGCAAGCAGATTGGTATATGCAATGCAGAGCTGTAGGGACTCATGTATGTATCGGCTCAAAGCTCTGCCACATGCATGTAGTCCGAGGGGAAATTCACCTGCTTCTCTGAATTCTATATTTTGGTGTAAACATTTCCGCCTGTCTCCATTTCTTACCGTGTCCTGGTGGGTTCTCTGGTGCTTGGCTCTGTCACTGGAGTTGCTAAAGGCTTTCTGACAGCCGGGGTGTTGACACAGGTATGGCCGTTTCTCCAGTGTGGCTACGCAGTGTGAATTTTTCAAGTTTTTCCAAACCTGGAAAATGCTTTATTTACATCCTTCAAACTGCAAGCAAAAAAAACCCAAAAATAATGTTTATTAAAAACTGCAAAGAGGTTAAAGAGGTTTTTCCAGTCTCTCTGGATGCCGATGGCCTATCCTCACAATAGGTCATCAGTATCAGATCACTGGGGATCTGACATCCCTCACCTTCACCGATCAGCCGTGTACAGCAGCCACCAGCATCGGAAACAAAACAAGCCACGGTGCCAGAAGCTGGTGGATGTCGGTCCCACCATCGATCTGATGTTGATGACATGTCCTGAGGATAGGACATCAATATCAAGAAACTGGAAACCCCCTTAAAATGGGCTTTAAACCAGTGTATATGACAGATTTACCATCAGTCTGGTCAGTTGAAGACCTCATGCACACGAACATAGCTTTGTTCTGCATTTGTTCCTCATTCTTTGCGGATTGTATATGAACCCATTTATTTCAAGGGTTGAACACGAACCCATTCATTTCCAGGGGGTCTGCAAAAAATGATTTCATCCGTGTGCTGTCCGCATCTGTGTGGCCGTTCCGCAGATTGTAGAACATGTCCTATTCTTGTCCGCTTTGCAGATAAGAATAGGCAGTGAAGGGAGTGAGAAAATTGCGGCATGCACACGGCCGGTATCTGTATTTTGCAGATCCAGATACACAAAACTATTAACAAGGCAGCACTCCATGCAAAGAGATAAAGGTGTAGGAGCCAGCGTATAAGATCCCGTCCCAAGGTTCCAAACAATATAGTAGAAAATCCGCAGGACTCCAAAGAAGTTGAATGTGCAAAAGAGTTTATTCACCCAACGTTTCAGTTCTGTCACAGGACCTTTCTGAAGCCGGAGAGCAGAGGATTTTCTACACTTAGAAATTACACACACAGCTAAGGCAAGGACTACACTGGCAGGATCGGTGAGTAGCTGTGATCCCATAGAAATCGCAATAAATCCAACACGGCTGAATTTCTTGCAACTGCTGCAGCGATCCCATTCATTTCTATGGGATCACGGCTGCTCAGCGATCCTGGCTGTGACAGCTGCCACACGACCAGTGTCGCCGTGTATCCCTAGCCTAA
The DNA here is from genome assembly GCA_900303285.1 of Rhinella marina. Taxonomy (NCBI): domain Eukaryota; kingdom Metazoa; phylum Chordata; class Amphibia; order Anura; family Bufonidae; genus Rhinella; species Rhinella marina. The sequence goes on from ONZH01002217.1 coordinate 7,489, forward strand.
CACCCGGTGCTGCAGCGTGGCCGGCCTAATCACTCCGATTGCAATTACATAAGATAAAATGGAAACAAAAGGCAGGAAGCTAACTGTGGTGAACAAAGTGCTAAATAACAAATTACACTGTATTTTTTCCCAGTACATTATATAAAACAATTGATACATTAAAAGTGTAACATATATTAATAAATATTTTATGCATATAATAGTAAATATTCTATACATTTGTCACAAAGACATCTTAAAAAATAAACCACATAAATAGTGTTGTCATAGTACTACCTAATACTGCAGTCTAGTGTGCTGTGTAGTTAATACTGCCATACAGGGTCATTAAAGAGGAGCTGTCACCGCTCCTGACATGTCCCCATGTAATAACAATTCTGGAGCATCTATTCTTATGACTCTATTGTACCATTCCTTTATCATTCCTGTTAGGAAGCTATGATTGAGTTGCCAGCAGTCTACAATATCTGGGTGTCCCCCACAGTCTGACACCATCCAATCAGTGCAGCCAGTGTGAGACTGTGAAGGGACACACCTTCGTCTGGTAATACTCATCTGGACCTTCATTGCAAACTGCTAGCAATTCATTCATAAACTTCTAGCAGGAAAAATAGAGGAATGGAACAGCACAGAGTCATATGAAAATAAGCTCCAGAACTGGAAAATGCAAGCAGTTACTAAAACAGACATGTCGGGAGAGGGAACGTAACTCTACAGCAAATTGCCTTTATAATGTAGAGAAAGTTAATACAAACCACTTACTAATGTATTGTGATTGTCCATATTGCCTCCTTTTCTGGCTGGATTCATTTTCCCATCACATTATAAACTGCTCGTTTCCATGGTTATGACCACCCTGCAATCCATCAGCGGTGGTCATGTTTGTACACTATAGGAAAAAGTGCTGGCCTGTCTGTTGGACGGGACCGCAGAAGTGCGTATTATCTGGCTCTTTTTCCTATAGTGTGCAAGCACGACCACCGCTGCTGGATTTCAGGGTGGTAATAAGCATAAAAACAAGCAGTGTGTAATGTGATGGAAAAATGAATCCAGCCAGCAAAGGAAGCAATATGGACAATCACAATACATTAGTAAGTGCCTTGTATTAACTTTCTCTACATGATAAATGCCATTTGCTGAAGTGAGACAACCCCAGTGCAATACAGCATTAGTGCCTCTAATGTCCTATACAGTATCATACAGCGTCCATATCAATTATTGTCATTCAGTGCCTGTATAACTAGTGCCATAAGGGCTAAATAAACAGTTTGATAGGCAGCCCACAAGAATATTACTACCCAGTACCCATCTAAGTGCAGCAAGTGTCTGGATAAACAGTATCATACTGTAATCAAGTGAATTGCACCATGGAGTGCTCATCTAAATAGTACCATCCTACATCCATATAATTAGTGCCCATATGAATAGCACCAGACAATACGAATAATCATCGACCCAATACATGTCAAGACAGACAGGCTGCAGAGCAAAACACCCTAGAGTCATGAGTTAAATGGCTGGACAGGTAGCAATAGCAGTCAGTCAGCGGCTTTTTCAGTTCCCTACGCTGTGGTCAGTGATTGACAGCGGAGAAACCACTAGAATTTGGCAAACTACTGTAGTTCTGTGATTTGTTTGTGATTTCAAAGGGGTGGTCTGGCCATTTAATTTTTTTAAAGGCTCCCAATGGCGTACAATAATAAAATAAGTCAATACTGGCCTTACCGATCCCCGTCCGCTCCGATGCTGATGCTTCATGATCTCACTTCCTGGTCCTGGTGCAAGAAATGCCCACTCAGCCAATCACTGACTGAAGCGGGTCACCGATGTGATCACTGATTGGCTGAGCAGGCATTACCGGCAAATCGAGAAGGACCAGGAAGCAAAGACCAGCAGGGGCATGGAAGCAGTGGGGGATCAGCAAGGCAAGCGTTGAATTATTTTACACCATAGGGAGCCTTAAAAGGCTACACTATGGTCATCAAAATGTAAGCACCAAAACCCCCCTTTAAAGGGCATCTGTCAGCAGTTTTGTACCTATGACACTGGCTGACCTGTTACTTGTGTGCTCGGCAGCTGAAGGCATCTGTGTTGGTCCCATGTTCATATGTGCCTGCATTGCTGAGAAAATTGATGTTTTAATATATGCAAATGAGCCACTAGGAGCAACAGGGGCGTTACCATTACTCCTAGAGGTTCTGCACTCTCTGCAAATGCCGCACACTATGCACTTTGATTGACAGGTCCAGGCAGGCGTGATCACATTTACAGTGCCTGGACCTATGAAAGTGCAGAGAGTGTGGCTGTTGCAGAGAGAGCAGAGTCTCTAAGTGTAATGGCCACGCCCCCATTGCTCCTAGAGGCTAATTTGCATATATTAAAACATCACTTTTCTCAGCAATGCGGACACATATGAACATGAGACCGACACAGATGTTTGCAGCTGCCAAGTGCACATGTAACAGGTCAGCCAGTGTCATAGGTACAAATCTGCTGACAGATGTCCTTTTAAAAAACAAAACAATATAAAAAACAACCCTTTAATAAATAAGCAGCAATTCTAGCAAGCCTTGAAAATACCTTCTTTATGTTCGAGTTACATAAATATCACTGAGAAGTGTAGAATGTGAAATATCCAGTTTTGTTTCATTTGTATTTGAAGATTTATAGGCGAGCAGTGGGAGGCGCATAGACGCGGCCTCACTTCTATATTAAGAGAATTTTAATTAAATCCATTTGGGAATTTAATAGTTTTGGTTATGAAGATTCCTAAAAAGGAAATGTTTGAATTTTTCATTTTACTGTGAATTTCTGATGTTCTGTTTACATGTGAAAATATTTCATGCGTTTTGGTAAGAACATAGCCTCTATAAGGTGCATATGGCATCTATATCTTCATCGTATGATTACATTCCATTTTTATCATATATTGATTTATAATGGCGTCTGTCAAGCATGCTGCGCTGTTCTTCCCAGCAAATACAACAGAGTCTCCTGGCGGCAGTGTGAACAGAGGTCTTAGGGCACAGCCAGGGGTGCACCACCAATGAGGCCAGGTGAGGCAATCACCTCAGGCAGCACCAGGTAGGGGCAGGAGGGGGGCAGCGGAAGGGCCATGGGCAATAAGCGCTTTCATTGTGGCAAAGGGGTTAGGTTAAGAAATTGGTACGGGGTTACCGTTTCAGTTTTCACCTCATGCAGCAGAAAGGCTAGGTGCACCCCTGGGCACAGCCCTACTTACCATGCAGACATACAAGTTTGCACGGTTTTCAAATTAACTGTTAGAACTTCATTGTTAATTGGTTGTTAAAAGGATACTGGCCGCATGTGGGTAAACCTGTGAAACCGTGCGGCCATTATCCATCAACAGTCCATACAATCACAAACTATGAACTCCTGAAATGGCATGGAGTAGCACTACTGTATCACACACATTTGCCAATGAGAAGGTAAACCTTAAAGGCTATGTACAACTTTCAGGGGCATTTATTTTTTATTATTGCATTTTACTCATTTTGGGCTAAAAATCATTTTTGCAGTTGGTCTTTATTAAAAATGTTCAGCCGTGTTTGAGATACAGGGTTAAAAATCAGTCTGTTTGCAGGCAGTCATTTTCTGTTTTCTTTGAATCCCAGCTCATGTGTAGCTCTCGTCTCTGAATTCCTGGCCTCATAAACACTATCTAAGGGCGAGTTCACACTTCAGTTGTTTGGTCACTTATTGTGAGTCAAAACCAGATCGGGGTCAGAAACACAGAACAAGTGCAGATCTCTTCATTATACCTTATCTCGGAGTAGGCTTCACTACTGGTTTTGGCTCACAATCACTGAAGGAAATCACTGACCAAATAACTGAAGTGTGAACTCAACCTAAGCCATATTCTTATCAGTTTGATAAGAATTGAGCTATAATGAGTGTTTATGAGGTCAGGAAATCAGAGATAAGAGCTACACATGAGCCGTCAACTGAGAAGTGATAATCTGCAAACAGACTGATTTTTAAACCCTCAGAAACAGCTGAAGTTTTAATTATGGCCAATTGATGGGTTTGAAGACGGAACAGAATGCTTTCAGGAGCATTCCGTTGTCTTCAGTTCAGTTTTGTCCCCATTGACAATGAATGGGGACAAAACTGAAGCGTTTTATTCCGGTATTGAGCCCCTATGACGGAACTCAATACCGGAATTATAAAACGCTAATGTGAAAGTAGCCTTAAGCGGTATGTTGTTGTGTCCTCCATGCTGGTGCTGCTTCTGAGGATGCTATAGACAGATAGGGAAATGTGTTCTGTGTATGGGAGACATCATAGCAGCTAGTCTACACCAACTAGCTCAGGGAAAACTGAAATACATCTGGAGCCTGCAGAGGCTGTATTGCTGATACATGCAGGATACAATCAGATATGGTGCTGTCATTTACATCGCAGTTTATTCTGAAAAATCTTCAGAAAGCACAGGTATGCCTTAAAATCATAAGACATTATAAATCGATCATTTTGCCGCCCAAATATTTTGCAATATTCTATAATGTAAGAATAAATGGTTATGTTTATCTGTTGCTTCAGCAAAGCTTAGTTACCTTATTATGATCATTATTTTCATCAAAAAAGACTACTGGCATTTTATGGGTTAAGCTATGCGTTGCAGAAGTGAAGGCTCAGACCACCATGGAAAATTCACAGTGTACAGAAGCGAGAAACGTAACCATAATCCTTTCTAATTAATCTAATCACAATATTTAACTAGCTGCGCTCCCACTGAAGCGGCTAATTAAGCCTTCTGCCATCAGTCCGTGTTTTGATTAAGTGATGTAGCCCCGGCCATTACAAACTTAATACAAGATATACAATTAGTGTATACATTACGTCAGCACCAAACAAAGCTCCTATTCAGTACCAAGCCAAGCGCCGCGCTTTCTCACTTCTGCAAGGGGTTTCGTTTTGGAATTAACTTATTATTCTTTTGCTGAGGGCAGACGGTGGTCCCATGGAATAGACCAGTACTATCGGACCTGGATAGCAGTCCCTGAGTCATCCTCTTGTGAACATTAAATACTTGAGAAATTTACCTAAAAATCTAATCTACGATATCTCGAGATCAAATGTATGCTTTCTCTATCCTTTATACAGTTTTTTTTTTAGATGGCTGTACTATGGGTACATTTGATATTACCCTAGTGTGATACCTTCTAGGTAGCTTGAATGGTCCTTGTGGGTGAATACACCTTACCGGATAGTGATGTGCAGACCAGGCTTAACACTAGTGAAGAGCAATGTTCCACCACGCCAGGAGGAGAGACCAAGCTGCTGTGCTTGTTCGCTAGACTCCTTCAGAAGAAGAGTGCCCGGCGATATCACAGGCCTGATAAAGAGATGAAGAAGAGTGATGCCACAGGCCTGATGAGGGTGGCGGACCGCAACCAAAACGCCTAGCTTTTGTTATTATATGTTTTTTATATTTTAATAAAGATGCATCATCATAGTATTATGAGTGGCACGCTTCTTTCCTTTGCTACCTCTTCCTATTATTCCTGTACTGTGACATCACTGTGTTTATTATCTCTCTATTGTGACATCACTGTGTTTATTATCCCTGTACTGTGACATCACTATGTTTATTATTCCTGTACTGTGACATCACTGTATTTATTATATTTGTATTGTGACATCACTGTGTTTATTATCTTTGTACCGTGACATCACTGTGTTTATTATCCCTGTACTGTGACATCACTGTATTTATTATATTTGTATTGTGACATCACTGTGTTTATTATCTTTGTACTGTGACATCACTGTGTTTATTATCCCTGTACTGTGACATCACTGTGTTTATTATCCCTGTACTGTGACATCACTGTGTTTATTATCTTTGTACTGTAATATCACTGTGTTTATTATTCCTGTACTGTGACATCACTGTGTTTATTATCCCTGTACTGTGACATCACTGTATTTATTATCCCTGTACTGTGACATAAAAGTGTTTATTACCCTTGTACTGTGACATCACTGTGTTTATTATCTCTTTACTGTGACATCACTGTGTTTATTATGTCTGTACTGTGACATCATTATGTTTATTATCCCTGTACTGTGACATCACTGTGTTTATTATCCCTGTACTGTGACATCACTGTGTTTATTATCCCTGTACTGTGACATCACTGTGTTTATTATCCCTGTACTGTGACATCACTGTGTTTATTATCACTGTACTGTGACATCACTGTGTTTATTATCCCTGTACTGTGACATCACTGTGTTTATTATCTCTGTCCTGTGACATCACTGTGTTTATTATCCCTGCACTGTGACATCACTGTGTTTATTATCTCTGTACTGTGACATCACTGTGTTTATTATCCCTGTACTGTGACATCACTGTGTTTATTATTCCTGTACTGTGACATCACTGTATTTATTATCCCTGTACTGTGACATCACTGTATTTATTATCCCTGTACTGTGACATCACTGTGACATTTATTACTGTCCATTAGACATTGATAACCTATCCGGAGGATAAGACATCAGTATAAAAAAAAGTTAGAAAACCCCTAGAAAAAGATTCTTAGAAAACAATCTTGAAATGAGAAAAATAATTCTGACAAGGATTGACCGTGTGCAACACAATGCTAAGGTGTCCGTCCATTCATAATACAAGTAGGGATGAACGAACTTGTGTTTGTAATTTTTGCGTACAAGGCAGGGCTGTGGAGTCGGAGTCGGTGACCATTTTGGTGGAGTCGGAGTTGGACTCGGTATAAAATGGACCGACTCCGAAAATATATAATAATTTGGTACATTTAGTTCAATGCAGTATGTGCTGAATATATTTTCAGAAGAATTTGGAACATGATGAAATGTCCTATAAATGTCTGTTCTATTCCTGAACTAAGTATCTAGGCTTTAGGGTTATCTAAGAATTCCGTTATGGATTCCGCTACCATGGACCAGAAGTTATGGTCCGTGGTAGTGGAATCCATAACAGAATTCTTAGATCACCTGAACCTTGTACGCAGAGCTTGAAAACACAAGTTTGCTCAACACTAAATACAAGGAATATTCTTTTGTTATTTTTTACAAGCCTACATTGTAGCAGATACTAACATCAATGCTGAAGGCTGTGTGTGTATAGAGGAAACTATTCCATAATACAAAGGTTGACATTGCAGCGTTGTATATGGAGGCAGGGTTGGATATGAATGCAGCTGAATTATGCAATGCCCAGTAGCTGGGGAGACATAGCAGCGTGGATACAGTATCCTCTGCAGCGTGTACATGAAATGCCATTACATCACTGAAGAATAACCCCCCTTGGTCCACTCATAAACTTTATGACTGTGAAAGCATTCCCTAAGGCAATAAATTTTGACCTGCAAGCCTGGTACCCTCCAGATGTATTCATTCCGCATAGTGCGGCTGGTTGTAATTATTTGCAGGCTGAGGTGAGATTTACAGTTAGAGAAGTTTTAGGGAATGTTACATTTGGATTCCATTTCTATCCTCTGACAGATGAATATGGAATATTTATCAATGATTTGCAATACACTATTACTAGAAATGTTCTGTGTACATGTACAGCACCATTTTACACCATTTATGTGATTATGGTGTATCTACCAAATGTCTTGACCCTATAAAGGACAGACCTTTTCCATATGTCCCATTAGGGCTTATGGAAGTCACAGAGGAGGGTGCCTGCTCCGAACACCCCTTTATGAGCAAGAGCAGAGAGATGTACTGCATGGTCTTCCTTGCATATTTGCCGTGTCACTTTAATTAGGTTTTCCAGGTGTAATGTATTGATGATCTATTTTCAGGATAAGTCATCAGTACCCGATTGGTGGGGGTCTCATTTCCGGCATCCCCACCAATCAGCTGTTTGAGGAGGATGCAGCACTGCAGCCTCTTCCTAGGCCAGTGACCTCACATTCATTGGTCACACGTCCTATGTGCAGCTCATTTCCATTCAAGGGATTCCGGGAGTCAGACAGCACCCCACCCCCCCCGCCCCCCACCCACCTATCAGATATTGATGACCTATCCTGAGAATAAAAAATATTCTACTCTGGTCATCAATAAATGTAGTTCTTTTGTAAAGCGATTAAAAAAAAAAAACTCTTAAAAAGAAATGGTATACAACACCGCATCCCAAAAAAATTAAAATAAAAAATGAGAAAACAAAACAGAATTTATATGTATGCAACCTCTGACCACCTGACATTCACTTTTTTGTATTTTTTTTTACCTGTTAATTTTTTATTTATAGTTATTTTAGAGATGAGCGAGCATGCTCGGGAGCAATTTTCGAGTAGTAGCGTACTCATTTTATAATCTGTACGCTAATGCATACGCATCTTCTAATCTGTACACTAATGCGTACGCATCTTATAAATTTGTATGCTAATGCGTACAAATTACAAGCTGCGTACGCATTAGCGTACAGATTAGAAGATGCGTACACTACTACTCGAAAATTGCTCCCGAGCTTGCTCGCTCATCTCTAGTTATTTTATATTTTTTTATTTTATGGTTATTTTATAATTTTTTATTTTATGGTGTTGTGTACCATTTCTTCATAGGAGTTATATTTACATGTTCCTCTAGGGTCCATTTCACGGCAATTGGGTGGCATGCCTTTGTGAACTGCTTATAAAGGTTGTCCAGTTTTACATACACACATTATATACTCTTAAAGGGTATCCACTTCCTTAAACTTCTCACATGTCATACTGACTTGTCAGACGTTTTGATCTGTGGGGGTTTGGGTGCAGAGACCCCCAATGATTAGTAAAATGAAGGAGCAGAGGCAACTGACTATGGCCCTTTGGTTCTTTCTGATTATTTATCCCTGGAGAGCGAACAAGTGGTGTATGGACCCATAGAAAGTCTATGAGTTCATACACTGCTCACTCAGCTCTCCAAGGAGACCCAAGCAGAGATACTTTTAACAATTTTGGAGCATCTATGGCTATAATTGTAGGCTATGGTATATAGACTAACTTGACCTCTTCAAATAATTTAGAAGTGAAAATAATGGCATCAACTTTGACTTCATGTCATTCATCCTCATCAGTACTATCATTGACATGAATGAATTCCCTCACCTGGGTTCTTGATCAAGTAGACCCTACAGCTTATGAACCTAATCTCCTTACACCCCGCATGCACAACTCGTTAGGACCATTGGTTTTGGAAAATAGGTGGAACATTTATGGTAATAGCATAACAGGTACATATCACTCTCTTCTAAAAGAACATGTCAGGGTGATACCTCATGGCCCCTCTATTTTTGCAAAATCATCTAATTAATTTGGGTGGACCTTCTGCCTGGCTAACGTCTCCATTTCTCTTCACTGCTCACGAGACAACTACTGCAAGCTGTTACTGTGATATCTTAGGGTAGGTTTACACATTTTTGAAGAAGGTTTTGAGGAATATTTTCCTGCAGGTTTTTCAGCCAGAGCCAGAAGTGGATCCAGCAGGAAGGAGAAGTATAGGTCCTTCCTTTATATTTCCCGTTCCTTTCAAATTCTTCCGCTTCTGTCTTTGGCTGAAAAATCTGCTTCAAAACCTCCTCAAAAAAACTCAGTGTGAACCTTTTACCTTTTGGAGCAGGTCATTCATAGTTTGGTGGGTTTGCACTGGATTATGGTGACACGTTTGAGAGGGATTTGCTAAAATATACATCGATAATACAATTTCGCACAATGATCTCATTATTTGTGCAGTAGTCACACTTCCATATCAAGGCCCGCATCTGACCGTATATGAAGGAGCACTGATCGGGGCGAGGGAAGTTATTCTGCTTCCACACAAAAGCATATTAAATTTGCTAATTTCTGTTGACTCAGACAATCAAAATTCCAGTTGTCTGGAACACTGAATCTAAGAAAGCAGGAAAATTAATCTTCAAACGTGAAGGTCTAGGAGGCATTGCCTCATTATTTTGGTTGGACACTTTTCTGACTATAATGCAGATAAATCTCGAATGTAATAAAACTAAAATAACACACACTAAGTATGAAACATAACAGGATATTGCAGGGAGATTAGACGGTTTCCTTTTACTACTGCATGGCCCAAGTGAATGGGCTGGAGAGAAGAAGACAATATGAAGTAGGGGTTGACTGTAGGATCTGGCAGTGATGGACAAGGTGGGGAATCCTTGAGTATACAGAGAACAAGGACAAAGAATATAATTGAGATCAGATGGAGAGATGTGCTTTTACTACTAGGATTTACCTTGTGATCACTTTTTTGGAACTATCCAAAGAGGATTAACTGGCACTTTGAAGGACCTCTTAACTTACAATAAAAATGTCTCATTTATTTCCTGTTTTCAAATTCCTTTGTCTAAACATTTCAGTCAAGTATATTGTGTTTGCCTAGTTAGCTATCAGACCAAAGGTATTAGGAACCATGACAGCTATGATGGACCTAAACAAATCCTGATGGATCCCATCCATCACGTTTCTGGTGTAGTTTCAGTTTTTTTTCTTGCTTAGGAGACTATGTGATTCTTGCCGTTCAAAAATGGAAACCCAATACAAAATGAATAAGCTGCTCAATAAAAGGTCCCGGTTTACAAAAATAAATTTACTAGAGCTTGTTCCCACCATTGTCACCCATGCTTTGAATGGATGACTAAGGACAAGAGCAGGAAAAAAAAAGATCATAATTTATTATGGAAATTAACAGAATGGGCTGGTCGTCCTTGTGTGCCGGGTGCCAACATGCCACTTGGGCCTCAGTTACACGTCTATGTTGATATCCATGACAAGACTATCCATGACAAGATGGTCAGTGTTTCATCCATGAAGGATCAGTTTTTGGTTCGTTTTTTCCATGTGTCATTTGTAAACCACGGACACTGCTAGGCTAAAAATTCGTTTCCAGAGCATCTCCTACCAATAGTCCGTGAAAACCACAGACCAAACACAGGTGGCATCCGTGTTGTGTCCAAAGTTTTCACAGAGGCATTGACCATAATGTGTGAGGGATCTGTAATCACAAACAAAATAGGGTGTGCTTCAGATCCATGGACTGTTGAAAACTGCTGATGTGTGAATACAGACTTTAAAGTTAATTGAGAAGTCTGTGAAGAACAGTGACAGCACATGTCCGTGATTCACAGACGTGTGAAAGAGGCCTTAGGGTATTTAGATACAGGGTTAGGGCAGCAAACTGAATATGTATCCTGGATAAAAGAAAGCCTAGCTACATCTCTGCTCAGAAGGTTCAGGATTGATGACAGATCTTGAAGACTACAGCCTTTCATGAGCACTGATGAATGTGACTCAATGTACTTCAATGGAATGCAGCTGAATGCAACAGTACAAGCTGCTCCTCGTTACATGACACATTATGTGCAGCCTCAGCCTGAGATCTCCTGCTCAGTTTCCAAAAGAGTCCAAAAAAATCCCTTAGTCTACCCGTACACATTCAGTTTGGGTTTTCTTATGCTGTTTTGGACACTAAAAACAGGTATATATTTACAAAAGAGAAGATGCAGAATCTGCCTGTTATACCTTCTCTCTCAACTATTCCTTTATGATCCATGCCTGGTTTTAGCTTCAAAAACTGCACCTGAAAACATGATCAATACCTGAACGTGTACAGGCACCTTTCCGATTTTGAGATCTTACACAGGGTCTCAAAACCAGAGGAAAACGCCTGCATTTTGTCCTAATTCATTGTTAATGGGGACAAAACTGAACAAACCAGAATGGAGTGCACCAGAACGCATTCTGTTTTGTTGCGTTCCCATGCCAGACACAAAACTGATGCAAGCAGCTTTTCTGTGTGCAGCATGGGATACTGATCAAGACGGCATGAAACACAATGTACTGTAAGTCAATGGTGCCTGATCCGTTTTTTCGAACATGTCTTGTTAATTTTGGAGATAATACAACCGCATCCGTTCTGAATGGATGCAGAAGGTTGTATTATTGACCGGATGCGTTTTTGCTGATCCCCTGCCGGATCCAGCAAAAATGCAGATGTGAAAGTAGCCTAAGACTTGAGCGTAACCTTCCAGGGTAGCAGATAAAACTACAGTGGGGCAAGGTGCAGTTAGGCTGCATACACGACCGTATGAATGAGTCCGCATCCGGTCCGTAATTTTGCAGAGCGGGTGTGGACCCATTCATTTCTATGGGGCTGCAAAAGATGCAGATAGCACACCGTGTGTTGTCCGCATCTGTTGCTTCATGCCGCGGCCCCCGCAAAAAAATAGGACATGTCCTATTCTTGTCCGCAATTGTATTTTCTATGATACCCGCAGCATGTGCGGTCCGCAAATTGCAGAATGCACATGGGCCGGTATCTGTGTTTTGTGGATCCGCAAAACATAACATTTGTGTGAATGTAGCCTTCTTGACATCTTTGGATGATGGAAGGGGAAGAATAAAAAATAAATGGAGCACCATTTCATGTTTTGCTATGGAGCCTCACTGTTGCTTATTATAGTTCTTGTGCGCTCATTATGCCTTTTCTCAATGATGTTGTTGTGTCCATTATACCTGTACTGTGACATAATAATTTGCTGTGATATCAGCAAGTGCATGGTACCATTTTTTATGTCTTATTCCTTTGCCATAATATCACTGTGTGCACTTGTGTACTTGTGTAGTGCCTTGGAGCAGGGGTGCTTTGAAGTCTGGACATTTGCTCCTATTTCCCCTATGCAAAGTCATCGACTCCTTACTTTATGTCACTTTAAATGGTTAACTTGCACTGACTTGTACTGCTTAATATTATGTTACTGCATTTTATGTTTGTTGTGATATATATCCTGTTCATTTTCACTGTATTTAAACAGCACTGTGGAAACGGTTAATGAATACTGGCAGACCTTTGGGACTTTCTAGCTAATAACAAGAAGCTAATAATTTTCCACAGTTATCAGAAGAGTATATTTTGGAGGTAAAACGCCAAACTTGTTTACCACCAAAATCAGACAGACTGGCCTTTTGGGTGTCTGTTGTATTTATGTTATTGTGTCTGAAGTTTTGTTTTTGGAAAAACTGCTGTGCATTGCCATTGAGTATTATAAAAGGTCTAATGCAAGTCTATGCGATACCAGAATTGTAACATTGAATTTGTTTGGGTTGTGTTTCTCCACTCCACCCCACCCCCACAACTAAAAGGTTCTAGTTCAGCTAGAAACTATATATAAGAAGAGCACTCCAAACCCCTAGTGTTCTGTAGTTAGGGATTGGTGCTTAGAAGAAAATACTCAGAAGAAGAGGCTGTGATGGGGATACCTAGCCACAGACCATGGGTCACCAGCCCTGTGACCAAGGAGATAGCTGCACTACTGAGCCACAGACCGTGGGCCCTAAGCCTTTGTCCAAGGTACCAACTTTATGAGAGAGGGAGGGACAGCTGGCTCAGGCCTTTCATCAGCATCAAACCCTTCTTCTGCCAGGAAGGAAACTGATGAAGCCAGCCCTATACCTAGCCTGTATTGTTTTGCACCTGAATTCCTCCAGTAAAGAAGCACACTGGTTTACTGCAGACCCTGACTCTCTGGACATAATTCCCATTAGGGTGCACCACTCCTTACCATCCCTTCTGGAGAGCAGCAACATGTGGTAACACCTTGACAGTGTCTAAGGAACCCAGCGTAGCATTGGGGCCACAAAAAAACCCGGCCACTTCACTTGTGACATCACAATTTGTGCTGTAACTTCACTGAGTAGGTTATCCTGGTGGTGTGACAACTCTGTATACTGTGCTTGTACTGTGACATCACTATGTGTACTGTGACATCACCATGTGTACTGTGCTTGTACTGTGACATCACCATGTGTACTGTACTTGTACTGTGACATCACTATGTGTACTGTGACATCACCATGTGTACTGTACTTGTACTGTGACATCACTATGTGTACTGTGACATCACCATGTGTACTGTGAATCACCATGTGTACTGTACTTGTACTGTGACATCACTATGTGTACTGTGACATCACCATGTGTACTGTACTTGTACTGTGACATCACTATGTGTACTGTGACATCACCATGTGTACTGTGCTTGTACTGTGACAGCTCCATGTGTACTGTACTTGTACTGTGACATCACTATGTGTACTGTGACATCACCATATGTACTGTACTTGTACTGTGACATCACTATGTGTACTGTGACATCACCATGTGTACTGTGCTTGTATTGTGACATCACCATGTGTACTGTACTTGTACTGTGACATCACTATGTGTACTGTGCTTGTACTGTGACATCACTATGTGTACTGTACTTGTACTGTGACATCACTATGTGTACTGTACTTGTACTGTGACTTCACCATGAGTATTATGATTGTACTATCAATTAAACCAACGTCATCTATATTATGGATGACAAAAAAATCTCACTAGGGACCCTCAATATCCGATCCTATAATTAAAATATAATTTTTTATTTTTTTTTTTTTTGCTTAAGAACAAACAATAAAGAAAAGTGTACTAAAACTATCAACTGGCTAGCGTGTTTTATTTTAATATTGATTTTACTTATTAATGTATGTTGATACGAGCACTGGAGAAGGTCGTATTCTCTATCACAGGAGAAAGCTTCACTCTTTCTATGTGGAAACTGGCTTAAAATTAGCCTTCCCTGATGTTAGAGTAAAGGGACCATGCCTGTTTTTTCGTATAACTAGGAAAGGCTGAGGCTGCTCATTTTTGCCAACCATCTATTTGTTTGTATTTATACACTGAGGGGATCCATATATCCCTGTATGAGCAGAGGTTCCCTACAGGTTGGCAATTTCTGTAGCCAATAATATCTACATCACTTTACAAGTGCTTGTCCCTCAAGAGATGGGGTTCTTCCTGCAATAAGGATTATATGGTGTGGAACCATACGAACTAATCACCAGTGACTATCAGTGTTTGGTTATCAGGTTGCAGGAGGGGATTAGACCACTAAGGGTCAAAAATCAACTTGTGAAGCTGTATTCAATTCATACAGTTCACATTAGCAATAAACCTCTATTGATAGGAGTGGTTTTTGCCCTGATATAATTGTATTTGCTTATTCACTATAGAGGGTACAATCTGTCTCTCTCTCTCTCTAGATCTCACAGGCATTTGTAATTACCACTCACTAGTGAGTCATCTAAGGAGGCTTTGATCACTATATTCAATGCAGATATTTACTCCATAGTACTCATTCATGCAGTTGCTGCGGTCTCTCCCTGCCTGAATAGCACTTACCCTAGTGCATTCACACATTGGAATATTGCCATCTGTCCCTGCCTGAGAAGCGCTCACCCTGATAGCCACATACATACATTAACATACACTCGAACATTATAGCCAGTTATCCTAAAATATTGCAGACATTAGCCCGCCCGACATGTTTCACCACTAGCTGTGGCTTCGTCAGGGGTTAGGGTTCTAATGTTTGTACTATGACATCATTGTACTGGTACATCACTGTGCATATTTTCCTGCTGTTGTGACATCACTGTTTGCACGATTGCTATGATGTAATTTAGTTAATAATCCTTTTACTGTGACATTACCTGTGATACTACATACCTCTGTGTTATGACAACATTTTATGCATTACTCCCGTGCATTAGGAAAAGACA
This sequence comes from Rhinella marina, assembly GCA_900303285.1. Taxonomy (NCBI): domain Eukaryota; kingdom Metazoa; phylum Chordata; class Amphibia; order Anura; family Bufonidae; genus Rhinella; species Rhinella marina. The sequence goes on from ONZH01002217.1 coordinate 23,106, forward strand.
CATGGCACAGAAGGACCAAAATAACCATTAGCTTCTCATGTTTTGCACTTCCTACTAAAAGGTAGTCACGCTGGAGTGCGGTCAATTCCAAATTTTACCATAGGGCTCATGGTATATCTTATGACCTTGTTCTCCAGAAATTGGAAGCAGCAGAAGTCTAGATCACAAATTGATGAGGTTATACGAGAAGAACTACTTGCATTAATAAGCAGGCAGCTATTAACATGAATTGTAAGAATATATGCACTTACCATACACTTATTTGGCTTCTCCCCAGAATGCACCCTCATGTGAATGAGCAGTTTATACCGGGCATTGAAAGGCTTGAATCGTCTTGTACAACCAGCCCAGAAACACGTGAAATCTTCGCCCGTGCGCTGGTCAATGTGGGTCTTCTCAATATGCCTCACTAACTCCTCCTGATGATCGTAAAGGGCACTACAATCTATCCAGCGGCATAGCTGTCTCCTCTCATTGCCAAGTTCATCTTGTTCATCGGTCGAAACCGTCTTTGGGGACATGTTGAGCGTAAGATGGAGGGGAGAATGAAGTCCTTGTGGATAGCTGTCTTCTGGCTCTTGCTTCAGAAAGTTGAGCTTACTGCAGTCATTGGGAATGGTGTTTAGAAAAAGATTGGCACTGCCCTCTGAACAGGGCACGTTCACCTGCTCAGGAGATTTCAGTTCATACCCTCCAGCACTAGAGAGCAGGCACTGAGCGGAGGATGGCAGTCCACAAAGACCCTCCGGTTGGGACGCCTTCGGAGGGCTGCAGTTAGGAACGCCCCCAGAATTAAACTGCGTTCTAGGAGGGGAGACGCAAATATTGTTCATGCAAGGTGGCAAAGACGTGTGAGCGGAGCGAAGAATTCCCACAATTTCGGAGCCATCAGTGGGACATCCGCGTCTTCCACCAGGCTGAGGCTGGACGGAGGTAGAATGGCTGCTGGCTGTCAGTGAGCCTGGGAAAGTGCTGTGTGTGGCGTCTAAAAAGTATGATGACAGACACTGTTTCAATCCATTGTGTGTCAGCGCTGTGTCAGGAAGCAGAGATGTTCTTAACTCTGAGCTGCCCGAGTGCCGTGATCCCGTCGATAGATGAGAGAAGTTGCAGGGACCCTCTTGCTTGATCCGGCTGGTGGAGCGAGCCCCATTCAGGCAAAAAGATATGGAAGTGCAATAACGGGCCGACCTGTGGGAAACGGAGGCAAAAAAACATTGAACCAAAAAGAACCTAAACTGCTGTCTGGTATACTTAAAGGGGTTGTCCAAGTTAATTTTTTAAAACTATTTTAGAAAAATGAAAAAAACCACTCAGTACTCCAAACCCCCCTTTGTTCCAGAGCTTCCACTCTGCTGGGCTTTGTTTTCATGGCTGCAGCAGTGACGTGCCCATATCCTGCACATGACCACTGCAGCCAATCACTGGCCTTAGCGGTCTCGTACTACCTCCTCCATCACCACAGCAGCCAAGAAGTCCTGTTTTTGACTGCAGCAGTGGAGAGTCCTGGAAAGGCAGGGGGTCCAGAACAACAAGTATAATTTTTTTTTTATTATTTTATTAGCTTTCTTGCCTTTTACAAAAAAATTAACTTGGACAACCTCTTTAATTTTTTGACCATGTCTTACGCACCTGACATACCTCACCTGTCTATCATCATTTCAACCATACCTTTGTTAGCTTTTAAACTCCAGGAAATGTACTTTATTCACGATGCAAATGAGGTCCAAAGTGCTCAGCAGAGCGTCACCAATGGTTTTAAAAGCCCAGGGCCCCCTCCTCCAAGTGCTCAAGCCCACCTCTCGCAAGAGCCCAAGACCACCTTCATCTGTAACATTACCTCCCCTTGAGCTTTCTACTCCCCCCCCCTCTTTTTAGACGTCACCGTTTCCTTTCAACTCTGCTACGACGTCAGCTTGTGTCGCACTGAAAAATCGCAAGGGCATAGAGCGTGAATCTGCCTGAGCACTGCCTTCCCTGGTGTGGGCATTGGACTCATTGCAGGTATAGTGCATGCTTCATTCCTCAGAAGCCGCAGACAGACTTAAAGGGAACCTGTCACCTCCGAAACACCCCCTGAACTAGAGTAAGAGATGTATAGTGTAAGTGATGCTGAATCCGAATATGTAATTTTTATCTTCATACTCACTTCCATTCAGAAGCTCTTCTTCCAACAACCAAGAGTAAAATGCATTGAGAGGACTCTTCTTTGAGTCCTCTCCATTATGTGAGTGAGCACCGGAGTCCTCTCAGTGCATTTTACTGCAGGTTTGTGGGAGCACAGTGTTGGAATGGAAGTGAGTATGAAGATAAAACGTACATATTCGGATTCAGCATCACTTACACTATACACCACTTACTCTAGTTCAGGGGGTGTTTTGGAGCTGACAGGTTCCCTTTAAAGGCTATGTATACCTTTCGAGGCAATTTTTTATGATTGCATGTTACTCATTTTTGGCTAATAATAATTTTTTTCAATTGGCCGTTATTAAAAATATTGAGCCATTCTGTCACAAAGGGTTAACTGTTTTTCTAACTGTGTGACTGGTACTTTCACTTTGTGCTGGTCATCTAATACATCTCATCTCTAAACTACTGAGAGGTCATAGACACTTATTTAAGCCACATTCTTATCAGTAAGATAAAAATTGAGCTATAATGAGTGTTTATAAGGTCAGAGACCAGATATAAGGAGCCCGTCAGCTCCTGGTCCGATGGAAAAGACAGAAAACCCAAAAGGGTGCTACTAGAGCATGTCACCTTTTGCCATATTTTTTAAATAAAGACCAATTAAAAAAAATATTTTTAGCTCAAAATGAGTACTATACAATAATAAAAAAATGCCTTCAAAGGTGTACATAGCCTTTAAAGGAAAATAGTGATAGCTAGGGAGAGGGGCAGGTAATGCTAGAGATGAAGAGGACTCTTGAAATAGGAAGGCTCAGGCACTTGGTGGAGGAGGTCCTGGGTTTTGGTACTTGGAGGAGGTAGTTCTGGGTTCAGGCACTTGGAGGAGGCAATCCTGGGCTTGGGCACTTGGAGGAGGGGGTCTTGGGCTTTTGAAACCGTTGGGCAGGGCAGTTTAGACCCCTTGCATACTGAATAAAGTACATTTACAGGAATTTGAAAGTACAGATAAAACTAAGAAAGGAATGGTTGAAATGATGTTAAAGACAGATGTACATTGCACTAGCGTTGCTTACATATAGTAGAAGTAAATGACAGATTCTTTTTAAGAAGCATACGCCTCTTAATAAATGGGTTAGATCTTCCTCTAGTGATGTTTTTGTGTGAAATGCCAGTCTTAGCAAATGACTCCCCACAATGCCCCCACCCCCCAAATCTAATCACTTCCCCCTTTATTACCACTACAGGGTCTTTACTTCTACTCATCTAACTTCTTAAAGAGGACGTGACCATACTGCTGACATGTCTGTTTTAGTAACTACTTGTAATCCCCATAAAATCTCAATTCTGGAACATCTTTTCTTAGAACTTTGCACAATCTCGTCCCTGTGTTAATCCTCATGGAAATGTCTAAATAAATTGACCTGTATACCCTGTATATTACCATCCCCTTTAGTTTTACTATAACTATTTTTATATCTGTCCAACACAAAACGTTACAAAATGTTACCTGCAGATAAAAGCAGAGAAGACCATGTTACCTGTATCACATCCCATGGAGTACCGCCATCGTACGCTGCTCTCTTCTGTCTAACACTCTGACTATGGCTCCCTTCAATATCACACGATTCAATACAAAAGTCTAGATGGATCCATAGAGAACTACATTGTTAATTAGCCTTTGATGTACAACCTGATTGGTGAGATTCGGAGGGGGCTATGTGACAAGGACAATGCACTTGCTCCTGTGTAATGTGTCTCTTCGTCCTGGGAAAAACATTAGGGATGAGATGGGGAGAGGGGTCGGATTTCTGATGTATGAGCATCTCTCATCCCTTCATTATGGGAAGTACAATATGGTAACAAGTATCCGGCCTGACCCTTAACCTGTGCTTTATACTCTCCCTCCTAATTACAATTGTCTTATAATTGCCCACACTGACAGGAGATGAGACGACATAATTACGCCACTCTCAGTTTTTTTTATCCTTAGAAAAGAGGTATGACATCTAACCTGAACCCCAAGAGCACCTGTAATGTAACTAGCGTTGTAGTCGTTTTACAGTACAGTCGTTTCCTTTTATTGCAGATTCTCATCAGAGTATATATGTATGCATTACCTGTTATTTGTGTACTCGGCATCGTCCGCACTCTCATAACAACTCATGGGCTCCTCAGAAGCTGACGGATTCCTGACATGGCTTAGGAAGCGGTCTCTGTCCTCTAGGACTGTGCTGGTCATCCCTTCAATTCCTAGCAAGCTCTTCTTCAGATTGTACTGAGCATACCCTCCATTCACTAAAATAGAATAAGAGCACAAGAGACTGTAGATTGAAAAATCATTGATTTCTGATCAATTTGACTTAGGTATGAATAAGAGTAAAAATAATTTGTGGAATGCGCTCATTGCTTGTCTACATACAATTGCAAGAAAAAGTGAACCCTTTACTTGGATTACAATGTGGTCCAATTGTTATCTTATACCTTTGTTCCTTTGGTGGAACTTCACAGATCTAATATTTCAAAATGGTGGAAAAAATGGAATTTGTGATACGTCTGACCAGGGGCCTCCTCCATGTAACCCTCCAACTCTTCTTAGCCACTCCAAGCAGCAGTTGAAAGCGTACCTCCAATTTGATTAGTCACAGATAGGGTGATAATCAGGCATGGGATTCAGCCAGTTCCCTCAGGTTCTCCAGATCCGGTTGTTAAAATTACAGCAGCAGCTGAAGACGCGCGCTTCCATTCCATAGTTTAGGTCTTTAGGTTTTTTAAGAGTTGGGTGGTATGTGTGTGTAGTGTATATATGGTGTATTTATGTGTAAGTGTTGAGTAGGGAACCTGTTGTTAAAAATTTGAATCTCACCCGGGTGATGATGCATTTTTTACTAATATTTATCATTAAGACTACCTGCACACATGCAGTAAGGAATCTGGCAGGTTGTTCCAGAAGAGGAACAGCCTACTGGTGTTCACCAGATCCGGCCTAGCTGGATGCCACTACATTCACTGCCAGAGCCGGTTGACTATAATAGCATCTGGCCAGTTTCTCGCATGAGTGCCAATTTTTTATTTTTTTGTCAGGAAACCAGTTGCTCATGCTGGAAACCGGACAGATCCTCATTGGATCCCATTATAGTCAAAGGCTCTGGCGGTATCTGTATTCTCCTGCCTGCACTTTATATTTTGGGGTCATTGAACAGTCACAAAATACTGTCAAGAATTTTTATGTTTAGTTACATTATCTCCACTACTGTAAGAAGGGGGTCTCCACCAATTTTTTTCTTCTGTCGCGGAGCCTCCACCAACCATGATTTGTCTTGATTACTATTTACATTCAATTCCCCCCTAAAAAATACAATGAGCATCAATGAACACAACATCTTTTTATATTGATGCCCAATGGTAACACTGGAGGCTACCAAACTACTGAAAGCAATAATGAAGATAATGAAAAACGACTTTAGACACTTTCCAATGCCTTTCATAGTTGTGGAAGAACACGGTTGACAACCAAGTCCCATGGAGGTAAAGATTCCCTATATACTGTATATAACTAAAGCCTTTTAAAAAGTCTTTAAGGGAACCTGAATCCAGAAAAAAAAACCTTGAAGACTATGCCCATTAGATCTGACCTAGAGTACAGTAGGAATAACCCAAAATGCTTTAAAATTTGAGGACACACATATAGGATTTATACTGGAGAATTACCAATCTACTTACCTCGTTCCTCCTCCCAGAGTGAGGCGTGACTTTGTTGAATAACTTTAGTAATTAATTTTTAAAGTGGAAAACCACTTCAAAACTTGGAACCGAACTTAGCTTCGGTTCCGAGGTAGTAGTCGGTACCGAAGCCGAGTTCAGTTTCAAGTTTTAAAGTGGTTTTCCACTTTAAAAAATGGATTATTTTAGACTGAAAAAGCCCTGCATTTTTTCGCCCTATAAGACACACCGGCCCATAAGACACACATTTTTTAGAGGAGGACAACAAGAAAAATATATTTTTCATAACACCTCAGGTCAGACCACCAATCAGACCCCCAATGTTAATCAGACCTCAGCTGACAGCCCAAATCAGACCCCTATGTTAATAAGACCCCAATAAGACCTCAGATCAGACCTGAATGTAAATGACACCAGATCTCAGATAAGAGCCCTATGCATCTCATCAGTCCCCATGTCTCTCATCAGCCTCCATGCCTCTGATTAGCCCCCATATCAACCCCTATGCTTCTCATCAGCCCCCATTATTAGCTCTTATGCCTCTCATCAGCCCCCATTATCATCCCTTATGCCTCTCATCAGCCCCCATAATCAGCCCTTATGCCTCTCATCAGCCCCATTATCAGCCCTTATGCCTCTCATCACCCTCATTGCCTCAGATCATCCCCCAGCCTCATACCAGATAAAATAAATAAACCACTTACCTCTCCTGCTCCCGGTCGCTGCCGCTCCTCACCGCTCGTGCTCTGTCTTCATCCTGCCTCCAGCTGTGCTGTGAACTGGCGCTCACAGCTTGAGGTCACAGAGTGCCTTCACGCTATGTGCAGCCACTGCACAGCGGACTTCAGAGGACCGTGAAGCGGTGAGTAGCCTTCACCAGTTCCTGGTCCTCTGGTACTAATGAGTGCTTGCATAATGGAAGCGCTCATTAGTATTCACCCCATAAGATGCAGGGACATTTTACCCCCACTTTTGGGGGAAAAAATGCATCTTATGGGGTAAAAATATGGTACTCTATTTTTCCGTCTAAAATAACGGATCTCAGATGGAAATGGCTAAAACAGAGGCAAAATGAGCATAACGGATGCTTACAATACAGGATCCTTTTTTGAAATTTTGTTTTCTGTTCTTCTGATGGATCAGAAGAACGGAAAACGAAGCAGTGTTGTGAACCTAGCCTAACTTAGATATAAACTGATATCTTGACATGTTCAGCTGATGACTGGCTTAAAGTGGTAAGAAAGCTTCATGGACACATATGCTGGGATTGGTTAGTAACCTAGCAGGAAGTCGATGAAAACAGGAAGTTCTGCATGTAAACATCCTGCCAGGATGCAGTGATGCTGAGAACATGGGAAGGAAGGTGACGTGAAAAAGCAGGTATATGGGGCAAAAATATGCAGTGTTTGGGCAGATACACATTTTATTATAAAACCCAAGAACCTGTTTAAGATATATCCCCTTGACAGAAAGGTCATTGGAGATCTTAAATGGAATGCATACAGTTCCTAGACAGAATTAGACTTTTTAGGCAATGAAGCTAAGCTATAATGAACTAGAACTTGCACCCCTGATCTGAAAATATAAAAATCTAGCTGCACAGGATGTAGCTTTGTTTCTTACCATTTTACTTTGGTAGTTTATTGTGATTTAGCCTGTGTATATTGCATCCACAACATGGGCTTTATTCAAAACAGATATTCCAATTATGTCTGACAACCATCATCTGGGGTTAACTTTACATCACTATATAAAAACCATTACTGCTGTTTGAGAAGACACAGTCATAAGACAAGGATAAACCATTTTGGGAATTTCTCCAGAGTAAATTGATCAGTTGAGCATGCCATCGATTGTTCTCGAGATCAAATTGAGAAAACCGTATGAATCCTCTGTGCCAGGGAGGCTGTCCAGAATCACAATATATTTTGGCACCTTCAACAAAGGAAAGCATCATCCAATTATTAATATATATTTATTAATTTGGCCTAAAATTTTATGTTCTTGTAAAAGCTGGAAGTCATTCTTAGTATTGGGTGGGGGTAGGAAAATGAGGAATCCTAAAGGCTTGATCTTCGAAGGAAAATTTTACAAGTTTCTTTACTTTTCAATACACTTTTGTCAATCCAAAAACCACCACCCCATCCAAGTCCCACATTTACAATAATTAGACCTATTGTTTAAATAATTTTTGCTACAAATATCTAAGAAATTTTGGAGTTTTTTAATTGTCCAAGTCATTTTCTATAAAAATTTTAAAAAAATCCTGAAATCCTACAGTTTTCACTCTGTCCACTAATCCTCATAATAAGCTGACATGTTCTTATCATCCCAGGTAAGGATGAGCGAATTGACTTCGGATGCTTCATTCGAAGTCGATTCGCATAAAACCTAGTTGTAATACTGTACCGAGCGGGAGCTTTGTACAGTATTAGAATGTATTGGCTCCGATGAGCTGAAGTTATTACTTTACAAAGTCTCAACAGACTTCGTGTAATAACATTGTGAATTAATTATTACGGTAAAAAACCTTGTTTTTATGCAAATCGACTTCGGATGAAGTATCCAAAGTTGATTCGCTCATCCCTAATCCCAGGCATGATTACAATAACAGAGATAGACAGATAGATAGATAGATGTAACACAGGATATAACAGGTGATGACACAGATCACCTCCTCCCCCTCCCTGCAGAAGTAACAGAGCATGCCCACAACAGTCCCAATAGAAGTCAATAAGTCATCCCCAATCTAAAGGTTGCTAGGTGGCTGTTGTAAAGCAAATATCTGAATGTTGTAAAGAGAGACTCAGGAGAGATGGCTGCCCTGATAGTTATGCCCAGATAATATAATATGCAAAATCCACAAAAAAATAGACTATAAAAAATATATATTTTATTTTTAAAAAAAACTATGTATCGGGATCTGGATTAAATTGTGAAGTGAAAAAATGTAAGTGACGCATTCTCTTTAATAACCAGAAACAATTTTGGGCACTGGCTTAATCTGTAACAGGGCCCCCTGTCTGATCTATCCATCAAATACAGTTTATACTCCAACAGTGGCATGCACAGAGGTTTTTCCATATTAATTTACTCCATTAGACCATGTGAAACATACATTTTTAATTGGATTTATTTGGGTCCAGATATTACAGTCAAGCTGACCACTACAGACCAGATGTCTTCTACATGTTTGGAATTCAATTGAGGATATTAGGTAGGGTTTGTTAGGGTACTAAAGGGTTGTCCTTCTTAGGGTGGATGCCGAGAGGCAGTGTAGGAACCGGCTTAGGCTACTTGCACACTTGCGTTTGCAGGATCCGTTTGTGAGATCCGTCCAGGCTCTCACAAACGGATCCGTCCTGATAATACAACCATCTGCATCCAGTTCTGAACGGATCCATTTGTATTATCTTTTACATAGCAAAGACGGATCCGTCTTGAACTCCATTGAAAGTCAATGGAGGACGGATCCGTTTTCTATTGTGTCAGACAAAACGGATCCATCCCCATTGACTTACATTGTGAGTCATGACGGATCCGTTTGCATCAGTTTCTTCATGCGGACACCAAAACGCAGCAAGCAGCGTTTTAGTGTCCGCCTCCAAAACGGAATGGAGAGTGAACTGAAGCAAAACTGATGCATTCTGAACGGATCATTTTCCATTCAGAATGCATTAGGACAAAACTGATCAGTCCAGGACCGTTTGTGAGAGCCTGTGACGGGTCTCACAAACGGATCCTGCAAATGCAAGTGTGAAAGTAGCCTAAGGAACCAACAGATTATTGCTTCATGGAAGGATAACGTACAGCCTGGAGAAAACCAGCTCCACTGCTTATACAACTTCCGTGTGGAACTGGAATGTGCAATTTGCTTTGTCCATGTGTTCCTGATATTTTCCCTATTGATCTTCCACGCTTGTTGCTAGTTTATCTTATTTATTACTAATAAACGTTATGGGGTCATTTATTAAGACCAGCATTTTAGATGCCGGTCTTAATACCCCTTGTGCAGGCAGTGGATGCGCCGGCCTCTACATAACTTAGGCGCATCTACCTCCTGTCTAAATCTACGCCAGATCCTTTGGTGGCATAGATCTAGACCATTTTCTGCATCTAAAGCAGGCATAGAAAATGATAACGACCACACCCCCTTTCTTTTAAACCTAGCGTGAGTGGGGAAAAGTTGCGTCTTGCAGGGCATGATGTAACTGTTCTGAGGGGTAATCAAAAGAATACTTGGGGGCACCAAAGAAAAAAATGTAACACCAATATATAGACAGGAGAATGTTTTAAAATTTAAAAAAAAAATGAAAAATGTATAAACATATAACAGAATTAATATTTATTTAGAAAGAAGGGCTGTGGTGCACTCCAGCGTACCGTCTCCTTTGGCTCTTGCTGGCCTCTCTGCTCTTCACGTAGATGATACTATTAGGCCATAGACCATAAGGGTGAATTAACTATCCAGAGGATGGTCGTGTAATGACATTGCTCCTTGCTGGTCCCTTTGTATTGGCAGGAAACAGGCCAAATAATATATTAAGGATAAGGGATGAAGCCTGAATTTTCAGTTTCTGCCTGAAGTTACATTGGACTTACAAAGTAATATAAAATATATTTATTAAAGCAATATGTACAAAATAAAAAGCTTCATGTCGTGTCCTCTATTTATTACATTTTAATTAAAGTATGTGGCCTCCCTACAAGGCATGAGAATTTGGGCTTTCAAAGCATCAGTCTGCCAAATTGCAAAAACAATGTATTATGTGCTAGCAACCGCTATATAGCTTTTTCCTTTATGAAGGTGTATATAATATATATAGGTTTCCTCACAGTCCCCAGGCTGCACATACATAAACTGCTCTGTGCTGCCTTCGGATTCGAGGATAGTAAAATTACAGGTAAGACAAATTTTCTATTTCCTCATTGTCCTCAGGCAGTACAGAGTGGTTTATGTATGTGCTGCCTTCAGACACGAGGAAAGTAAAATTACAGGTAAGATAAACTTTTCTTATTATATCACACACAGGTATTGTAATTGCACAACCTCCAAGAGCTGTAATACGCCATCCTGCTGTAATACGGCTCTGCTGTAAATATCTTTCCATGTTGTATACTATCTAAAAAAAGATCCCAGTTATCTTCCACTGTTGGTCCTCAGTCATCAGCCCATTTGGACATGGCAGGCAGTAATACTTGCCATTAGATGCCATTAACAATCAATAGCTAATATATTTTAGATAGTCTTCCCTTTCTGCCCAGAATTTTAATTTGATTCATCCATCCCATTATGGGACATTCAACAGGAATGTCAGACTGAAGTGGATCCACCAGGAAGGAGATGTTTGAGTCCTTCCTTTATATTTCCATCTCATGTACCCTTTGCTTCTTTCTTCCATGCAGAAACTGCCCTGTCGTGCGTATTTAGAAACCCGGTGGAATGTCAATGTTTAATGGGGTACCATGGTAGCTCAGTGGTTAGCACTGTTGCCTTGCAGCGCTGGAGTCCTAGGTTTAAATCCAACCAAGGACAACATCTGCATAGAGTTTGTATGTTCTCTTCCGTGTTTGCGTGGTTTTCCTCCCACACCCCAAACATAGGGACCTTACATTGTGAGCCCCATTGGGGGACAGTTGGATGCTAATCTCTGTAAAGTGCTGCAGAATATAGCAGCACTATATAAGAGCATAAAATAAATAAATTATTTTAAAAATCTGCACCAAAAACCGCATGTAACACATGCATTTTTTAGTGTGGATACGCACAGAAATCCACATGAAAAACACATGGATTTTCTGTTTTGAAATCTGCCCTCGCGTGCAGGTACCCTTAGAACTACATAGCTCCCCCCACACCACCACCTACTGGGCTCCTGTTGGATAGGTTGCACACATGGCACATCTGCCCATGGAAGTGAGCTCTACCATAGCAGAGCTAAGCTTTCTTTCAACAAGTCAAAGATACAGATCGCCCTGGGTGAGCAAAATGGCTTATTAGCAAATGGCGACCCCCAACTACTCAACATACCCCGCCACTTAACCTCCCCCCCCAGCTACAGCTATACGGATACAGTCATAATTACTCCAGCACCTGATAGTCTGGCATTTATTTCTGGCAAAAAAGTCACAAAATAATCTGGAATCTTCTTAAACCATTAGCAGAAGAACGAGCAAAGAAAAGTTAGGAAATGAGTAGCACAGTTATATGTTGGGCTCCTTCTTCTGACAAGTAAATGATGCATATGTTTTCCATATGACCATCCTATAATCCAGAATATCTGATCCTCTGTCACGCATTGAAAGAAATTACCTGTATATATAAAAATTATAACCATACCATATTCTGAGTCTGGTAGGAATACAGCAGAATCACAGATAAAGGAATAGCAGCTTATCTGACGCCATGAAGATGTAGTATGCAAAAGTATCTGACCCTCCTGGTTTCATAATATCGCTGCGTGTCATTACCTAGAACTGGTGAAAATCATAGGTTTGTTTCTACTTTTTCAAGTCAAGAAAAAAAAATCCTCTGTAATGATTCCGCACAAGCTTTCCACCTTGAGCATGGAGGCAATAAGAGTTTTTTCATGTCAGAAACAGCATGAAATAGAAAGCAGATGTGCCAGGCCATCATTCCTCAGCAATGTTTCTACAGGATAACATGGCAACAAGACATGTCAAACAGCTGAAAGCAACCTTCCACCACTGCCAAACCGCAAGACCAAGGAAGTCTAAAATCAGCTCTGACAATATCAGACTCGTGAAGAAATCACTTTCCTTTGTGGTTGCTTTATACCTCGCATAATCAAACACATACAGATAGCAGCATCAGCATGAGAACAGTCATCACTAATAACCGAGGCAAGCCATGTAAGTGCTAGATCCAAAGTAGCTAGACATACTGCACTGGATTGTCATCCACAGAGACATAATTTAAAGGGTTATGCCAAGATTGATGTAAAAAATTAAAGGGGTTATCCCATGAATAATGTAGAAAATGAAAATCAGACATCATATAGTACACGACAATACCTTTCTAATAAACCTAGAAACAGCCCTGTACCTCACATGGATCCAGAGATCTCCCCCATTCATTGCTCTGCTAGATTTGTATCAAGCTGTCAGCTCAAGGGGAGTGTCTTTTCTGCTGCAGCTAAGGGGGCGTGTCTCAGCTCTCCCTATCACAGCTCAGGAAGTGTGTCCATGTTCTCCCTATCACAGCTAAGGGGGCGTGTCCATGCTCTCCCTATCACAGCTCAGGGGACAGTTGAAGGATTAATCTCAGTGAGCAGATCAAATAAAATAAGAAATTAAATGGTGCTATAAAGATACATTTTACTGAATAACTCAGTAGCTATACGCATTTTTTAATTACATGCATTTACAAAAGTATTCAGATCCAGGGGCTGGTTTGAAAACTGTAGAATATTTAAAATTAGACATAACATAGTACATTACAATCTCTTTCCAACAAAGCTAGAACCAGCCCTGTACATCACACCGATCCACAGATCTTCCCATTCATTGTGCCAATTGCTCTGCTGGGGCTAGTTTCCTTTCTTAGAGGGCATGCCCTTTCTGCTGCAGCTCCCTCCCGATCACAGCTCAGGGGATGTGTCCTATCTGCTGCAACTCCCTCCCTATCACAGCTTCTAACAAAAGATACAGTGGATGGCAGTTGATGGATGGAGCTTAGCATTTGCGACCACTTCAGTAAGTGTACATGCACCATTGCTATACAAATTAAACACCAGAGGGCACCATTATAATGTTTTATAGTGAATAACTTACAATTAGAACATTTTTGTAACAGAAAGTAAATTACAAAAATAACTAGTTTTTCATGCTGAATCATTAAAACGACATTTAATAGTGGTACAACCAAAGGGGTTATGCCACAAAACAAATGTATACAATATTGACAGGATAGGGTATAAGTATCTATTGGGATGTGTATCACAAGGTATTTTATTTGTTTATTGAAGGACCCTCAGATACGGAAAGATTAATTGTACCATGGTCTCTTTTTACTGATACTCTTTGCAGGAGGTTAAGACAAGTTTGGTGTCTGACTTTGAACTTACTACAAGGCAGCATTCAGAGGTTCTTCTTGGTTGCACACCCATTTCATTAGAGAAGCAGATAACCTGTTTTGCCTCTACCCAGTGAGATGGATGCACAAAGGTGTCATTTTGTTCTCTATTTGTTCCCAAAAAATGGTATAACTTGACACAGTAGCACTATTACAGATATCATGTTTTTTCTTTTATTGTTTATATGGCTGAAAAATTAATAAAAAGTTAATTAACAGTAAAACATTATCCTATACATCAGTGAACGATTGCTATATATTTATTTCTGATAAATACGAAGTGCTGATTGATACAAATTGTTTTAGGACCCACAAAATAAGTGTGAACCTTTTGGTACATAGCATCTTCAGTAGGCAGCTTGTCACATACTGCCTCTTATTAAGATCACTTCTTCCATTAGTCTTCCCTGCTAGATTTGGGTGTGTCAAGGTTTCACTGTCAAAACCAAATTTTCTTAATGTGTTTTCTTTCCAGTGGAAGAAATTAAAAAGTTCTGAGCAGTTTGTCCCATTTTCCACTCACGTGTATACAGGCGTGATGTGAATGTATGGAAGGAACCTGCTCATTGTCTGCCCGTTCCAGAGAAAAGCAGGTACAGTGAGAAGAACGGAGCAGCATACATATGGGGCCATGAGACTCCACTCAGACTGAAAACCAAACGTCCTAAAACCAGAATAGGTAGAATTTTATTTAAATCATTTTACTCAAGGCTGAAAAGAACTTCTCAAATTTCCTATATGCCAATAGATCGCATGGCTGCAACCCTCCCGAATTTGTCGGGATGGTCTTAAATTTTCAGAGACAGTCCTGGAAATTTCGGCTTATGCAAACCCTGCCCAGAAGAACTTGTTCTGGGTCAATTTAGGGGGTGGCTTCAATGCTACGAATTTATCAACAAAATGTACTTCAGTATAGTCCTATACAGGTCTAGTGCCATCAAAGATTCATGGTATGTGATGATCTTCAAGACACTCCTACTCAACAAGAGGCCCTACAAGTCTTTAGCTGGTACTACACGGTACGTTTCCACCACTGTTGTTTGGTCAGTGGTTGAATGGGGCCAGACATAAGACCCCCATCCCACACACAAACTGACATATGAAAAATGGCGGTCTGGGTGGCTTCACTCCAGTGTATCCAGGTGGCCATCAAAGGGAATGGTGATCCCAGGAGAAGGACTTGCCAAGACATATAATCATGATAGTCCAGAATTACTGTAAAAAATGGGTAGCTTAATGGTATTTATCTCACTAAAGGCTGCAATTATACATAGATGGTAATTAGATCATGAACTAACACCTCATACTTACCAACTATATAGTTGGTAAATTCAGGGCATTTAAAGGGGTTGTGCACCTTTGGGGGACTTTTTGGTCAACGTCTCTTCTTTGGCAGACCTGCAAAGGGATATATACTTACCTGCTTCCTGACTCCTTCGCTCCCAGGATGTAAACTTCTGTTATGACGCCTCTGCAGCCAATTGCTGGCTGCAGCGGTGACCTGCTCTCCTGCGTCATGTGACCATTTGTCTCTCCAGTCAACGATTAGTTGCAGAGTTGTCATAATGGAACATTATATCCCAGGAATGCAGCAGAGCAACCAAAGCCCATGGGAATGCCACACAACACATCCAGTACAGCACACTCATGGTTGAGGCTTACATAATCCCTACATACTTTTAGACCAGGACCAACCGAATTTGTCGGGACTGTCTCTGAAAATTTAAGGACAGTCCCTGCAAATTCAAGACTGTTGGCCACTCTGATATCTGCTGAGTAGAGCTGCAGCGTACAGTCACCTTACTATTTCTGAAGGTCACTAATGTCACCACATTATTACTCCTTTTATTATTTTCTAGCATTATAAGCCGTTTGTAAAAATATATATATATATATCATGGGGCTGAACATCCTCTTGATACCTCTACTGATATATTGTCACCTTCACCCTTATCAAGGACAAGAAAAGTTGAAGGAACTGCTTACTTAATTCCTGTGAGGGCTATCAAAACTACTCTGACTTACACTTTCATTGCTGAATCCAATAATCCAGGGGTCAGCAACCTTTGGCACTCCAGCTGTTGTGAAACTATAGTTCCCAGCATGCTCAATTCTCTTCTATGAGAGTTCTGAGAACAGCAGAGCAAGTATGCATGCTGGGAGTTGTAGTTTCACAACAGCTGCAGTGCCAGAGGTTGCCTACCGTTGCAATAACCTCTCCAATGATGCCACATACCTGTTCACCAGCTAAAGCTCAATCACCAGCCTTGTAGAAGAAGCCAAAGAGGGAAAATGACCTCAGTGTATGAACGTAAAACAGGAGCTTGCTTAATTTTACTGTAGAGAAATCTAACGTATCGCCTCATAAAACCTCCAAATATGCAGTTCTACTGATTTACTAGCTCTATAGGTCCAGTGCAGGGAGCCATAAATTACAGGCAGTTTCTTCAATGCTGCCAAAGGTGATCCCATGTTTTGGATATTTCACGGTTTATGAAGGGAGAGTTTTCTCTTTGTACCATTGTATAAAGTCATGTTGGCAGCATGCTGTCTGACAGTGCCACAGTTCCACTGCAATATGGAAATATGACCGAGCCCTTCAGGAACGCAAGGATCCAAATAACCTGGACTTGGTTCCGCATCTTCATAGACAGGAGAGGGGGACAAATGAATGACATGGAAGCCCCAGGCAAAAAAAGATGGATCCAATAGAGGATATTAGGGAATTTAGTTATCATTACAGTCCAGATGGCACAATATACACTGTATATCAAAGTATGACATATAACAATATTATACTGATATACTGTTTACATGTCAGAACTAGCAGTTCACAGAATTCTCTCGACAAAAGGGCTTGTGGCAGTCCGCAAATCGTTATCTGTAAAGCAGTCCGCAAATCGTTTATCCATAAAACATGGATCTCAGCCAAGTGCATGCCATCGTTTATTTTTTAACTTCTGTAGAAATGTCCTATCCTGCAAAACGGACAAGAATAGGTCATGTTCCATCTTTTTTGCTGGGCCACGGAACGGACGTGCAGATGGTGACAGTAAATGGTGTGTTGCTGCATCATATGCAGCCCAATTGAAATGAGTGGGTCCGCATCCATGCAGATCGGATGTGGACCAAACATACAGCCGTGTACATGAGCCCTGGTAAATAAAACAACAAATTGGTAAATTGGTAGACCCCTTCCCTCCAGAGAACTGAATTGGAACCGACCATGAACACTGTATTTCAGTGAAAAGGCAAGTAGGTACACTTGATAGATGATAGAAAAAAACATTTTTTCTATAAAATGATATTTATGGCAAAAGCGATAAATCTTTGGTAAAAGGACATAGAAGGGCATTGCCCTTTATCATTTTTATACTTGCTTAAATGCTACAGTATTTTCAGGTTTGCATACAATTTTTTTCATTGTTACAATATATCTAAAATAAAAAAATAAGGCAGCTTTGCAATAGGTCTTGATTAAAAATTGAATATAGGGAACAGATGGAAGAGAGTATGCCTGCTTGATCAGACTACACTGGGGTTTATTTGTTGTCTGTTACCACGGAGATGAATAGCTCTAAATAAAATAGAATTTTAAAAGCGATTAAATATATTACAAGGGTGCTTCATTTTTTCAGTTTGGGTTCATTGGTGAAATAAAAAAAAATGAATTACATTTCTTAAGCTAGGGCTCTGGAATATACTTGCACATTAGAGAAAGCATAATCCCATACCCCTATGCATTTATCTTATGGAATCATTGTATTTATGCGAGTCTTTCCCCAACAGACAAACTGTATTCTGTTTTTATGTTTACTGTGTAACATTAAAAGGAATCTGTCGCCATGAGTAATACTGCAGACAAGGACAGCAGATCACTATTTTGTATTTTTCTACTGTCCCCGTGTTCCCAGTCAGTGCCCAAAGCTGTGCTTCGGGGGGTACTATCTCTCCTTGGGCAGAGAGAGCACCTTAATCGGTGTAAGGAGGCTTATAGGCCATACATGCTCCTCTGGAAATATGGGTAGAAAGGGATGCAAAGGAGCTCTTAACAAGCTCTGTCTCTAATGTCACCAGGTGTAAGGCAGCTATCCTGTAAGTCAATGTTTGACCGTTTAATTAGGCCTTGAGACATGACTTGGATAATAAGTAAGCCAGCACCTCATCTGCAGACAGCTGTTTCGGGGTGATTGCCCCTCATCAGCACCTCTAATGCCACCAGATGTAAGGCAGCTATCCTGTAAGTCAATGTTAAAGGGTCAAATGTTGACTTATAGGATAGCTGCCTTACATCTGGTGGCATAAGAGGCAGAGCTTGTTAATGGCTCATTTGCATACTTTTCTTCCCAGAATTCTAGAGGAACATGGATGGCCTATAATTCTCCTCACGCCGATTGAGGCGCCCTCTCCTCAAGGAGAGATAGTACCCCCCCAAATCCTGACTTAGGCCTCTCACCCAGTTACGCCAGTGCTCTCTGCTCTGCAATGATGAGGGGCAATCACCCTGAAACAGCTGTCTGCAGATGAGATGCTGGCTTATTTAATATCCAAGTCATGACTCAAGGCCTAGTTAAAGGGTCAAATGTTATCTTATAGGATAGCTGCCTTACATTTGGTGGCATCAGAGGCAGAGCTTGTTTAGAGCTGTGCTGGAATTCACAGTCCAGACTTCTGTGCTAACATAAGAGAGAGGTCTACTGTGCATGCACACAGCAGTCCTGACAGTCCTAAAGCAGAGCTTTAATCGCTGACAGTGGAGGAATGAGGGGCAGTAGAAAAATTAAAAACAAATACCACCTGCATGTCTGAGATATACTGACCCATTTTAACTACTACCCCTGCTATTCCACTAATACCATGTGCTACTGGCTCCCAAGATCAGTCATTCTCAACCCTTTTTCATTGAAAACCCCTAAATAAAATTTTTCATCCTGGGGAGCCCTACAACTATTCACGTTATTAAAATTTGTTTTGTGGGAAAGACCTAACCAGGTACCAAGAGGTACTCCCATCTCAGACATTGATGGGTCATTGACACATAGGTGTGGGTCCCACCCTTAGGATCTGATCCTCTCTCCAGACCAAGGCACCCCAAGTGAAGGAGAGTACACTGTGCATAAACAACATGCTTTCCATTCGCTGCTATAGGAGGTCTGAAAAAAGCCGAGTGAGCATGCTTGGTTATTTTCGTAAGTCCTATAGCAGTGAATGGAAAGTGCACTGTGCAAGCACAGCCACCTCTCAATTTACCGCTATGGAACTGCTGAAAATAGCCAACCCAGCATGTGGCTATTCTTGGAATTCCCATAGTGGTGAATGGAGGGTGACCGCGTATGAATGGCTGCTCTCCTTTCACTTCGGGGGCCCTGTTCTAGAGATAGCACTGAGTCCCAGAGGTCAGACTTGCACCTATATGACACTGATGACATATCCTAGCGATATATCATCAATGTCTGAGATGAGAGTACCCCTTTAAGTTCCTATTATCATGTAGTAAATCAATATTGTAGATATTGAAAATTCTCATTTCATTTCACATTTCAACTTAAGTCTGAAAACAGAACTGGACGGTCTCTGCAGTTCTTTAATTAAGACGTTTTTCTCACTTTAACAGAGAATAAAACTTCTAAAGTACTACTAGAATCTGCCAGATGAGCTCAGAATTTCCTTGCAGGATTCAGCTCTTCGTACTTGGTAGCATTTTGTATGTGCCCTGAATGAATGACGTACCTTTAATACTTCAGCCCTGTTCTTGATCTGTCAGCACTGCTCTAAAATGTGAAAAGTAAAATTTGTTTATGAAATGGCCGTACAGTTCAGACTTGGCATATCTCAAGGTCCCTCGGCCCTAGCAGACTGATGAACAGATATCTGCAGAACATCTTTGTAATACTGTTTAATAATTTAATGCTGGTTCTTATAATGTGGAGATTTGTGAATGTCAAATAGATCAGAAACAGCTAAAAGTTGATTAAAAACGGCAACAACACCACCACAAAGGGATTTTTGCATGAGATTAGAAGTATCGTCATAAAATACACAGCTTCTAGAGTGAGATTCTGCGATGTTCCTCATAGGAGTAACCACTCCATCTACCAGAAATACGGTACATCTTGGCACCTGAACAATGCTACTCGAGCATGTATGGAAGTAACGAATCAAGAGAAAAAAAAAGACACTTGAAGATAGGATCCAAACACGCCCGGCCTCGGCGCTCGCGAAATTGACCAAAAGGAAGTAGGATAACCTGTATAAAATGTAGAAACATCAAAAATTTCATAAAACAAGGTCCATTGTAAGTCAATGGGTGACGGTTCAGTTTTTTTCAGAAAATGGATACGGCCTCATTGACTTACATTGATTTTGCTTCTGTGACCAGTTTGTTCCGTTTCACAGAACGGACACAAAACCGGGGCTTGCAGCTGTTTTGTGTCTGGTCAAAAAACGGAACGTAATGCATCCCGATCAGTTTTGTCCCAAATAACAATGAATGGGGACAAAACAGAACCATTTTGGCCCGGTTTTGAGATCCTCTGCCAATCTCAAAACTATAATGCCACAACGCAAGTGTGAAACAGCCCTTAGAAAACTCATTTTCCGATTTCAAACACTGGCCTAAAGACCCTTCTAAAAAAAAAAAACGATTGAGCAAAGATTGAAATTTCTTTGATTCCACTTATTTGCTACAGCTGGGGTTCCAGAATAAATGGGACCCTCCTCAACATTTTTCTTCACCTGTCTCCAATTGTGTTTCTTTCCAAATCAAAGTATTGTCTAGAGTCCCCTTCTACTAATAGATTAGCATCCTCTGATCTGATGAGGACCCCCTCACTGGTTTGTATCATGTTGGCCAAACAATGTCTTATACTTCTTGTTGCATGCTTCTAGAATACTAGAATTTTTATTATTGAAAAAAAAAAGTTGGGTTAAATTAGGAATTAACTTTATAAAATACCTGTAGTAGCAAATTTACGTCAGAATCAGGCTGCGTTGCTAGTACCCCATGAACATGAAATTACACATTGTACTTATTTTTTTGCGAGTATACCAAATCCAGGATCCTGTTACGGATTAGGAAAAAAAGCAAAAATTAGATTCAGCTGGATCCTTAGGATTCTACCAACTGAATCCTGATTTGCAAGCAATTATCGTGCATAAGACATTGCATTATCAGTTCCAGATGGCAATATATTGCCCCTATAAAACTAGAGTAGCCTTTGGGCTTCTGGTCTTTTCTTCTGTATAACCTACGGCTTCTGCTAAAAGTCCTTTTGAGAGTTACAACACTGTATGAAATACAAGATATGGTTCCCCAGTAAGATTTTTAAAACATCTTTGCAAGTTTGTCCTGTAAGTTTTAGAATTTAAATTGCAATGTCTGAAAAAAGTTTAATATTTGTAAGGATAATTTTACACCAGGGCCAAGGATGAGGTGCTGGTTTTTGTCCATAGATTAATAATCCAAGGCTAGAAGATGGTTTCTGTGACATTTTAAGAATATGAATTACAGAAATGTATCACAACTTGGAGAACTTGAACCTCAACTTGAACCAGGGGTGGAACAAGTTTCTTCTTTCGTTTCGGAAAATGTCCCACCACCCCCGGTCACTAAGGCATGATGGACAAGCATACATTTTAGAAATATAAAGTTTCATCATTGTAGTTGTTTAAGTAATGAATTACAATTTTATAGGAGAAAAAAATGGCACAAAAGTATTTGAGTTACAGCCAGGGGTGCACCACTAATGAGGCCAGGTGAGGCGATCGCCTCACGCAGCACTAGGTAGAGGCAAGAGGGGGGGCAGCGGAAGGGTCATGGGCAATGAGCGCTCTGATTGTGGCGAAGGGGTTAGGTTAAGAATTTGGCATTGGGGGGGCGCTGTTTTAGTTTTTGCCTCAGGCAGCAGAAAGACTAGGTGCACCCCTAGTTACAGTGGTGGAAAGAAGAAACTCTATGCACTCATCTGCACTGGTTGTGTTAAACAGGCACATATCCGGTGTTGGCATGGTATAAGGTGGTGTTTCTATGGCTAGTTTCACATCTGTGTTTTTAATTCAGGCTTTGAGATCCAGCAGAGGGGGGCTCATACACATGAACATATTTTCTTTCTATGTTCGTTCTGTGTTTTTTTGCAGACCATATGCGGAACCATTAATTTCAATAAGTCTGAAAAAAAAACGGAAGTTACTCCGTGTGCTTTCCGTTTCCATATGTCCGTTCCGCAAAAATATAGAACATGTCCTATTCTTGTCCGCATTATGGACAAAGATAGGACTGTTCTATTAGGGGCCAGCTGTTCGGTTCCAAAATGCAGAATGCATACGGACGTCATCCTTATTTTTTGCGGATCCATTTTTGCAGACTGCAAAATACATACAGTCGTGTGCATGAGCCCTTAAACTGATCCGTTTTGACCCCATTTATTGTCAATAGGGACAAAACTGATTAGGATGCATCAGTTCAGTTCAGTTGCGTTTTGGGGTCAGACACAAAACTGCTGCAAAACTTAACAAACTTTTCAGACTATTACTGTCAGGGACAGTATTTGCTGGGCGCAGTTATTTTAGGACACTGTGTGCCAATAATTATTGAAGGGCGCTATCTGTGTGGTACTAGTGGCACAGTACTGGGGGTTGGTAGGATGATTTGTCCAGAAGATGGCAGGATGATGGAAAAGTAGTAAACTAAGATTTTTTTTCTGTCAAACTGCAGAGATGAGAAATGGCTGAAAAATGGCATTTGGTCTGAAAGGAGAAGATGAGGAAAGAGAAGATCTACATCAGAGGAGACGTCACTGGATGTAAGAGGTATGGGGCGCTGTATTAGGCTACATTCACACGAACGTTGTGTTTTGCAGTCTGCAAATTGCGGATCGTGTGAATGTAACCTTACCCTGTATGTTCTGTAGTGATACACGTAATGTTAGGAGGGAAAAGGTTAGGGTGAGAATTTGGCATGGGGGGGGGGGGGTTTCAATTTTTTTACGTGGCCAGCAGAAAAGCTAGGTGCACCAGCGCTGAGGGAAGGGGGGGGGCCCAAGCTGAACTCTTGCACCAGGGCCCATGAGCCTTTAGCTACGCCCCTGATGTCAGCCCATCACGTATCCCATTTATGTACTACTCTGTGAACAAGAAAAGGGAAGAATCACCTCACCTTCCTGGAACACAGTGCTTCAGGTGTCTCCACAGGTATAAAATCCAATATTAGGAAATGTCCCGTTACCCAGAATACCATTAGAGGTAATCTGTCAGGAGACTATGCAGCCCTGTTCAAGGTCCATTCTCCTTTTATCCTAAATGGCACAAAGCATACAAATGCAAAGTATAAATTGGGTTCAAGGTCAGCTGTATTTAGGACAGGAGAGCCTCCTGCCAGTGATTGTCGAATTGCAGAAATAGCGCTGTCCGTCATCACCATCCAACACAAAATTTAGGCTCACATGGCATTTTTATGCCGCCCTCACCACTGGAGATGAGTTAGGGCCATTACACCTTTGCAAATTCACTTTGTTACTTGGTATAAATGACAAATAAAATGTACTCCAACTAGGGGCTGGAGTAGATTACAGTTCAGGCGCAGGGACTGCTGCAGGATGCACCACATTCTCTGGTGGCTCGTGGAATACCAAAGACTGGGGTAAAATGCTGGTCTTTGATAAATGACCTCCAAAATGTTTTGGGCCAATATAGTGGACCTGTCCCTATAGTATGTTACCGTTAAACAGGGCAATACGGTCTGATGACAGATCCGCTTTGAATTGCTCTATCTGCTAATGATTAACCTTCTTTTATTTTACAGAATTCCAGTAATGCAACGGACAGATCTACAGTATCCCATTTCTCCAAACATTCGGAATACATAAAAATAATGATGTTCAGAATGCCTGGACTCATGTCCTATGTGGTGTTTGGTTGTACTAGGTCTTAAAACAACCCCCTTCTCAAGTTAGGCTGCTACAGATACACCACCTTATTGAACAGTGTTTTACATAGTGGATTTCAAGTAACCGGTCTGAATTGGTTCTGAGCTGAAGGCAGATATATGGCAGGGAAGGATGGCATTGCAGTACTAAGGCTACTTTCACACAAGCGTTAATATTTTCCGGTATTGGGATCCGTCATAGGGTCTCAATACTAGAAAAAAAAACGCTTCCGTTTTGTCCCTATTCATTGTCCATGGGGACAAAACATAACTGAACTGAACGGAATGCACCAAAATGCATTCCACTTCGTTCTCATACCAGAGAGCAGCATGCTGCGATTTTCTCTCTGTCATGGGATGTGGAGCAAGATGGATCTGTCGTGACCCACAATGCAAGTCAATGGGGACGGATCCAAGGAGCAATTAGGAAAAATAAAATGGTTGCCCTCCTATCAGTACACACAAAACCTGTCCTAGTCACTCAGGAGGACAAGTTACTTCAGAACACTGAGCTAAAGAACTGCCTCATCCTCCTCTCTGCTCTGCTTGTCAGGGATTATGATCCTAAATACAGATGATAAGATCTTCAGCTGAATCTCTATAAGAATGGAGTTCATGAGGAGACATGAAGTACAGACAGGACAGACTGTGGGAATGTGAGGCTGTGGGGATGGAGACTGCATAAAGTGCTGCTGCTCATCATCCACATCCCCACCTCCTCTCTGTACTTCATGTCTCCTCATGAACTCCATTCTTACAGTGATTCAGCTGAAGATCTTATCAGCCATATTTAGGATCATAATCCCCGACAAGCAGAGCAGAGAGGACGAGGCAGTTCTTTACCTCAGTGTTGTGAAGTAACTCGTCCTCCTGGACAGGACAGGACAGGTTCTGTATGGACTAATAGGACGGCGGCCATTTTATTTCTCCTAATGACTGCTCCCTAGACAAAACGAGCCATTATAAGTAATGAAAGGTATTTGGGAATATATTTATAATAAAGTCATATATAAGTATGTTCTTTTTCATTAATCCTGGAGAACTCCTTTAAAGGGAGTCTTTCACCTGTTTTTCATCTATATAACTAACAACACTGCCCCACAGAAGATTGTAGACACTTTATTCTATGTCCAGGAAAAGCACTTTTATTCTGCAGGAAAACAGCTACCAAGTGCCCAGCTGTAAGCGAAACTAAAAACAGCTTTCTCTCCTGACTCAATGTCTAACAGCTATATCTTCTGATATACTGGATATAATGCCATGATTTGGAATGTCAGCTTTCAAAGAAGGTCAGAACCATTTTTCTATCTGCTACCAATCCCAAGATATGAGCAGCTAAAGCTGCCCTCCCCTCTTCAGTCTGGTTTGCTTTGGGCACTTGCAGCAGCAGAGCTGGGCACTTGGGAGCTGTTTTCCTGCAGAATAAAAGTGCTTTTCCTGGACATGTAATACAGACACACAGTGCACACAGGTATGTCTGGGATGTGTCTGCAATCTTCTGTGGGGCACTGCTGTTAGTTATATGGGTGAAAACAGGTGAAGGACTCCCTTTAAGGAAAGAGGTCTCATGGCATTTTTACATCCTTGGACCTGGGGGATCTGATTCTTCGATTTTCCACTGAATAGTAGACTTACTTTCCAACATGCTGAAATATTCCTTTGCCGTATTGAAAAGTAATGATTGTTGTAAGCACTTGATAGTTGTGATTGACCCATTCTCCACTAAATTATCAGGTCAGCCTTATTTACTCATCAGAAATGATCTCCAGAGAAAAGGCTCGAGAGCGCAGGAATGTAGAGAGAAGGAGAACCAGTCTGGAATGGGCACAATCTGGGAATGAGCAAGCACAGATTATAAACTCCAGGTTTTTCTGTGCGATTTTGGACATCATTTTCTTGCATTTTTTTTCCCCAATCTACGCTCTAGAGGAGAATGAGTTTGGAGACTTTAATGTTTCAATTTAAATGAAACCTGATTAAAAAAATATGTTTTTAATAGAGTGAAACTGGCTGAAGCCACACAGCATCAAACAGGGAGAATCGGTGCCCAACAAACTGGCTCTGCTCGACTCGAACAATCACTGCATTAATAAGAAACACACAGCAACCGCACAGAATGAACTAATGTACAACAGAGTTCGAAAAACGGCTTGTAATTGATCAGAATGAATTCCTCCAAAAGCCCAGTAATTACGCACTAATGCTCTCAATAGTTGGTTTTCCTCGCCCCATGGGACCCCGAGTTTTCTCGTCCTTAACTAACAATCATGGAGCCCTCAACGTGTATTCCCATCTGCTAATCCCATGTAGCCTTCATGCATAGGCCTCTTATGGAAGAGGACATCAGCAGAGTAGAAGCTCCATTAATACCCGTGGTAATCAACCCAACAAATTGTGTATGCCTGAAATGCACCCCTGGACTCCAAAGAGCCATATAAGAGCTATTTTATTGAGTTTAGGCTAAGCAGAAATAAAAAAAACTGGGGACTGATTGCCTTATTTCCTATTTCTGCTCATTATTGTATCATCTATTATCTTACTTTTTTCCTAATTGTTCTTGTACTGTACATCACAAGTTGAGCAGTAAAAAAATAGCTACTAAAATGATTGATAGCCAGGGAAAAGGGTAAGCCTGTGTTGGGGAAGCCCGGATTGAGGTTTTGTATCGATGAATAACTCTCTACAATTGATTTTGGACCAAAATCGCTAACTCAGCTGAGAAGGAACTTGCATAATCAGAGGGAGTATAACAGAGCGTTCCTTATGGCGTACAGTACAAATATTTGCACGTCATGCATATTCCCATCACATATAAACAACGCAAGATTCAGATATCAATGATTGGCTTGTTGACAGGGTGAACCAACCTGCCTTAATAAGCCCTGAAGCGGGATAAAAAAAAATGTTTTATATATTTTGATTGCAACATTTCGTCATTAGTTTTGGATGAAATAGATGTCAAAACATACAAGTTGATTAGAACTGATGTCTCTAACCTGGAGCCAAGGCTCAAGCTGAAAGGCCTTACGTAAGGCAATGTCAAAGGCAAATACATGAGTGTATACAGCAGATCTCTTACTATATACCTTATCCCTATGTAAAAGTATTTCATTGATCCAATACCCAGCAGTAAAAATTTCACTTGGTCGCCAACAATGTTTTTCTTATTAACTGCTCACAGTCATATCCCACTACAGGTATAGTAAACCCAGTGATGCCGCCACATGGGGTAAAATGAACAAGTGGTGACAATCTGCGTAAAAAAAAGTGCTGCAGGAAGTTGTTATATACCGTACATTAAACAATAGTAAAGAAATAAATGACCATAGTAATATCACACGGAAAGGATAATGCACACAGTGATGTCACACAGTTTAGTAACCAAGGTGTATCACTAAAAAGAGATATTACTTAGAGCAATGTCACACAAACCAATGTTCTGGTATATTAATAACTAACACTATGAAGCCACAGGAAGGGGTTATTGCACATAGTGATGGTAATGCATGGTAATGTGGACAGTGATGTCACAGAATAGAGGTAATGAACATATTGATGTCACAGCTAAAAGCAAACAACCATGTGATGTCACAGCACATGGATAACAAATACAGTATCATATAATACAAAGATAACGCACACAGTGATGTCACAGCACATGGATAATACAGTATCATATAATACAAAGGTAATGCACACAGTGATGTCACAGCACATGGATAACAAATACAGTATCATATAATACAAAGATAATGCACACAGTGATGTCACAGCACATGGATAATACAGTATTATATAATACAAAGATAATGCTCAGAGTGATGTCAAAGCACATGCATAAAAAATACAGTATTATATAATATTAGGTAATGCACACAGTGATGTCACAGCACATGGATAATACAGTATTATATAATACAAAGATAATGCTCACAGTGATGTCAAAGCACATGGATAACAAATACAGTATTTTATAATACAAAGATAATGCTCACAGTGATGTCAAAGCACATGGATAACAAATACAGTATTATATAATAAAAAGATAATGCACACAGTGATGTCATAGCACATGGATAACAAATACAGTATTATATAATACAAACATAATGCACACAGTGATGTCACAGCACATGGATAACAAATACAGTATTATATAATATTAGATAATGCACGCAGTGATGTCACAGCACATGGATAACAAATACAGTATTATATAATAAAAAGATAATGCACACAGTGATGTCATAGCACATGGATAACAAATACAGTATTATATAATACAAACATAATGCACACAGTGATGTCACAGCACATGGATAACAAATACAGTATTATATAATATTAGATAATGCACGCAGTGATGTCATAGCACATGGATAACAAATACAGTATTATGGAATACAAAGATAATGCACACAGTGATGTCATAGCACATGGATAACAAATACAGTATTTTATGATACAAAGATAACGCACACAGTGATGTTACAGCACATGGATAATACAGTATTATATAATACAAATATAATGCACACAGTGATGTCACAGAAGATGGATAATAAATACAGTATTATATAATACAAAGATAACGCACACAGTGATGTCACAGTACAAAGGTAACAAACAAAGTACTGTTATTGCTCGGGGATAATTAATGCAGTGAGATCACAGGGATAATAAACAGTGGCACTGCAGTACAGAGAAGAAACACAGATTTTCTCTAGGGCCCGGGAATAGCTGCAATCTCTGTATCCCCTAAATGAAGTATCGGAGGTACTATAGGGCGCCTCAGAGATACTGGACTATAATTATAATATAATCCTTGAGGCCCTGAACATATTCTAGTTCTATACAACAGAATACAGTAAAGACACAGATATTGCATAATGTGATACTGTAGCTGGAATATACTGTATCAACTAGTACTCTTTCCTGATAACTATAATGTGCCTTTAGAGTGCAGACATGATTGGTGGTCTATATAGCTGCAAAATCTGGAAATCAGTACTGAATCTTAGTATGTTTGTAATGGAAGACCCCTTAACAGGCACAAAATAGTATATCCCTAACCTCATAGATGCATATTACGCAACAACATATCCTAGTAGCACATAGCAAACAAATTATACTACAGTAACTCCAGAATCTTATGCGAGCACCTAATATGTACCTCATAACGGAAAACGTATGTGTATTGTATAACAGGGGGGCGCAAAAGGTATTCCTCCCATACTACAGAAACACACCGATTACTGATTTACTGGATTTCTACGTAAGTAGCTTTAGCGTGCGGCCAGAGAGGACAAAGCCTGAGGAAAGGCCATCAAGATGGAGTTTAGAAGGACTGAAATGGGGATCCCTTCAAGTTGGGGGACATAGAAAAGGGGGGAGAGGGTTTAAAAGAACTTGGGTGGGCAGAGCAAAAGTGATTTTGTGGAAGGAAGTGAAGGGGGTACAATCACCCACCTATCCTCATTTATGTGAGCTGTGCTTAGATAACTTTTGTTGGATTGGGGTGGTCACAGAGGGTGGAGGGCTTTTATTTTCATAGCAGCTTGTGGTGGGGAGGTCCTTGTAGCTGGTTACAAAGTGTATGTGTTTGGAGGTTGGGGAGGGGGGCGGCCTAAGCTCTGGATTCTCCAATCAGTGGTTCAAATGGCAAATTTTGTCTGGCTACAATTCGTAAGTCTTGTTAATGGGCTAGGCCCTGGTGACCCAGGGGCTTCTGAAGGAGCTTGGGAGGTACCTAAGTTGGTTAAGCCAGGGCTGAAGGTAGAATGGAAGTCGTTATGTTCCGAGGGCATCATGAAGAAAGATATTGGCCCTGATTTATTATTGCCCCAAAGCCTGTTGTTGGCATACAAAAGTCACAAATCCAGTCGATGCAGTTGCAATTTTTCTAGTCACAATATACATTTTACAGTGCCCTCAGCTAGTCTTAAAAAAGGGGACCTGGTGAGGGCATGATGAAGGCTTGGTCTTTGGCCCCTTGCTCATTCATCATATTACTCCAGAAACTACGTAAATAATGACTGCGTAAAATCTGCCATAGATTTCATTCCAGTGAATGGAGAGCCAGAGGAGGAAGGTAATTTATGACAAGGTCTGTGCCTCATCATAACTAACCTGCCTCCTCCACCAGTTCAGGCCTCAATCTTCAAGGACTTCTTTTCGGCAATTATTGATGATGTTCTGGACATTTACTAGGTAATGTTAGGAATGCTATTCATTGCTTATGTGGTAGGGATTGGAGCTGCATATTGGGCAAAGTATGCTTTGCAATAAGTGTGTTTTCTTAGGGTTAATCAATATTATCGGCGGGGGTCTGACACCCGGGACCCCCGCCGATCAGCTGTTTGAGAAGGCAGCGGCGCTGCAGGAGCGCCGCAGCCTTCTCTGTGTTTACCGCAGGTCCAGTGACGTCACGACTTGTATCACTGGCCTGGGCGGGGCTAAGCTCTGTTCACATGAATGGAGCTTAGCCGTGCCCAGGCCAGTGATAGTAGTCGTGACGTCACTGGGCCTGCGGTAAACACAGAGAAGGCCGGGGCGCTCCTGCAGCGCGGCTGCCTTCTTAAACAGCTGATCGGCGGGGGCCCCGGGTGTCGGACCCCCGCCGATCAGATGCTGATGATCTATCCAGAAGATAGATCATCAGTTTTTAAAAACTGTAGAAACCCTTTAATCAGGATCATTCATGGATGCTACAGCTGACCATACCTCAGTGGTGTTTTAGTGCATCTAAAACAGGGAAATAGTATTGTGAGTCCCATTAGGGATTTAGCTGAATATTTGGTGCTTTATATACAGTATATATACACACGCCATGGGGTTAAGTGACACGGTCTTCAAGAGATCTGGGCATATTTTATCATTTTATTCACCTGATTAGGCTTGGCTGACCGTTACTGTACATACACAGTACCAGTTGTCCATTGTTTTCTAGATTCTAGGTGGCATTTGTAGATGAAGAAACCCCACACCAATATGGAAAAATATCCAGTCCACAGAGGTGATGCCCTGGGGGGGATTTAAAGGGGTATTCCCATCTCACAAATGTAATTTGTTAGATATACCCATACCAATATTATTACTAATAGAATGTATTTATATAAAATGTACCGTTTAGAAGATTTCCCTATTTGTATATCCATTGTCCCACATACATCAGTCAGGCCGTTGCCCCTAGTTACAGCCACCGCATCCATGTAGTAGTGGAGGCCGGCTTGCTCCTTTTCAGACACATCTTAGGGTACTTTCACATCTGGTCAGGATCCGTCCAAAACGCAGACTTTATAAACGAATCCTGCTCCATAGAGATGAATTGATCTGGAACACGATCCGTTTCTCAGCGTTTTGGAAGCGCAGACAAACATGCTACAACCCTAAGATGTGTCTCCACATGCTCATGCAATGTGCGTTCACAATACAGCAGTTACCTCAGAGCGGGTTTGAAAAGGAGCAAGCTGGCCTCCACTACTACATGGCCACGGCGGTCGTAACTAGGGGCAGCGGCCTGACTGATGTGTGTGGGACAATAGATATACAAATAGGCAAATCTTCTAAACGGTACATTTTACATAAATACATCCTATTAGTAATATTGATATGGCTATATCTAACTATACAAACTACATTTGTGAGATGGGAATACCCCTTTAAGCCTATACAAACCACTGAGCCAACATGCTGACAATTTATTGCACATTTCATTTTTCACTACTGCCTGTTCATTGATTTCTATCAACATCGGCCTTGACACCACTCCTGCCACTATACAAATGGAGATCATTTTGGCCGCAGGTTGCCATCTGGCCTCAGATCTCCTCCCGTCGCCAGCATTCTTACCACTTCCAGAACTCTGCGTGGTCTGATTCATGAAGCAGGGCTGTGTATGTATACCTTGTCTTGGATACCAGCATGTGGATATCATTTATGCCTATTACCAATGAAAAGCCTGTCTTTTCTGTTTGTGTTGGATTACATAACTTCAATACTTCTGGGTTTCAAAGAATTTCTCTTGGTGAAAGTGATTTTGCTCTAAACATAAAATTGCCCACTGAATTCCCCACAGTGATAAACTTGAGCAGAAAAGATAATGCATTTCAACTACAGAAAATGTAATATAAGGCCTGTCCAACAAACATTACTGCAGAATATTACAGATCATATGATGAGCACCCGGATTGTGGGAGACACGCCAAGCTTCTAAGAAGAACAGCCAATTATCTACATGAGCAGTTACCATGTACGGTACATCACAAGCACACTTATACACCGTAGATATGGCACAGTCATACGTTCTTACGCTCACAACATACACTGACCCAGGCTCGGACTGGCCCACAGGGTACAGGTGAATCCCCCGATGGACCCCTGAGCAAGGTGGGCCCCTAGTCTCCCTGCACAAGTGGCACATAACACAGTAGACTTACTGCATACATATATTCAATGTCCAGCAGATCAGAGCTGAGATGACTTCTAGGTACAGAGGAAAGACACCGGTGTCCTCTTCTCCCCAGGACCTACCTTCTCAAAGTAGTTGCAAGGACCCCCTTATTCAATTATCTTGTAGCATCTTACTGCTGTGTGAGCAGGTAATATTTGAATGTATCCGTAGGGTGGGCCCCCAAAATAAATTTTACTGGTGGGCCCTAGGCACTGACCCATACATCGGCACGCTCAATATACAACATGATGAGTCCTAGGAGGAAGACCCAGTTCAGCTCTACCATTTGCCTTGTCAATAAAGTAGCTCCATTAAGATTATTAGGGATGTAGCAGCTACCAAATGAACAACTAAGAGCTCGGGTAGCAAGACTGGAAGAGCTGTGTCATCTGGCACTGTATGAACATTCTATATATAAACTTACTTGGTCTCCTTGGATGAAATTCGCACAGCGTGCAGAGATTCTACTGTTTATGTCCACTCAGGAGTAGGTTAAGCTCGAGCTCGCCCACCGTGGACTCCGTGGGTCTCAGATCCCTTCCTATAGCTCTGGTTCCCGAACACTCCATCTCATTTTCATTTCATTACATTCCAACTTTTGAGTGAGACTTTTTACTAATGTTGTGAGTTTCACATTAAGTTGATTGTATTAAGTATGCTATAATCCCGTATGTACCCTTGCAGGGTTTTAGGCTAGGGCTACACGATGATATGTGTCGCGCGACTTCTTGTCGCACCAACTAACCAACTAACTGGTCCATTTTGTAGCCATGCTGGAATACTCTATATATTTGATATCTACTATACGTTACAGGAGGTATTGTAGTTTAGACAACCCCCTTTCAGACAGTGGACTAGTAGATCTTGGTAGAAACCTGATGGCTTCCACAAGTAGATCCTATTTCTGGAAGCAGCTATATAAAAATTCCTCATTTTCTGTCTAGTGCAGATACCAACAATATACAGTATATGGCTAAATAATTCCCTTTGATATCAATGTACCCTACATCCATCTTTGACTTCAGTTGGCTGTGAGGTTCCATCACAGGCAAGAGCTGGTTTGATATGGTGCTCCCCTCTAGATAATGGAGAGATTCAGAAAGTTGGACCCTTGTACCAGAAAAGCCTTCCAGGAACAGGTAGGTCATGAATAATTATTATTGTACTGCCTAGGGCCCATTTAACTACAGGGTGGATCTGCTCTTGATATGAGAAGCTGACCAGGAATGGAAGGAGGAGAACATTCCACAGCAAATATTGCCCATTTACGGAACTTCACTATTCACATAGTTCAATACATTTTAATGAAGTGGTAGGCCGTATGTAATACTAACACTGAATCTTTCTGGCTTTTACTTTAAAATGCATAAATAAATTGAAAAAACACTTACCATGCACTTCAGTTTTGTTGACCTGTGGTCATCTACCTGTATACTGTGTGCACAATTATTAGGCAAGTTGTATTTTTGAGAATTAATTTTATTATTGAACAACTACATTGCTGTCGAACAAACCATAGTGTTAATAAACATCAAACCTGAATATTTAAGAAAGTAAAAGTGAGGTTTTGGCTTTCTTAGGAGAATATCTATGTGTGCAAAATTATTGGGCAACTATTAGTGTGCAGAATTATTATGTAACCAAATGAAAAAAGGAAAATGTTCCCGTCTCACTTGTTTATTTTCATCTGTTAAAGTGAGAATAATAAATTCAAAATTCACAAATAAACATATCTGAGATTTAAAAAAAAAAGATTTTTAGACTTTTTTTTGGCCCATTTTGCTAGAGGAAAACAGCTGCCTAATAATTATTCACACCTAGATATAGGATCTTGATCTCCTCAGGTAACATCCTCCCTCATTACACAAATACACATCATCTGATATGCTTCAAACCAATAAGCATTCAAGTTTATACAGCTTAGAGTTGGAAAATATGCATAAAAATGATATGGGCAAAATACTCACTTGATACTAATTGTACGTTATCTTTGGTGTGCTGGTGGAGTATCATCAATAGGTTCTCACCAGAAAATGATCCCTTATACCGCAACTGATTTTACTCTAGTTAAACTCGGTCTAAGGAATTTCCCTGTGGAACGTCTGTGGAGCACAGGAGCTAGAAGTTGATGCCAGGAGAGCAAATCAAGGTGGAACAAGTAAATGGAGACATACCAATGATACAAGCTAAAAGTCAATAACCAGGGAGCTGAACCACAAGCACCAGGTAACATAACCAGGAGGGACGAGACAAAAGCATAAAACTTGGGTGATTTGTAGGAGAAGATCATACACAAAAGAAAAACAAAGAATAGAGTTAAAGGGGTTGTCTCATCACAGACAATGGGGGCATATCGCTAGGTGGGACCCACACGTATATTGAGAACAGAGCCCCAAAAGTGGTGGAGGGAGCACTGTGCATACACAGCCGCTCTCCATTCATTTTCTATGGGGCCGCCGAAAATAGCCGACTGCTGGCTCGGCTGTTTCCGTGGAGCCCATAGAAGTGAATGGGAGCAGTGGCCAGTCATGCGCTGTGCTCTCCCAGTCACTTCTATGGGGAAAACACTTGGTGGTGGCCGGACTGAAGTCCTCCAGCCACCACTTTGTGGACTCCATTCCCGATATAGGTGTGGGACACAGAACTATTAGACAATGGGGGCATATCCTATAGTTACCCCCCTCAATAGTCTGTGATGAGACAACCACTTTAAGTATCAAAACTTAAAAGGGATTATCCCATGACTGATTTAAAAAATGAAAGATCATATAGTACACGACAATCTCTTTCTAAAAAAGCTAGAACTGACCCTGTACCTCACATGGATCCAGAGATCTCCCCATTCATTGCTCTGCTAGACTTATATCAAGCTGGCAGCTCAAGGGGAGTGTCTTTTCTGCTGCAGCTAAGGGGGTGTGTCCATGCTCTCCCTATCACAACTCAGGAGACACTTGAAGGATGAAACTGAGCATGTGCGGCCATCCCAGTGAGCAGGTCAAAGAAATAAAAAAAGAACAAACAGCAGGTGGAGCTATACAGATACATTTTATTGAATAATTTGGTGGGTATACTAAATTCTTAATTACATGCAATTACAAAAGAATTCAGATCCAGGTGCTAGTTTGAAAACTGTAGAATATTTTTCACGGCACAACCCCTTTAATCCCCAGGGAGTGATCTACGGCCAACGTCCTCATTAATTCTGTCTGATAACATTTGGCTGGCAGCAAAGGCCATATTTGTGGGGGTCAGATCACTGATGGATCAGGTAATGGTGAGTCATATACAGTAAGTATCTCTAGCAATTCTGCTGTATATCTACATATAGTGACACTATACTGAATGTTGCCCATACAAATCTGTGCATTTATGGTAAAATAATAAATTCCCTCAACAGATACCTATTTATTAGTTGGAAAAGATATCCTTTAAAATGTTTGCTTGGCAAAGTTTCATCACGATTATAATCCTAGTATTACATAGAATTCCCATAGTTAGGCAATTCCCAATTGTGCTCTTCTTTGCTACAGTTGGCCTGATCTTGACACGTTCATCGCAGCATGTCCTAATAATAAAAACATCTGAACATTTGTCAAACTGGCGTCAAATATCTCTGTATATTCCTAGTTTAGGGGTTATCAGGCAGACAAATGGCTTCTAAAATGCATTTTCAAATACCCTATCAGGACATTTTGAATTAATGCAAGATCCTCTTTTGGGATATTCATCAATTATCTTGAGTAGAGGGAATTTAAGGAGTTTCTTTGTTTCTGGAGGACCCAGCACGACCGTGCATTACACAGACAACCTACTGATTTCTCTGGGGATTATGCAATACTTCACATTTCCTGTGGTGGCACTGAAGGGAAATTAAATACTCCCTGAAAAGTTCCTCCACAAAAAATGGGATTGCTGGGACAATCTGAGATCAGCTAATTTTTAGGGGGAACCTTCTAAAAAACATGATGACCCAAGGCGGCTAATTGTTTTACACATGACCAGCTTTACTGTCTATATGGTACCTGCGGACTTTCTGGAGGACCCAGAATGACTATGCAATTACACAGATAATGCACTGATTTCTTTGGACATCATGTAATACCTCATATATCCTGTGGTGGCACTGCAGGGAAATTAAATACTCCCTGTAAGGTTCCACCACAAAAGCATTTGATTGCTGGGACAATTTGTAATCAGCTAATTTTTGGGGGAACCTTCTAAAAAATATGATGACCCAAGGAGGCTAATTGTTTTACACATGACCAGCTTTACTTGCTGTGTGGTACCTGCAGACAGGGGCGGACTGGGAACCTAAAGTGGCCCTGGAAAGAATAATAAAAGTGGCCCAGTCTTGTAGACGGGTCCAAACTGATGGAAGACAGGGGCAGCAATACCATATTGTGGCACATTATACCGCCCCAACAGAGCCAAATACCACATTCCATCACAAAATACTGCCAGCAGCACAAAATACATCCTCAAAACTTCCACTGGCTAGCCATGAGGAGAGCCCAGGCAGCCCCCTGGGCATCGGCCCTCCGGGAACTTTTCCTGTAAGGTCTATGGCCAATCCACCCCTGCCTGTAGACATTCTGGAGGACCTAGAATGACTATGCAATTACACAGACAATGCACTGATTTCTCTGGACACCATGTAATACTTCATATATCCTGTGGTGGCACTGCAGGGAAATTAAATTCTCACTGCAAGGTTCCTCCACAAAAAATGTTGATTGCTTGGACAGACAACCTGTGATCAGCTAATTTTTAAGGGGAACCTTCTAAAAAATATGATGGCCCAAAGTGGCTTTACTTGTTATATGGTACATGCAGACAGGAACGTATAGGTATAATAAGGTATATTTTTTTTCCTACAAATCCCTTTTAACTGATTTAGATGAGCTGGGTCACCAGATCAGCCATAGTAAAAATTGAAATCAGAAAACCACATTGCCCTATGCTCAATTGGCACAAAAACCATATTCCCAATCTGCAGTGTTTTCATTTTTGCTCTACAAATTGCTTGGGTTGTCTGTAAGTGCTGCCTTGTATTTGATTCAGTCCACCTTTGTAAAAAAAAAAAAAAATGCCCCTTTTATCAGCTTTTAATGCCCCAAATGACTTAATCAAGAACACATGGCTCATGAATATCGTCTGTCAAACTGTATTAGACTCATGCTCACAACTACAACTCCATAGGTAGACACTTTGTCATGAATGTGCCTTGAAAACATTATATCTTCCACAGGAAAAATCAAACCACGTGTGGCCTCTGACCGAGGCAGCCTTACAAAAAGGGAACTTCAGGTATTATCTTCTACATTCCAAAAAACCTTCAAATGCTCGTAATTAATTGCGTACAAAAACAATTTTACTGTACGGGACGCTGATTTGTATGCAATGATCAAACAGTTTCGGAGCCTGCAAGGCACCTGTTAATAGGAGACTGCTGCTTCTGGGCTTATGTCAGGGGGATCTTTCAGTAAATGTGGTTAGCAGGGTGCTAAGTGCTGTTATTAATAGGAAGGTCATAAAGCCAATACATGCAATTTATTTAGTGTCTCTAATAGTAAAAGTGTTGGATCAGGCATCAGATCAAACGTGGCTCTCGAGAATCCTACACCTCAGAACACACATATTCCTCATCTGTTCCTCATTAACATTACCAAAACTCATCATACGTCCCTATTCCACGTCACTGGTAATTTCTGTATTCCTAGATTTTCAGGGTTTGCAGAAGAAAGGGATGACACAGTTCAAAGTGGTCATCGACACATGGAACGACTGTGGTGGCGAGGGCATTCATAGGTTTATTATAAACCCTGACCAGTAACACATGGCTAATTACCGGTATTAATTTAGGATCAAAAGCACTTAAAGGGGTGACTGATCAGCTGGGTTCCAACTTCTGGAGACCCAGACAATCATGAGAACATGGCCCCCGTGTTCTCCTGTGGCCACTGATGCGTGCTGCCACTTTTTTCAAGTCTATGGGACTGTCTGAGATAGCTGGTACACCCTGAGTGGATGCACCCTCATGGGTATGAGATTTTAGGATTAAAATGGACAGTACAAATGGAAGAGCCAAGAAGATAGAACATACAATAGCCTAGGATCTGTATCTTAGGAGAGACACTGATTCCATTGACCAAGCCCATGACGGAAGGGAAGACACTGGAGACAGAGGTTTCCCACCAGAGAGTTCCAACACACATCCCAACTTAATGGGAAGAAAACAAGTACAGATGAGGCACACGCTGAAGGTTTTACCATGGTCCTCACAGTCCCCTGATCTGAACATCATTGAAAATCCTCCTTAAATAGAGCATTCCATTGACTAAGCCCATGACGGAAGGGAAGACACTGGAGACAGAGGCTTCCCACCAGAGAGTTCCAACACACATCCCAACTTAAAGAGGACCTTTCATGGTTTGTAGTTAGTATAAATAAATACCTTTTGTTCCGGGTACCCCCCACTGATGCTGCAACCCTGCCTGTTTTTTTAAAAATAGCGCTCCTACGCCCCGCTGTGCCCCACTGTAGTTTCCACGCTCAGTATATAAATACTGAGCATCGGAACAGGGAGGAGGAGATGCCAGGGTTTCTCAATGGGCGTCTCCTTCTCCCTGGCTGTGCCGCGATCCAATCACAGCGGAGAGCATCACAGCCAGGGAGAAAAAAAAAACTCAAATTTCCCTGGCTGTGACTCTCTCCGCTGTGATTGGATCGCGGCACAGCCAGGGAGAAAGGAGACGCCCATTGAGAAACCCTGGCTCAGTATTATATACTGAGCGCGAAAACTACAGGGGGGCACAGTGGGGCGTAGGAACACTATTTTAACAAAACCAGGCAGGGTGGCAGCATCAGCGGGGGTACCCGGGAACAAAAGATATTTTATCCATACTAGCTACAAACTATGAAAGGTCCTCTTTAATGGGAAGAAAACAAGTACAGATAAGACACAAGCTAAAGGTTTTACCATGGTCCTCACAGTCCCCTGATCTGAACATCATTGAAAATCTGTGGATAGACGTCAAAAGAGTGGTGCATTCAAGACGGCCCAGGAATCTCACAGAACAGGAAGACTTTCGCAAAGACGAATGCATGAAAATCCCTCAAACAAGAACCAAAATACTCTTTGCTGGCTACAAAAAAATGGGCTTACAAGCTGTCATACTTGCCAAAGGGGGTGCTAGTAGGTACTAACCATGTAGGGTGCCCAAACTTTTGCGTCAGGCCCTTTTCCTTTTTTGAAAATGTAAAAGATGAACATAAAAAAATACAAAGGGGGTGTGTCATTCCTTAACTTTATGCTTTTTGAAGATCATTTCATCTTCAACTTACAAACAGTAATTGTTACCAGGCGTGCCACTGTATACAAGGAGAGCAGTTAGAGTCCCCAGTTGTGTGCAGCTAGGGACCATTGGTTAGTAGAAGAGACTGTGCCAGACTGTACGAGTGACCAGAAGAAGATGCTGAGACAGGGATAGTCTTGGTGTGCACCACGCCTTACCATCCTAGCGTAGTGTTGGAACCACCCCAAACCGGCCACTGTACTGACAGTAGTGGAATGCCGCTTGGCCGCAGTCAATGCATATCAAGACCTCTCTCAGGTGGTATTAATTAGATTTTTTAAAAAATATGGAGCAATAAGATGGAGAACAACTTTAAACTATAGGGAATTTTGTTAGCTTTGCCTCCAATCCAAATAGAACGTGACCTAAAACTAAGTTGCATTTTAAAATCAAGATTTATACGTAAAAACAAGTCAAGACAGAACACAAAATACTAATGACACATATTAAACTGTTAAAAAGCCATAAATTATTGGGAGAAAATTGCCAGCAAAAAGTTTTCAAGCTAATTTTGGAATAAAACCAGATATATGGAGCAATATGGAGTCAAGACAGAAGCAAATGTCCCCAAAGAATGGGATCATAATTCTAAGGATGAACACATATTTACTCAAGGGTTTTTACAAGTCTCACAAAACTGAATTCTCCCATTGTCTGAATTACTTGTGTACAATGAGTCTTTGTTACTGCACAATCATTAACATTTTTATTTCTTGCTAATAGGAAACACAGCCTCTGTCTCTATGCCCCTGGTTCCTGCCTCTGGTGTCTTCATGAAAGGGTCTGAAGTCGCAGTAATTAATAAGCGAATCCTTTAGAATCCCTCTTTGAAGCAGCTTTCCATTTTAGATAATGGGGTGTAAGCAGGGCTCCCCTATTTTGCATCTGTATGCCCTTACACAACAATTGGAAAGGGATTCTCTTAAAGCCAGCAATGCCTTTTAAAGGGACTCTTCTTCCATAAACTTGTATGTGAATGTTCCATGTAATTTTTTATTTAGGAGGGAAAAAAAGGGGATGATGTTTTTCTGGATATCATTTTTTGAAGTGACTTCATGGATTTTACTTCCTGTCCTGATTTAACTTTCTCCTTTGTTTGGACTTCACTAAACCTTTTCAGCCCCAGGTTTTTTTCGTTTATGTTTTTCACTTCCTGCCTTTCGGGGTCATAACTTTTTTTATTTTTCTGTTCACATAGCCGTATGTGGGCTTGTTTTTTGCCGAACAAGTTGCACTTTCTAATTCCACCATTTAGTGTTGCATACAATATAGTGGGGAACTGGGAACAAAATTCCAAATAGGGTGAAATTGGAAAAAACACAACTGTTTTATGGGTTTTCTTTTTACGGCGTTCCCTATACAGTAAAACTGATCAGTTACTTTTATTCTCCAGGTCAGACAGATTATGGCTATACCACATATGTATAGTTTTTTTTTTGCATCTTTATGCAGGAAAAAATAAAAACCTTGAAAAAAATTTTTTTTTCTTTTCAGTTTATTCTGACCCCTATAACTTTTTTGTAGTTATGTGTATGGAGCTCTGTG
The DNA here is from genome assembly GCA_900303285.1 of Rhinella marina. Classification (NCBI taxonomy): domain Eukaryota; kingdom Metazoa; phylum Chordata; class Amphibia; order Anura; family Bufonidae; genus Rhinella; species Rhinella marina. The sequence goes on from ONZH01002217.1 coordinate 64,325, forward strand.
AGGGATCATTTTTTGCGGGCCAATCTGTACTTCACTGATCCCATTTTGGGGTGCATATGACTTTTTGATCACTTTTTATTAACTTTTTTGTGGGAGGAGAAGCGACCAAAAAAAATGGCTGCCATTTATATTTTTTTTTCTGTTTTGACATTTTCCATACATTTTGGGGAAATGGGGTGATTTGAAGTTTTATTTTTTTTTATAAAATTTTTTGAGCATCCAGATACCATGGTCACGTTTGAACAAATCATATGAAGAGTTAAATATCTGCCACTGGCATTAGCCAGTCCCAGCCAGCGCCATAAATGCAAAGCACTCATCGCCGGGAAGGGGTTAAAGGGGTTGTGTTATCTCAGACTTTGATGACATATCTTAGGAATATGCCATCAAAGTCAGATAGGTGTGGACCCGTACCTATCTGACATTGATGGTATATCGCTAGGATAGGTCACCAATGTCTAAGATGAGACAACCCCTTTAAGTCTCTCACTCAGACCATCACTACAACCAGAGAGAGCCCCCCTGTGACTCCATTAGAGCATCTCACATTACTTTGATAAATGCAATGCTCTTCTGTGGCATCTTTACCTAGGCCTATCAAGAGTATATTAGAGTTGACATACTGTTATCCCATTCTGCACCTACTATTATCATTAGGATTACCCTTCATATAACATCTTACCCTCACAGTAGCATTAAAAGGACAATAGATTACCCATCTATATATATAGATATATCCATATCTATGGTCTTAAGACTTGTCTTGAGGGCTACAGATAGGCAATATTTTGTATTTAATTTCAGTTGGTATAGTACTGCCAAAATGGAAAACAGCCAAAAATTCTAAAGAAAATATCTCTATGAATATTACGTTCATCTTTAAAACAGCACAAAGACAAGAAAATAAGTTGTGTGAATATGGGCTCGTTCACACGAATGTGCCGTGTTTTGCGCAATTGGTGAAATGAAACGGGCAGCCCAATATAGAAATGCCTATTGTCCTCAAAACAGACAAGAATAGGACATTATCTATAATTTTTGCGGGCCACGGAACAGAGTAATGGATGCGGACAGCACACTGAGTGCTGTCCGCATCTTTTGCGGCCCCATTGAAGTGAATGGGTCTGCACCCGAGCCGCAAACAATGTGGCTCAGATGCGGAACCAAACCATGGTCTTGTGAATGAGCCCTAATACAGTGAAGTGGTTATTAGGGAGTACTTCAACTGAGGCAATAATCCTTAAGGCAATAAAAGATAATTTAAATTACTGCAATGGGAAAGTAGTGAAGCCACACAAAAAAAGCTATAAGGAAAAATAAATAAAATGTAAAAAATAAAAAAGATAAAGACCACAAAGCTGCAGACAGGGCGGCTCATTGCCAAAGAGAATAAAACCCTAATATGCTCTTCAATTATATAAATTGTAAAAGGTTAAAACGAAATATTGGTGATGCCACAGAGGAAAATAAAATGTCAAGTGAAATGTAGGTTAACAAAGTTAATACTCCATTAAATGTTGCCTATTTGAAGAAGTGCAGCACTGCCTACAAAAACATCAAAAATAAAGCACTAGGTCCAAATGGCATACACCCCTGTATCCTAAGGGAGTTAAGTAATTTGAGAGACAAACCCTTATTTCTATATAATGGCAGGTTTTGTTCCACATAGCATAGCAAATGTGGTACTAATATTCAAAAAGAGGTCATAAAGTGAGCCCAGAAACTATAGACCTGTAATTTAAAGGGGTTATGCAGGCAGTATATATTGATGAGCTATCCTCACCTACCCCCGCCAATCAGCTGTTGGAAGATGAAGCGGTGCTCCATGCGACACTGCCTGTTGTCTCAGAAGTGCAGTGTAACTACAAGTACTCACTCTGTTCACTTGAATGAAGCCAGTACTTGTAATTACACTGTGCCAGAGACAACGCGTAGTGTACGGAAGAGGAGGTAGAGCTCACATGGAATGTCACCTCATCTTCAAACAGCTGATTGGCAGGGGTGCCTGGATAGGTCATCAATATATACTGCCTGCACAACCCCTTTAAATCTCTACTGTGGGTAAACTGTGTGAATGTTTTCTAGAAGATGATATCCTGTAGTATCTCAATGAAAATTAGTGTAACTCTGTAGCATGGGTAGGGGAGGGATTTAGCAACAAGTTCTCTATGTGGGCTACATAATGCAATCCCCCATTATGCTGCATGAATCATAGTAGGGCTGGTTTTAATTGTGGCGGTGGGCAAAATGTAAAATGGGGCCATAAATGCTGAAATATTGTACTAACAATACAGCCACATTAATTCAATTGAAAGGGCGGAATATAGAGAGCTGTGGAGCTGATCTCTAGTACTTTAAGGGGGTTTTACTGGGGTCTTAAAAGTTCACTTTTACTGTTTTTTCTTTCCATTTGGCCCAGACCACCATAACGACTTCTTCTAGCCATGACTCCTCTCTGCAGAATTTGCAACAAAGACATCTTTGGCTCCTAGTTTTTCCACCCTACCTTTTCCCAACCTACACAAACTTATCACCAGTTCTAAATGAAAAAAACATGTTATAACTCATATGAAAAAGGACTAAAGGCCCCTTTACATTGGTCGACTGCGCAGGAAATTATCTGGGAAGAAGGGCTTGTGCTTGATCGTGAGTGGAGGTGAGAGGTGCATTTACATGCAGCAAACACCTCCACTGTATGGCGAAAAGCAACCGTTATTGCAATCATTCATCCCCATAGAGAATCATTGTTTTTGGGCAGCAGATCCCAGTTTACATAGGACAATCTTCTGCCCAGAAATTATGATTTTGATGTCCATATCAACTATGCTTTTTACTTGAAGACTGAGCCCATGCCAAGGAAGTTCTCCCTCTCGTATTCTCTATTGCAACATGACAGGGAAGTTCTCTTTCAGTAACCCCTGTTCTACAGAGCAGGTGTTACATATGAATAATTGGTTCCAGCTCTAAAAGTCATTTTTTGTGACATCTGTTCTCCAGCAATAACAGTATTAAAATTCTGATTTATTAATTGAAACTCTGACATGACATCATTGCGGATGCCTATTCTAAAGTGAGCAACCCTCTTTTGTATTTCCAAAATAGAAATGCATTCAATATCCTTTTGGCATAATATAATTTAAAGGGGAACTCCACTTTTAGATATCCTTCTTTCTTTGTATGGTAGGTTAGAAGAAGAAGTGAAATAACACATGATTGTACAGTAGGATCAGACTACACACAATGTCTGTAGTCTGTAACCATGGAGACACAAAGGTCTGTATATAAACTTGATATAGAAAAACATTTGCAAAGATTATTTGTAAAGTTGGAAAAAAGTGTTTGTTATACATAAACACATGGTGGATACTCTACAGAATTTCCACACTGGTAAAAAAAAAATGTAGATATCTGCCAGAATTCCACAGCAGCAAAATCTGCACTAAATGATGTGGATTTGGTTGTTGAAATCATAGCGTAAATGTTTCCAAACAGCAGGTCACATTATTTGCTGATTCGGTTGTGGAAATGTTCAACAGCGTGTGGATGAGATTTTTTATCATACATTTTTGCTGTGAATTTTCCTATTCACAACTCTGTTGTAAAAAATCTGTCACCTGTGGCCGTACCCTAATAGTGCTGACAGTTTCAAATCTAAATGCTACTGAGATTCAGTCCCTTGTACGCTTGAAATATGTATCAAAGGTGAAAAAGTAAAGTTTAATGCCAATTTCTAACATCTGAAACCAGAAAACTAATTTTTGGCCTAATATTCAATGCTCTTCCCTCAAAACATACAGCAGAATTGGCATAATCCTTTTCAGCCGAGTTGATCTTCAGGTTGGACTGATTGAAACAACAGGAGGGGTACATACCACAGAGGCATGTGGTCCTTGTCTCAAAGAGGCATAACCCTAATTGGTCTCATCTGCTTTGCCACTGGCTTGCAAGAACCTGCCAAGAGTGGGTAGCAAAACCCGATACTATAATGGAAACTTAACTTTGATCTCTGCAAATGTGTCCTCTCTTGTCTATGTACACCACTGGTTGAGCAGAAGAGATATGGATAGAGTTGGTTTAATGGGGTGGGGAAACACGTTTTGCTCAGGTCTCCCATTTGCTCGGGGGCGACCAAGCAATGGAACTCCAAGGGCAACCTAAAAGTATAGCACATAAACCTTAAAGGGGTTGTCCAGTATTTTTATATTAATTGGCTACCCTTGGAGAAGGTCATCAGTATCAGATAGGTGGGCATCCAACACCCCACCGATCAGCGGTTCAGGAATAGCCACTGTGTAGTGGATAGTGCACAACTGATGGAGCTGTGTAGCTCCAGCACCTTCTTATGGCACTGGAACTGCTCTTGAAAAGCTGCTCAGTGGTGGTGCTGGGTGTAGGACATCCACTGATTGCAAGGATAGGCCATCAATATTAAAATATGGGACAACCTCTTTAACCCTGTCACTATTTAGAAATTGCATGGTGGTATTTGGTTGCAAAATGGCTTTATTGTGTGGACACTATATGGCACTATTCTAGTATAAATTTTTTTTATTGGAAAAAGTTCTCGTGTCTATGTTTTATATGCTGTACATATTTTGAAAGTACAAGAGCAACCATCCAAAATGACCAGGCAGAGGGACACTTTTTTACTTGTTGCGTAGGGCTCTGTTCTCTATAAAACATCTGCTTCATGGTCAAGATGAAGCTTCGATTACATAATTCTACGGTAAAATCCAAGGGACTCCAGTGGCAATACCCTCTAATCATATAATGATGGTTGTAGCCGTCAGGTCTCTTACGGTCTAGCTCCTTGGCCTTGACCTTACCACCAATCCTCAGGATCTAACACATCTGACCCAATTGTGACAAATCCAGACCAACGTTACACCTTCATTGTTTTCAACCAATTTAAAAAAAATGAAATGTATACAGTAAATCCAGAAAACATCATTAGACCCGACACATTAGAGACATTGTGAAGGAAGACTCAAAAAATTCTGCTTATTTTAAATGATATATTTTAGTAAAATTAGAAAAATCACACATCGTCCAAACAAATCATTAGCTTCATCCTCCAAATAAATGGAACTTTTGTTGAGTCTAATTTAAAACATAAACCTAAAACTTTGATTTAGGTGTGGAGAAAATCGTATGGACAGGATTAGTGCAGCCCTTGTAAAGTAGAACTACGGTCTGATCTCAATTTTATAAAACAACACGCAGAAATTAACATCAGATCTCTTACAATTCAATGTTTTCACTACAATGTCTTATTGAGTACATTAAGGAAGATTTCTCAAGAAGAACGTGCAACTTGGTACAGAACAAATCACACCAGAACGGTTTTCGGTTTATGACAATTGCACTGACAAAATTAGAGGCTGTGGATTCACTTCAACATTTTCCAGATCCCTCTGGCTGTCGTCAATAATAACTTCTCGCAATATTTTAGGAGAGGTTTTAGCCCAAGAAAAACTCTGCCAGATTTGGAGGCAAAGGTTTCTTTATTAAAGGAGAACTGGGCTGGAAAAAAGCATTCCCGTTCAAGAACATGCATGGCAAATCCACTGGCACTTGCTCGGTGTAATGGCCGTGGACTTCAATGGAGAAAGACACGCACATGGGAGCGGCGAGTTCTTCACAGTCTCTCCGTCTATGTGGCCACCTTAGAAACCCATCTGGGGGTCATGGGCTTACTAGGGAAAAAATCATTTCAAATGTAGCGTGTTTGAAACTATGCCATAAAAAAAGATGTGGTCCACACATGTTTTGAAAAGAAAAAAGTAAAAAAAAAAAAAACTATAAAAACTACATGCAATAAGGAAAAACACAAAGAAGTTTCTATGGCTTTTTGTGATGAAACTTCATATGTTTAGGGCTCCTTAGGGTGATTTAATGTCCAATTTTAAAAAAAAAATATATTTTTTTTTTGGGGGGGGCAGGATAGCCACCATTTTCCTGCAGTGTTTTTTTGTTTTGTTTTTTAGTCAAAGCTAGAAATGGATTCAAAAGGAATAGGAATTATAGAAGGCAACATATGACTTTTCATGACTTTTCAATAAGTGTCTGCTAATCAAGAGCATCTGATAATCCAGCACCCTTAAAGCGCATCTGTCAGCAGTTTTGTACCTATGACACTGGCTGACCTGTTACATATGTGCTTGGCAGCTGAAGACATCTGTTGGTCTCATGTTCATATGGGTTCGCATTGCTGAGAAAAATTAGTTTTTAATATATGCAGTGCAGCAGTTGCAGAGAGAGCAGAGCCTCCAGGTGTAATGGTATCGCCCCCTTTGCTCCTAGAGTCTCATTTGCATATATTAAAACATCATTTTTCTCAGCAATGTGGGCACATATGAACATGGGACCAATACAGATGTCTTCAGCTGCCAAGTGCACATGTAACAGGTCAGCCAGTGTCATAGATACAAAACTGCTGACAGATGCCCTTTAGTGTCGGATTAATGTATTCTACTGTAATATTGGTAATTACAGATGGGTGTAAAATTCCATTATGGTATATTGCCCAAAGGAAAGAGATTTAAAGTAATGTCCCTATTCCAGTAGGACCCCCAAATGACGACCTAGCAAACAAAGGAAGCAGACGCGGGGACTCCGCACACAGATTAGTGAATGTGGCGGCTCTCCGGAGACTGACGGAATTAATGAGCTCATAATCTAAATAAACAGCTTTTATATTAACACAAGCCCCTTCTCTCTGTGTCTGCGCGGCATCATACAGTATTAAAGAGCATCAAGTGAGGCGAAAAATGTGGAGTCCCAGCTGCCATAATATATCATAAAACCTAAAATCTGTACGTGGTTTATCTGTCAAATAGTGCTGTGCTTTATACTGATCTACATATTAACCGTAAACAGTCAGCAAACACAAAATGGCCGTCACACCCCTAAATAATATAGCTGAGATAATAATATGTCAGTACCGGCTGTAGTCCTTACAGGATATAACTTTGGGGACACAGAACATATATCACATTAAAACCCATATTATTATGGAAAATGAGAAAAATTTAGGAAAACTAAGGAGGAAAAAAGCAAAGGAGAAGGGGAGCCGCCTGTTAATCATAACAGCCAATCAGACTTCGGCTCTCATTTTTCAGAGGCCCTTTGGAAAATGAGAGCAGTGATCTGATTGGTTGCTATGAGCAACCACTTCTCCATTGCACTAGTTTTAATCAATCTGCCTTTTTGACATAGTAAAATCACATTGTGCTGTGATAATACACATACATGATGTTTAGGAATTGCTACTTAATCAATTTCTTAGTACATTTTAGCTGGTTTATTATTCAGGCTTCAATACTGGGTTACGCTTGCTCCTGCCATAGGTCAGTGAATAGAGAGGGCCCTGTTTATCTGAAGTTAGAGAGAAGTTAGAGGATCACACTCTGGTCATCACCAAAACATACTTAAAGCAACATTACAGTGCTAAAATTAAGTCCACAGCCTCATACATACTGAAGCATAAGGGTGCTGCCACATTAAGATTTTTTTTGGGGGTGTTTGTCTTGTGAAATTCATGTGGTTTTTTGTGGGGGAGGGGGAGTATGGTTTTTTTACTTTTTTTTTCAGACTTTTTTTTGGCAAATGTGTGGGAAAAATGCCATGGCCAGAGCATACTGCAATTTGAATAAAAAATGCCAGAGGAACAAAAAAAAACCCCGTCACTATGAAAACGTAGTATTTGTAGAGTGTTTTATAATTTCTTCTATGGCTACTATGTAAAATTTATCCGATGCAAGAAAAAAAAAAAAGCTGACAAAAAAAAAGCAGTGCGAAACCACCTCACAGATTGGTCCTGTACATATCAGTAAAACGAGGCCTATGAACCTATACCGTGTGCCAGTATATAGAGGTATACAGATTGATATGGCATATGTGAGGAAAAGATGCCATTAAAGGGTTTCTGTCACCAGTTTTGGGCATATAAAACAGGATGACATTTGCAATGTGCAAATGTCACCTGATGCCCAAACTGGTGATCATTTTTTTACTGGTGCCCCCGTTTTTGAAATAAATCAACTTTTGTCGTATGCAAATGAAGCTTACTAGGTGCAAGGGGCGGTAACCCTGCACCTAGTAAGCGCCGTTTCCCTACCTTTATTCACGCCCCCTTTGTTTGTGATAGACAGGGCCAGGCAGCTCGCTCTAGCTGCTCCTGGCCCTGTCCGTGCTGAAAATCCCGCGCCTGCGCCGTTCGGACTTCATTCGGCGCAGGCGCAGTGAGTGCCGATTGCTGCCGGGCTCCCGCTTCCTTACTGCGCCTGCGCCGATGACGTCACAGAACACCCAGAAGAGAAGGCGGCGCAGGCGCAGTGAGGAAGCCGGGAGCCCGGCAGCAATCGGCACTCACTGCGGCCTGCGCCGAATGAAGTCCGAACGGCGCAGGCGCGGGATTTTCAGCACGGACAGGGCCAGGAGCAGCTAGAGCGAGCTGCCTGGCCCTGTCCATCACAACAAGGGGGCGTGAATAAAGGTAGGGAAACGGCGCTTACTAGGTGCAGGGTTACCGCCCCTTGCACCTAGTAAGCTTCATTTGCATACGACAAAAGTTGATTTATTTCAAAAACGGGGGCACCAGTAAAAAAATGATCACCAGTTTGGGCATCAGGTGACATTTGCACATTGCAAATGTCATCCTGTTTTATATGCCCAAAACTGGTGACAGAAACCCTTTAAATGTATCATGGCACACTGTATTATTGTCGTAGATACCTCAGGAAGGTTTCCGGGGAAGGCTATGGAGCCTCACACTGAAGTGCCAGGGCCGGGGCACAGGCCCCTGATACGTGAGCCCTTATATGCTTATTGAAAAGCATTAAACCATAAAATGAAAAATATGTACATGGAGATTGGCCAACTAAGAGACACATCCCGTCTTGTGTCTCATAATTAGCCATATTTGCTGTTCGGGATTCTAGGAAAGCTGGGTGGCAGCGCCTGTGGAAGAGCCTTAAAAAGGTCAAAAAATCTCTGGCAACCAATATTATGGGCACTGTTAGGGTTGTCCAGGATTTATTTTCTATTTCAACTACACCCCCTCCCCCCCAGAGGTCATGTTCTCCACTACAACAAATGACTGGCCTCAGCAACGAAAGGTTCCTGGACAACCCCTGTAATGGTGGACATAATATTGTTGGCCACATAGATTTTCTAAAGACAGAAATAACAGCTGAAAATAACAATTCATGGATATTTATCAGTAAATTGGATGTAAGGACACTTGGAACATAGGAGGAGCAGACTAAGGGCTCATGCACCGTTGGATGTTTTGTGGCCCATGATTGCAATTTTTTTGCTGACCCATTGAAGTGAATGCATCCACATATTAGCTGCCAAAAAACAGAGTGGAGATGGGAAAAAATATGTTTGTGTGCATGAGCCCTAAGAGGAGTGTGTATACTTACCAATATCGTAGTGTCCCAAAACCCTCACAGGACCACTCACATATGTACAGAGTTTACATAATCCCCACCCATTTGCACCCAGGACAGCCCACATTTTTCCGGGACTGTCACTGAAAATTAGGGACAGTCTTTGCAAATTCAGAACTGTAGGCAGCCATGTACTCTGAACCCTGCCTACTATAGGTCATGAGTCCTTTACAAGCACCATATCTAGGATAACCTTATCACTTATTTTTGTAGGTGCTCAAATTTTAAGGAGAGCCAGAGGACCAAGGGAATATGGGTCTTTCATCACCATGGGACCTTAGGCATTGACCTAATGAGCAGTCTTCTCCTGGTACATAGCTGATCACAACTGTTCTGCATGCCGAACTCAATGATGACTGCTTTAACTTAAAGGGAATGTCACCTATAATTTTCCTGTCACTTAAAACCAGAAAGTGACAAACATCTTTTATTCTAATCTGTTTTTAATGTTTGATTGAAGATTGATTTATTCTATTCCCTGAACATGATTACATGGTGTAAATAGAATTTAGAGCAGGCACGTCGGCCATAGACACAGTAAAAGGGGACCTCATTGATGTCTATGGGCAAGTTCTCTAGGCATGCTCTGCGACCTGTGCAGAGGTCATTCTGCAGGGAGGGGGGATAAATAAGCTGTTATATCATCTATTGTGAATGGTGGATCCCATGTTATCTATACATAGGTGATCATATAATAATCTTTATAAATAGGTGATATCTGTCATTGTAGCCCTGCCTGTAATAAGGAGATGACTGCTGAAAAGTGATATATACAGATCAAACAGTGGAGCCTATTATTAGACTTAGCAACCAGTGAGAAAACTGCAGGATTTTTGGGAAGTTTCTCAATGAGTTGTCAATATTAAAATATTAGATACTTAGGAGTCAGAGTGAAGATTAAGCAGTATATTAACATGCAGGGTATACAAGACTACAGATAACACATGATTATATCACAGCTTGTGCACAAACTCAGCACTGCTACATTGATGTGGTTACATTAAATACATAATAGCCATCATATATGCACAATATATATACAATAGCTGTTAATTACGGATTTATAATAACTGCTAAAGCTTAGATCATTTTGCAGACATGTCCATAGTTGAAAATAAGGCAAATTTTACTAGACATAAATTAAATTTGTGAATATGTCCTAAGGGCATTTGGTATTTGTAACCAGAAATAAATTATTACAATTTCTCCCTAAAGAAAAACTAAAACCTAGTGTGACCTGTTGTTTCCAGTTTGTCTAGAAAATATTGTGTGCAACACATAAATGTGATGCATTATATGTATATACATAATAAAAATTATATATATATATACACACATACAGTGTGTACTGTGCTTTCAACAGGACTGCAGGTTAACCTTCTGTTAAAATTTGGTGAGTAAAGCCTCATTCACATCATGTCCGTGCTTAAATCCGTGAAAAGGTGATCTGTGTGTCAGTTTTTTTGCTGTCCGTGTGTCATCCGTGTTTCACTGACACTGCACAGCTGAAAAATAATTTTCAAAGCATCTCTTCTTAATGATCCATGAAACACAGATGACATCCCTGGTTGTCACAGATCCATGGATCCATGAACACGGACAAAATAGTGCATGCATCCGTGCTAAAAACACGGAACCTTGGACCATAGTAAAAAAAAAAAAAAATGATGTGTAATACACACATTAAAATGAATGGGTACGTGTGCTGTCTGTGGAGAACACATATGGAACACTGACGTGTGAATGAGGCTTAATGCATGCAATAAACAGTTTAGTGATAACTCAGCCCTGTTACATTTGTATATACACTATAGCAAAATAGACACAACTCATCACACGTGGATCAAGTAGTTATCTGGGGACTGCAGGCAAACCTGTGACAGCTCAAACATATTACATCTGCGCAGCTACAGTTCAAGCGAAGATGGCAGCGTAGTAGGCTTACCCTTCATCCTGCTGTGGTGATGCCGAGCAGTAGTTACTGGTCCTGCAATAATCGGATCCTTAGAGAAGCAGAAGATTTACATGTCTGGTTGGAATGCCCGACTGTGCCGGGTTAGGAGATACAGTTCATAAGCAGAGAGCGATCTGCGGACGGAGGGAGTAGTGACTGAAGGAGGTCTCGTCTCATCATCAACAGAATTTGGCACACACCCCTCCATCCATAGCACACACCCAAATGATGCTGGACCCCACTACAGTACTGACGAAAGACAAGGTCTCCAACATACGGCAGAAGCGGAAGTGGTTGCACCCCAAATTTAATGTAAATGGTGTTTATGGTATTGTTGTAAACCCCCATGAAACAGGGTCTACAGAAAGAAATCAGCTCCAACCCTCTGTCAGGAGAGAAGTTTGTGCACGGAGCAGGCAATGTACTGAATCCAAAAAAAAAATCCAGCACTTGAAATCTCCCATAAAAAACCCAAGATTTATTGAAGATACGTTAAAAGTTACATGAGCCCATACCGCAACACATTTCAGATTCATTTTTTTTTTAATGCCACCACTTAATTTACCATGTGTTGTATTGGAAAATGGGGGAAAAAATTCTTTGTGGGATAAAATTGAAAACAAAAAAACAAAACAATTCCTCTGAAGTTTTTGGGTTTTGACATCACTGCATTCACTGTGTGCTAAAAATGACATGACGTCCTTATTCTGCAGCTCAATCCAATTACAATGATACCAAACTTATATAGATTTTATTTTAATGAACTTTAAAAAAAAAAAAAATTCTGACAGCCATAACTTTTTTATATTCTTTTCTTCACTTCAGAGCTGTATGAGGGCTTGCTTTTTGCGTAACAAACTATAGTTTTGTTTGTGCCGTTTTTGTGGTATGTACGACTTTTTAATTACTGTTATTCAATTTTTTTTGGGGGGGACAAGATTACAAAAAAATGGCAAATCATGTGTTTTTCAATTTTTACCCTCCATTACGGCATTTACAGTAAATATTTAAAAGTATTTTAATAGTTCAGACATTTTTGGACACAGCAATACCTAATATGTTTTATTTTTTATTGTTTATATATTTTTATATGTGAAATTGGAAAAGGGGGTGACTTAAACTTTTAATACTTTGGCTTTTTTTTTTTTTTTTACATTTTATTTAAAGGGGTTCTACAGTTCTGTAAAACTGCCGACACCCGAGACCCCCGCCAATCAGCTGTTTGAGAAGGTAGCAGCGCTGCAGGAGCGCAGCGGCCTTCTCTGTGTTTTCCTCAGGCCCAGTGATGTCACGACTAGTTTCACTGGCCTGGGCGGGGCTAAACTCTGTTCACTTGAATGGAGCTTAGCCACGCCGAGGCCAATGATACTAGTCGTGACGTCACTGGGCCTGCGGTAAATACAGAGAAGGCCGCGGCGCTCCTGCAGCGCCGCTGCCTTCTCAAACAGCTGATCGGCCGGGGTCCCGGGTGTCGGACCGCCGCCAATCAGATGCTGATGATCTATCCAGGGGACAGATCATCAGTTTTAAAGAACTACAGAACCCCTTTAATAACTATTAGCCCCCTCAGGGGGCTTAAACCTGGGATCTTTTGATCCCTTGTCCTATTCACCCTATTAGGGTAAATACTTGGGCCACTGTCCCTGCAGAGTTGTGCCTCATGCACAGCTTAGCAGGGAGCTTATAATGGCAGACCTGGAAGGCTTCAGAAGCATCCAGGTTTCCATGGTAATCGATCAGAGCCCCAGAATTTCACTGCGGGAGCTCCAACCGGAAGGCAGAGGGAGCCGCAACCCTCTGACTTACCTCACAGATGCTGAAAGTGGCATCTGAGTGGCTGATGGGGTTCAGCATGATCGCTGTTCTCCTTCATTTTTTTATAGGAGATTTCAAGTGCTGGGATTTTTCTTCTTTGTATACACTTAGATGTATTTATGTAGGTGAACACATAAGAGGATGCTGGGTTCTGATATACTTGCCCTAATATTGTAAGTCCTAAGGAGAGATTCAAGGACATTTGATGTGCGGATGACATGCATGGACCAGCAACCTCCGGCACTCCAGCTGTTCTGAAACTACAACTCCCAGAATGCTCCATTAACTTCTGTGGGAATTAGAAGAACAGCAGGGCATGTTTGTATGCTGGGTGTTGTGGTTTCACAGCAGCTGGAGAGTCAAAGGTTGCTGACCCTTGGTATATAGATTCCAGAGAGTCAGAAACATACATAGAGCAGGGCTGGAGGGTAGGTGCCCATCGTACAACCCAACTCTCCATTACAAGAAGAATTTAGTAATTTTACAACTAGACTTGATTATAAATAGTTTATCATTTGAGCCTATAGAAACCTATGTTGCCATAGTAACAGACTACAACTAAACCCTGTGTAGTCATACTCCCTTTCTGCTGTCCCATATTTCTTGCTTACAATGTATGCACATGCAGCAGGACCGCAGAAGCAGCAGCATCCATACTACAGACCGATTGTGTTTTGTGTTTTTTTGTTTGTTTTAACATTGAAGTCAAAGGAGCACTGCTATCCATTAGAATAATCAATTATATGCTTTTTGTTTCAAACTGTTTAGAACAGAAGAATTGTGCTAATGTGAACAGAGCCTTATAGAAATCCAGGCAATACACACCATGACTCTTCATTGATGACCCCCCCCACCCCAGTTACATAAGGCGTTGGTCCTAATACCATTTTTTTCTCCAATTTTTTTTATTGCTGGTATATGGCTATATGTACTTGTCAAATAAAACACACATCACTTGATAAGAGGGAATATATAAGAAAATGACCTATTACTTAAATTAACTTTTTATATTAAATATGTATTTAAAATCCTTTTTTTTTTTTTTGTTCATCAAATCATTACCTAAAGATTTTACTATTTTTAGTCACTCCTCAGTAGTCAACCCATTATCATCACAGGGAGGAATACAATAAAATGTAACACCTCTATCATTAAGCTGGAGGCAAATATAGTGTCCATCACTGATAATGGGGGATGTCACAGCCACCCCCTCCCTGCACAGGGCATAGAGGGTGCCCACCGTGCTTTCACACAAGTCATTGGGGGACATTTATAAAGACCAGGTTTTTACACAGATTTTTATTACCCTCTGTGCTGCAGGGTGGCACCTACCTGCAAGTGGCACCTGACAACCGCACAGGTAAAGACCCAGTTGTCTATCAATCTTAAACCCGACCTTGTAAGAGTCCTTCAGATCTTGCTCATTTGTCTGCCTCCAACACATCACACATCAGGGGTCTTTTATTACGGGAATTACAACTATTTCAGTAAAAAAAAAAAAAACATCCTTTTTTAACCGTCCGTGCAACAATATTTTATTGTATTTAGTTCACGCCATATTCTGCTGCTGGATGGGAGTTACACTGATGTCACATAAGTAGATGCATTGTCTGATCCTATCCTTTAGGGCTCACGCACACAAACATTTTTTTGTCTGCATCCGATCCGCATTTTTTGCATGTTGGATGCAGACCCATTCACTTCAATGGGGCCGAAAAAGATGCGGGCAGCACACCACATGACGTCTGTTCCATAGCATCCGCAAAAATATAGAACATGTCCTATTCTTGTCCGCATTACAGTCAAGGATAGGTCTGTACTTTTATGGCCTGGATGTTACCGCAGTCCTTGTCCCAAGTGTAAGAACTACTTCAATACTTCTGTTTTA
This sequence comes from Rhinella marina, assembly GCA_900303285.1. Lineage (NCBI taxonomy): Eukaryota > Metazoa > Chordata > Amphibia > Anura > Bufonidae > Rhinella > Rhinella marina. Next base: position 79,437 of record ONZH01002217.1, read on the forward strand.
AGACTGTACATGTGCTGGGGCTGATGTTCCAGCCCCCGACACTCGAGTGTCGTGTGACAATATATTAATTTAATACGTTAAAATAATTAAATAGTAATTGTAAAAAATAAAAATCAGAAGATGGCTCTTGCGACTATTGTTATGACAAAAACTGGTGTAAAAATGATAGTAAATGACCCCCATTAAGTATTAAAGGGTTATTCTCATTTTAGACAATGGGGGCATATCGCTAGGATATGCCCCCATTGTCTTATAGGTGGCGGGTCCCCACCGCTGGGACCGCACCTATATCGAGAACGGAGCCCCCGAAGTGAATGAGGGCACACTGCGCATGCGCAGCCGCCCTCCATTCATTTCTATGGGGCCGCCGAAAATAGCCGAGCGCTGGCTCGGCTACTTCCGTCGGCTCCATAGAAATGAATGGGAGCCGACCGCGAATGCACGGCCCGGCTCCCATTCATTCCTATGAGCGGCGCGGGGAGCTGCGCCTGGTGGTGGCCGGACACCCGGAAACCTGGGGTCCTCCAGGCGCAGCGCTCCCCGCTCCGTTCTGGCTATAGGTGCGGGTCCCAGCGGTGGAACCCGCACCTATAAGACAATGGGGGCATATCCTAGCGATATGCCCCCATTGTCTAAGATGAGAATACCCCTTTAAGAACAGACTCTACCTCACCTGTTTTTAAAATCTGCATCAGAGCCCTGAACAAGGTAATCCAGACTGATGTCACTGAAGATAAACTGTCTAAGGGCTCATGCACACGAACTTATTTTTTCTCCGTGTCCGTTATCTTTTTTTTTTCCGCAGACCGTATGCGGAACCATTCATTTTAATGGGTCTGCAAAAAAACGGAAGTTACTCTGTGTGCATTCAGTTTCCATATGTCCACTCCGCTAAAAAAATAGAACACGTATTATTGTCTGCACAACGGACGGGCATAGGACTGTTCTATTAGGGGCCAGCTGTTCCATTCCGCAAAATATGGAATGCACACTAACGTCATCCGTATTTTTTGCGCATCTGCAAAATACATACGGTCGTGTGCATGAGCACTAAATGATATCTGATGTCTTTTTAAACCACCACTGTGGCCTTTGAAATACCACATTATCTGTATTGCAATATTGGTAAATTAGTCATAATCAGTGCAGGGGGGAAAATTACTCCATGCAAATGGGCATTAACGGCACACCACATATAATAAAAGAGCAAAAACCAAAACAATCAGCACATCCTAATGCGCACGTGACCATCACCATGGCCAAAAAGAATACAAAATCAAACACGATGCCACGGCACTCTGCCTATGGGAACCTACCTCTTATGGTGCCAGGCGGCATTCAACGAATTTAGGGAAGGCAGGTTCCACGTATACACTGAATACACTCCGTATTTTACTTTAGCTGGTGCCAGCAGACCTTCAGTGAATACAGGGAGAGCAGGCTCCAGCTTTATACTGCACTAATTCAAATTAGCCTGTAATAAAGATGGGTTAGTCAGGAGTGCACGACCACAATGGCGACTGCCACTCCTCCAAGTGCAGACTGCAAAGAAAAATACAAACTTGGGCAGCACATCTTAATGCGCAGGTGCGCGCCACCATGGCTGAAAATACAAATCTAACACAATGCCACAGCATTTCAATGGAGGTCTGCTGGCACCAGGAAATGTAAAATGCAGAGTGGGTTCAGAGTATATGAGGAACCTGCCTTCCCTAAATTCACTGGATGCTGGCTGGCACCATAAGAGATAGCATTTGGCGTAGGTTCCCATCCAAAAGAGGTCACCTTGCCGTGGTGGACGGGCACAAAAGATTTGGATCACAGTGTATTTCCTAGTACCTTGCATTCATTTATAATAGTGAGTACAGCATTCGTTTGTATATGTTGTGATCATGGTATTTTGTGTGTGCAGAGTGCTGCTGTATTGTATTGGGTGGTATTATACCGCCCTTTACTGCACTATAGGACTGTCTATTAGTCAGCAAGCCCAATGGTAAAGCTCCCAACTCCCATAATATTCCAAGCAGGTCACATAACAAGTCCAAAATGTCCAGTTCTCTCACATCTTAATAGTTCCATAAGCTTATCAGAAAGTTTGAAGTCACAAGAGGAGCAAAAAGTCCATGAAATCCTACCTTTGCTGTAGAAAAGACAGTTTGCTCCCGGCATTTCACTGATTGATCATCCTCCTTTCTTCATCCCTTTTTGCATTTTAGCTCCTTACCCTGCAACCCCCTATGAGTGCTCTGCGCATACACACAGTGTAACTTACTGGTACTAGCTTTAGAAGTATATCTGCGCCCTCTAGTGGTCAGTATGCAGTACTGCAGAACAACCACTCAAGGTTAGGTGCCCAGGTGTGCTTTTTTTTACTTCCCACACATTATCAAAAGAACACCTGAAATTACCTATATCCAATAAATATTACAAGCACTAGCTATTACAACTGATCACTATGTAAAATCAATTGAAACTATGAAACTGATAAATACCATGTAAAATAAAGCAATCAGCCTGTATGATTTTACCCTAAGGCCTCTTTCACATGAACGAGTTTTCCATCTGAACGCAATCCAATGAGCATCAGTTTTCATGCATCATCTCTGGGTTCAGAAAAAAAAAAAAAATTGCACGTTCTATATTGTGCATTTTTCACAAAGCTCTGGCTCCATAGAAGTCAATGGGGCTTGCTTGAAAAATGGAAGACCTCTGGATGCAATGGGTTTTTCACTGATGGATTCTAGACGGAGATTGTTATTCTTCAGGCCTTTTTCACGCGCGCGAAAAACGCATCCAATCCGGACGGAAAGAACACACACTGAACGCAATCGCAGACAAAACTGATTGAACTTGCCTGAAAAACCATCACTTTTCCCTGAACAGATCCAGATAAAATCTGTATCCCTCATGTGAAAGAGGCCCAAGGGGCCGTTCAGACGGCCGTAGTATTGCGGATCCACAATACCACGGATGCCGCCCGGCCTGTGCTCCGCAATTTGCGCCCCAATCAAAATGCCTATTGGGGACAAGAATAGGACAGGTTCTATATTTTGTTGCGGAGCCACGGCTGCCCGCTCTTATAGAGGTGAATGTGGCTGCATCTATTCCTCAAAATTGTGGAATAGATGCAGGCCCACTCACACGGTCGTTTGAATAGACCATAAGGGTGCGGCCACATGGGCAGGTTTCTGCATGCAGATTCGGAAGCCAAAACCAGGAGTGGATCATAGAAAGTGAGACAGTATAAAAAACAGATGGGACTTCTCTTTTTTTGAATTCACTCCTTGCTTTCGCTTCCAAAACTGCATCGGGAACTTGACCGTTTCGCTGTACCCTAAGACAGCCTACACACGAGTGCAGGTGAACGCACATAAGATCCGCACAAATTTCCATGTGGATTTATGTGCATTTCTGCAACATAACCGCAATATCTACTTGCTCTTTTTGATGCAGAATTGTTATGGTTTTGCAGCAGATCTCATCCTTCATTGGAAAAGAGAAATCCACAGAAGAAACCGCAAACATAATTGACATCCTGCTCATTTGGAAATCCGCACAGCAGGTCAATTTCTGCACAAAAAAAAAAAAAATCTGCAAAGTGTACATGTGAATTTCTCATACACTTTGCTGTGCATAAAAACTGCACATATTCTGCAACATGTGCAGGTGGCCTACGGTGGTTGCACGCGGCGTAGATTTGTGTGCAGAAAATCCGCAGTACTTGTTGCTGTTTTGGTGCTTTTTTTATGCAGTTTTTAGGCCTCTCACACACGACCGTGTTTCACGGCCCGATACGGGCCGTGAAAGCCCGACCTGTGCTCCCCCAGAGGACGGGAGCGCACGGCGTCATTGGTTGCTATGACGCCGTGCGCTTCCTGAGGCAGCCGCCGTACAGTGAAACACTGTATACGAGCGTGTACAGTCTATCACTGTACAGCGGCGGCCTCAGGAAGCGCACGGCGTCATAGCAACCAATGACGCCGTGCGCTCCCGTCCTCTGGGGGAGCACAGGTCGGGCTTTCACGGCCCGTATCGGGCCGTGAAACACGGTCGTGTGTGAGAGGCCTTAGGTGCAGATTTGACACAGATTTTCCGCAGACCCCACCCTTCAATTGAAAAGGGTGAAATCCACCAAAAAAAAAAAAAAAAAAATGCAACAATTGACATGCTGCAGATTTCAAAATCCGCATGGCAGGTCAATTTCTACACCTAAGGAAAAAAAAAAAAAATTGTACATGATATGTCTGATTTCATACACTGTGTTTTTCCGCTAAAATACCTTAAGACCTCATGCATACACCCATATTTTTCATCCAGGTGCTATCCATATTTCTATGGGGCTATGCACACATCCGTAATTTTTCTGGGTCCGTGTGGCCATTCCGCAAATTACAGAACATGTCCTATTTTGGTCCACATCGTGGCTGAATTGATTTAAAGGGTTTCTAGCTTTTAAAAACTGATGATCTATCCTCTGGATAGATCATCAGCATCTGATCGGCAGGGGTCCGACACCCGGGGCCCCCGCAGATCAGCTGCGGCCTTCTCTGTGTTTACCGCAGGCCCAGTGACGTCACGACTAGTATCACTGGCCTGGACGGGACTAAGCTACATTCAAGTGAACAGAGCGCCGCAGCCTTCTCAAACAGCTGATCAGCGGGGGCCGCGGGTGTCCGAACCCCGCCGATCAGATGCTGATGATCTATCCAGAGGCTAGATCATCAGTTTTTACAACTGCAGAACCTCTTTAAGCTGTCTAGTCTGTAAAAGCAGTGTTTGGTTTGCAAGGTCTTAGGCCTCATGCACATAACCGTATGTATTTTGCGGTCCGCAAATAATACGGATGACGTCCGTGTGCATTCCATATTTTACGGAACAGAACAGCTGGCCCCTAATAGAACAGTCCTATCCTTGTCCATAATACAGCGTAATCCAGTACCAGCAAAGTGTATGAGTAGACAAATCTCATGGGCTTGAACTTTGCTTTATTTCTTACGTGTGGAAATTGACCTTTTCAATGGAAGGGTGAGATCTGTGGAAAATCTCAAACCCGTACCAAAAACGTGCAGATTTCATGTGGATGTGGACCCCTTGCGGAATACTGATGATTTTTCAGCGCGGACTTGTGTGTAGGAAAACCCGCAGCGTAGTACAGTACCAGCAAAGTGTATGAGATTACACAGATCTCATGTAGACCTTGCACATTTTTTCTCTGCGAAAAATGACCTGCCGTGCAGATTTTCAAACCAGCAGCATGCCAATTATATTTGCAGTTTTAGTTGTGGATTTTACCCTTTTCAATGGAAGGGTGGGATCTGTGGGAAAACCTAAGCAAATCTACACCAAAAAACGTTAGAAATTGCAGACTTTGGTGCAGACATGCCGTACAAACGCACATAAATCTGCACAGAAATGCATGTAGATCTTATGTGCATTCACCTGCACCCATATGCAGGGTGTCTTTACACAGTTTTTGTCCTGAATATAAAAAATAAATAAATTAAAAAAAAAAAAAAAAAAAATCACCTGACTTGATCACCGATTTTTATTTTTAACAGTGTTTTGGCCCATAATTAGAGATTAAAGTCAGTGGGGACGGAACCGTTTGGTATGAGTGTCATACCAAACGATCCGTCCTCATTGACTTACATGCAGATGAGGACGGATCCGCAATACCTGCGGGCATTTCACACGGGACCCAAGCGTTACAGTGCTCGTAATGAGCACTGCTCGCTCATCTCTACCCATAATGTGTCTTAGCACTTTTTTTTTTTTTTTTTAATGTATTATGGCAGATCAGACTGGCATGTTAATAAGACCCCTTTCCAGACACTCAGATCAAACCCCCAAAGTTAAGACATCCCCATTCAGGCCTCAGTCAAACCGCAATAAATTAACTTACCTATCCTGCTCCGGACTTCGACGCTGCTGCATCGGTGATCCAGCTCCTGCTATTCTGGCTCTTCCAGCCACGTGCTCTGCTGTGACCCAATGCGCACAGCGAAGTCGATTCACATAAAACTTTGGTTCAATACTGAGGGCGCTCTTCGTACAGTATTAGAATGTATTGGCTCAGATGAGCGGAAGTTATTACTAATAACTTATTAAAAAATTTATTTCTACTGTAAAAAAAAAAAAAAAAAAAAACGGTTCCCAAACTCGCGTTCGGTTCCAAGGTATCACTTGGAACCGAACCCGAGTTCGGGAAATGGGTTTTTCGCTCATCCCTAGTTACAGTGCATCAACATCCTCACGCTGTGCTGTGACCAAGGTGTTCATTGTGGGTTGTAGCCAGGCTAGAATCACGTGCACAATGTACGGCACATGATCCGGAAAGTTAAAACTACCACTCTAAATGAATTTGGATAGAACTAATATAACTAAAACAGCGTTGAAATAATGGATAACATGGATTATAAAATTTCAAAACTGTTCACCTTTAATTATGTAAAGTCAGCATCACTTTTATTTTATACCAAACATTAGAAAGCGGAGACAAAAAAAACATAGAAAATATCAGTTCAAGACCAAGAGGAGCCCAAGGCCGAGAGGACATGACCATTCACAGGAAGACAAATAAATAAAGGTCGCAATAAGAAGTGCTGGTGGTTGATCTTACAGTAGAAGCCTGTATTGTGATGTCAGATTTGGTAAAAAACACTGCGGTGACGGGCGCCAGGCACATGTACATGATATTGCACCCAGAATATTTTTTAGCATATGGGTTATTCCTTGAAGTCTAGGAATTGCTGCAGTTTTTTCCGATGTTCTGAAGAGATAGGAACAGCACTGGGGGCGAGAAACAGACCCAGGATTAATGCAAATATCTGAGTAATAGTTACAATATGACTCCTAGTGTCAGACTCTTACTGTAAGTGCTCCCCAAACGTTGTGGTTATTCTGTAGATCGCCGTCTTCAGAGTGGATCGCACAGCGAACCTTAGCGTCTTGTAAGAAGAATCTACTAAACCTGACGCAGGTCTGACTGGTTTGCTGGAGGCATGTGGAAGTTTAAAATGCTTTTCTACCGCCTGGAAGAGAAACGGCCCAATAAATAGAAGCACATTTTAGGGTATGTCCGCCCGCTGTAAAAGAAATTTAAGTCGCATGCAGATTCTGCCACAGATTTGAAAAGGGTAAAGTGTGCAGCATAAACTACATATTAAAAATCAGCACCACATGTCGATTTCCAGGTGGACATCGCACATATTCCATAGACAATGCGTGCTGCTACTGTAAAAAGGACCCAGTGGCTCTCTTGTTAGGTCTATTTTAGTAATCACATGCATTCCCCACTTAAAAAAAAATAAATAGATCTGGATTTTTAGAACTCTGCATGGTTCTGTTCCTCTGTTATTCCTCCTGGAAATGTCTGAATAAATTAATAACTGGGAGCTACTATGCATCATATTAAAGGGGTTTTCTGGGATTTTACTACTGATGTCCTATCCTCAGGATAGGTAATCAGTATCTGATCGGTGGGGGTCCAACACCCGGGACCCCTGCCGATCAGCTGTTTGAGAAGGCACCGGCGCTCCAGTGAGCGCCGCGGCCTTATCTTAGCTTTTCCTAGGCCAGTGACGTCACGTTCACCGGTCACGTGGCCTAGGAGCAGCTCAGTCCCATTCAAGTGAATGGGGCTGAGCACGATACCAAGCACAGCCGCTATACAATGTACGGCGCTGTACTTGGTGAGCGGGGAGAAGGTAAAAGCGCTCACAGGAGTGCCGGTACCTCCTCAAACAGCTGATCTATGGGGTCCTGGGTGACGGACCCCCACCGATCACATACTGATGACCTATCCTGAGGATAGGTCATCAGTAGTAAAATCCTGGAAAACCCCTTTAAAAAAGTGTTTTCCTACACACAGTGACCTTCAATAGCAGAGGGCGGCCTTTTAGACAAGAGGAATGCTAATGCTTTCCAGGAGGAGTGACAGAGGAACGGCGCAAGATCTAAGAAAAGAGACGCCAGAACCTTAATTTCACGGGGAATACAATTAGACACGTCAGCAGACGTTCTCTTTAAAGGCATAATCCAGTTTCCTCGGGATAGGTCATCAATATTAAATCGGAGGGGTTCCACTACCAGCACCCCCGCTGATCAGCTGTCTGGAGAGAATGCAGTGCGCATGTGAGTGCTGCGTCCTCTTTGCGGTTTACCTGCTTGCCGTCAGCAGCAGCGAGCAGTGCAATTACAGCCCCTCCATCCCCATTCACTTCAGCGAAACAGAGTAACTACAAATGCCGCTTCTCATTCAAGTGAAGCTGTGATTACACCGATAGGTCTTCGATATTGGAAACTGGACGATTTCTCTAAAAAGTGCACAATGATAATCTTCACATTTTCACAACTAACTAGCGGACAGACTGGTGTGTGTATGTAAGGATGCACCATCCATAAGGTGAATACGCCCCTCCATTCTGTAACGCAGTCCATTCCTGTACTGTCTCTTCTACAGTTTACGTTTTTCGCATAGGGAAGGTGTAAGCATCTCGGCTGGTGCTACTCACCTCTTGTAGAGTAAGAAATGTGGCCAGTATGGTGGAGAGGGTAGTCTGTACCACTCCCATTCTGTCTTCTGAGAAGGAAGCTGCCACCAGATGAGACAACGCTAAAAAAGAGCAGAGAACAGGGACTATTATACAAATGAAGGGTGCACTCTGTGCGGTAATTTCTGGCAATCCATAGACCGTAACTAGAGCGGCAGTGTGCATGCTCTTCCTACTGCTCCATTCATACAGCACGGGACACCTCTTCTCATTATCTGTGGGGGTCTCATTGGTCGGGCCCCAAATTATCAGATACTTATAAGTCTGTATTGTGCAAAAATCGCCTCTTCATTGTTTACATCCTAGCCATAACATGGGTAGCGGTGAGCAGCTGTAATCACACCTAACACCCTATTCATTTCAATGGGAAGGATCGCTCCCATACAAGTGTATACTGAAGAGCTATCGCACTGAAATGAATGGGGCAGTTAGGTGTGATTACACCTACTCACCGCTACCCGTGTTACGGCTAGGATGTAAACAATGAAGAGGAGGCAGCGCTGGTACGGCGCGCGCCTCCTCTTCAAACAGCTGATCAGCGGGGGGTGCCGGGTGTCGGACCCCTGCCAATCTGATATTGATGACCTATCCTGAGGATAGGTTATCAATAAATATAACTTGGAGAACCCCTTTAAGGAACTGAACCACAAATGACATTTTGAAGCCGTGCAATGCTCCACGATGCGTAGATTTGGCTTCATTCGCATAGCGAAATAAAGACATATTAAAGGGGTTTTCCAGGTTCCTGATATCGATTGCTTATTAATGATCTATTCCTGACAATAGGTAATCAGTGAGGGTCCAACACCTCACACCCCCAACCTCTGGTACAAAAACTAGCACAGCACTGTTCATAGTATAGTGGCTACATTAAAGGGGTTTTCCGTATCTGATCGGTGGGGTCCAACACCCGGGACCCCCTCTGATCAGCTGTGGCGCTCCTGTGAGCACCGCAGCCTTCTCGCAGCTTTTCCTAGGCCAGTGACGACATGTTCATCGGTCACGTTGCCTGGATGCAGCTCTGCCCGATAGAAGTGAATGAGGCTGAGCGCGATACCAAGCACAGCCGCTGTACAATGTACGGCACTGTGCTTTGTGAGCTGAGAGAAGGCCGTAGAGATCACAGGAGCGCCAGTACCTTCTCAACTAGCTGATCGACAGGGGTCCCGGGTGACAGACCCCCACCATTCAGATACTGATGATCTATCCTGAGGACAGGTCAATTTTAAAATCCTGGAAAACCCTCTTTAACTCAGCATGGCCGCTATACTATGAACAGTGCTGTGCTTCCTGCTCCACTCAAAGGGCGAGTTCCATGTCCAGAGGCTTCAGGGAACAGCTGATCAGTAGGGGTGCCGGGTGTCAAATCCTAACCAACCCGATACCAATCCTGTGGATAGGTCATCAATATCAGAAGCATGGAAATCCCCTCTAAGGATGCGAGATGATTTATGCCAAAAATGTTCCTCCCACCCACTGAGGATAAACTGGATTGCAACTACTGTAGTCCCAGTCAAAAATCCATATATTGTGGCAGTGTTAGATGTCAGCCTATGGCTTGGGCTTTGTGAACTAAATGCTCTGTATATATAGCGGTATAGCCAAATCTGCCCTGTCCCTTGTCAGGAAATATCTGAGCCCAGGGATTACTCACCTTCCAAAGCCCAAATGTGGATCTGTGAATCAGCGAACAGTTCCTGGCTAGAGGCCTCCGGATGCTGCAGAAGAAAGGAAAAAAAAAAAAAAGTATGCAGAACTATATAAACATATAGCCTATGTCATACACATCCCAGCAGAGCCCTATATAGTCCGTGTCATACAAATACACATCATAAAAGAGTCCTACATAGTCTACATCAGGGATGCTCAACCTGTGGCCCTCCAGCTGTTGAAAAACTACAACTCCCAGCATGCCCTAATAGCTGTAGGCTGTCCAAGCATACTGGGAATGGTAGTTTTGCAACAGCTGGAGGGCCGCAGGTTGGGCATCTCTGCTCTACATCATAATCTGAAACAACCACAGAGTGTACTGCTTCCATAAAGACAAGAGTGTGTCAACTCATTGCACAATGGAAGGATTCTGGATGATTTCTGTACAATGCTCAAATAAAGCAGTGCTGTCAATTCTTTAACCCCTTCCTGACATTTGATGTGCCATACATTTACGCAATAATGCCGCTGGTGGTGTATGGTGTGAGCTCAGGAACTGAGTGTGACTTAAAGCAAGGCGGGTGCCAGCTGTGTTATGCACCTTACACCTGCCTGCAAATGCCGAGATCAGAGAACTCCGATCCTGGCTGTTTAACCTCTCAGGTGCCTAGTGGCCAATAGTGACCAAGGTATACAGGTGGAGTTGAACACGTGATTGTCAAAAACAATAAGTTTAAAAAAAAAAAATTGTTTAAAGTTTATTTATAAAAATAAAAGTCTAACATGAAGGGGTTAATCCATCCTCCAAAAGTCCAGCACTTATGCGGAATTTTGCAAGTCCAAAAGCGGAGGATCGAGTGCAGAAAGTCAATTAGAAAACTTCTGACTTTTTTGTACTGATTCTTACCCTTGCAAGTAAGATTTACACACACTGTACTTTTCTACAACCAAAATGTCTGATAATCTGGTACCTATCTGAGCCCATTACTTCTGGATTAAAGGAAGGTCACTGAATTAATAGACTTAAAGCTTACCTTGCTGAATAGATACATGAACAAAACTCGTTTTGACAAGAAGTGTTTGATCTAAGAAAAAAAATAGCAAAGGTAGGAAATCCATTACACTATGCAAATAGTAGATAATACACAGACAATACTAATCGAGAAGTTTTTTTTATTGCCACACTAATAAATGGATGTCCTATGAGCGCGAACTCAGTCCACTTAGGGCACATGGACTATATATTGGGAAGGGTGGGTCCTCCCCACAGCTGGGATCCCTGGACGTGAGCCAGAACAGAGAAACGCACTGTCAGATGCTGCACTTGGATGCGTTTATTGGAGATAAGAGATGTATACATAGTCTGCTTACCCTGGTCAGTCCGGCACCTACCTGCTCCTTTATGCTGTGGAGCCATGCATACAGTACACGCTGCCCATCGCTGCTGACAGGGCTAGTGTTGGCTTTAGGGACTGGAGAAACTTCTAAGCCGTTCCTCTGGATGTCTGGGGAAAAAAAAATTATATATACTGTCACAAAACAGCTGAGCACACCCCACTATTCCGTCCTTTGCCAGTTCACTGGATGGAAACAGAATGAAATCCATCATAGTCTATGAGGAACAAATATATCAGTATTGTACAATGTTCCTTTAATATCCTGTAGTTAAAGGGGTTGGCCCAAGAAGTGCCTGATCACTGTGGACTCACCACTGAGACCCCCACCAATCTAAGAATGGGGTCCGTGTCCCCCATGTGAATGGACAGGAGGTTGGCACATGCGCTGTAATGGAAGGCCCTCTCCACTCATTGACTTGGGTGTGAATATAAGGGGGGGGGGGGGCACTACTCCACAGTGGAATCTCACACATACACTCAGGCTGCAAATTGAGCACAACTTATACCTCAAACAATCCACACAAGAAACACTGATGCCATAGGTCAGTGGTGGCAAACATATAGCACTGGTGCCAGAGGCGGCACTCAGAGCCCTCGCACCCTGAAAAAGGTCTATGGTGTACCAATGTCTTAGACTTTTCCTGCCATTCAGGCTACACTATAAAGAGCACAGGCAGCGCACTGAATGTAGGCAGCCTATTATCGCTAAATGATAAAGTACATGGAAGATATACAAGTACTATACTGGACTGTAGTATTCAGGTTGGCACTTTCCGATAAATAAGTGGGCTTTGATTTGCAGTTTGGGCACTCGTTCTCCATTGCTGCCATAGGTGATAAATCCCGACACACACATTGTCTACAGTACGGACGAAGGTAGTCAAGTGCTGTATTCTCCATTCTAATCAGGAGCGGACTGACCATACTCCCTACAGGGAAACTTCCCGGTGGGCCAATGTCCCTGAATACTGAATTCAACTGTGTTGCCATCCTGAGACAGGGGCGGACTGTGAACATAAAGTGGCCCTAAAAAAACAACAAAAAAAAAAACTAACTAAAAGTGGCCCCATTTTGCAGTCAGGTCCAAATTGACAGAAGGCAGGGCCCGCAGTACAATATACCACCCCAGCAGAACCAAATACCACAGTGCATCTAAATATAATTCCCTCAGCAGCACAAAATACACCCACTGGTTAGCCAAAAGGAGGGCTCAGACGGCCCCGTGGGAATTGGCCCACCGGTAAGTTTCCCTGTTGAGTTTATGGCCAATCCACCCCTGTCCTGAGGCAACAGGAGGACATAATATGGCAGCTGGCAAGCACAGAGTGGCAGTTTTTTTTTTTTTTTTTTGGGGGGGGGGGGGGTATGTTGTACTCCTGGGGCAGTATTTTCTGATGAACTGTGGTATTTAGTTCTGCTGGGGTGGTGCATTCTGGTATTGCTGGTCCCACCTACTTGTATTGACCCCACCTTCTGTTAATTTAGTCTGAACTAGAAAATAGGGCCACTTTTAGTTTTTTTGATTTTTTCCAGGGCCACTTTCATTTCCAAGTCTCCTGTTTCTAATAGGGGACATAGCAACACCGCTCCCGTCGTGAGTGTGAGTGTGTGTGTGTGTGTGTGTGGGGGGGGGGGGGGGTCTCCCATTGATCAGACACTTGTGTAACCTATGGATAGAGCTACAAGATCTAGAAAAATTCAGGAGGATATCATATTATGCAGACAGCCACAAGGAGCATAAATTCAGGTAAGAATGCACATGGGAAACAGTTTGTTTTTACATGGGTTTTCCCTATAATGTAAAATGCCACCAAAAGCTCAGTTTTTAGTCTGACAATTGAAGCGCTACGGTTAAGCCTGCCTATACAAGCAAATATATTCACTCGCCTGGGTCACACGTCCACAGCTTTGCGCCTCTCCTCATAATGTGGGGACTCTGTACAGATCCATGCCACGGTGAATTTTGGTCCACAACACCAGCGATGCGACCAACTGCAGGAGACGCAAAAGGACTACCAGAGTCCCACGCCGCTTTGAGAGACGCCCCAGGCTTCAGGAGTAATGGGACTGGGGTCCGAGGAGTTGGAACAACATTTGGCGAAGGGTCAACAGTGTCATTAATAAAAGATGTTCCTAAAAAATAATTCAAATGTAATCAAATAAACCAACATACAGAAGCAGAAGGTTATGTAGTATAACTCTAGACAAAAAGAAAAAATTATTATGAGACACGTACAAGATGGAGCCTCAGTAGATGAAGTCTATGCATACAGCAATGTATATCTCAATACTTTAGGCAACGTTCTTTATCAGACATTTATGGCATATCCCATGGATACGGATAAATGTCTCCGGTGGGAATATCCCTTTAAGAGTATAAAACATATCAAAAGGTACAGAGTCTGGCACACAGTAAAATGAAGAAAATGCATCAAACTTAAAAAATAATAATAATAATAAAAAAAAATCAATATGAGCATATATGTGAGGAAGGGACAAGACTACCATGCGCACCAAGACTTTGCCACAAAGTAAGCCAAGTAGCAGGTGGTATAAAGTTAGACTAGGCAGTCTAAAGATGCGCAAAATGAATCCTCCAGCATCAGCTATACATATGGCACATCCATAGACTGTCCAGTCCATGGGTCTGCAAACCTTTGGCACTCCAGATATTGTGAAACTACAACACCCAGCATGCACGCTTGCTTAGCTTTTCTATAGAGGAGAATGGAGCATGATAGGAGATGTAGTTTCACAACGGCTGGAGTGATAGAGGTTGCCGACTCCTGGTCTAGTCTATGACCCGTTCACCATAACTGGCTTGTATAATCAAGCAGTTGATCAGCAAATGCTTGTTCAGCAGCTGCTGAGCATTCTTCATCAGGATGAAAGATCTCCGATTATCTTCAGCACACCTCTGATTACACAGGTCGATGTGCTGCCAATAATGAACAGAACAGAACGAGGGAGCAAGGAATCCTTCGTCCCGCAGTCCGTTTGCATGGACCTGTGTAATCAGGGGTGTGCTGAAGATAATGAACAGAACAGAACGAGGGAGCAAGGAATCCTTCCGCCCACAGCCTGTTTGCATGGACCTGTGTAATCAGGGGTGTGCTGAAGATAATGAACAGAACGAGGGAGCAAGGAATCCTTCGTCCCGCAGTCTGTTTGAATGGACCTGTGTAATCAGGGATGTGATGAAGATAATGAACAGAACGAGGGAGCAAGGAATCCTTTCTCCCGGAGCCTGTTTGCATTGACCTGTGTAATCAGGGGTGTGCTGAAGATAATGAACCTAACAGAACGAGAGAGCAAGGAATCCTTTGCATCAGGCCAGTGCAAACAATTGCCGATGGATGTTTTAGCATCTTCCTATACATCAGGCAGTGTAATACCACCATTAGTTTACATTGCCTAATTATTAGAAAGGATTAGTAAACCATGCCCTTTGGTTTCAGCAAACAACGCATCACTACATGTACATTACTAGGAGGGTATACCCGAGCTGCTTGAAGATTTCCTAGTTTCTGAAGACGACGATGAGGGTCTCAGGCGTCCATTACTTGCAGCAACTTCCTGATGAGCAACGAGCCTGGATGTCAAATTGTTTAGGACACCCAAGCATTCCTTAGAGATAGCGACCCAGTTGTGAGGATGTCCTCCTGTCAAACATTGATGGAAAAAAAAAAAAATCAAATTCCAGTCTGGTAGACAGTCAAGAGACTTTCACATGTGATCGAGCAGTCCATACCTGGCTGGCTGAGGCTGAAGACTTCTTGTCTTCGAGACGGAGAATATTGAGAGAGGAGCATCACGTCTTGGAAGGCCAGATACTAGAGAGGACAAAGAAAATACATCAGTTGGATTACAGGAATTCTCATCTCAATCTAGACAAATAAATTACTGAATTCAGTTAAGTAAGTGAACCCTTTTGAATTACATGGATTTCTGTATTGATTACATATACAATGTGGTCTCACTGTTGTCCATGTCCCAATTATAGACAAGCACAATGTAATTAAACACCAAGCACATTAATGAAGATTTACTAATGCCATCTAAGACTTTAAGGCCTGTTAAAGGGCATCTGTCAGCAGTTTTGTACCTATGACACTGGCTGACCTGTTACATGTGCACTTGGCAGCTGAAGACATCTGTGTTGGTCCCATGTTCATATGTGCCCGCATTGCTGAGAAAAATGATGTTTTACTATATGCAAATGAGACTCTAGGAGCAACGGGGGCGTTACCATTACACCTAGAGGCTCTGCTCTCTCTGCAACTGCTGCGCCCTCTGAACTTTAATTAACCGGACCAGGCAGTGAAAATGTCATCACACCTGGCCCAGTCAATCAATGTGCAGAGGGAGCTCCTAGAAGCTCATTTGCATATATTAAAACAGCTTGTTCTGACTTTGTTAGGGCTCGTGCACATAACTGCTTCCCGATTTATGGATCGCAAATTGCGGATCCATAGAATACGGATGGTGGCTGTGTCCGTTCTGTATTTTGCAGAACAGAACATTCAGGCTATAATAGAATGCGGACAAGAATAGGACATGTTCTATATTTTTGCAAATGCCATACGTAATTGTTTGCGGCCCCATTGAAGTGAAAGGGTCCGCATCTGACCGACAAAAATGCGGATCAGATCATGTGCATGAGCTTTTAGAAAGAGATTGTACTATACAATGTCCGATTTTCATTTTTGACTTATTAGTTACTTACTTTGGCCACAAAACTCTAACACACATTATTGCTTCTTAAAGGGGTTCTCCAGGAATTAAGAAAATGAAAATGAGTAAATATTACTTTATTATAAATATATTACCAAATACCTTTCATTAGTTCTAATGGTTTGTTTTGTCTAGGGAGCAATTAGGAGAAATAAAATGGCCGCCATCCTATTAGTACACACAGAACAAGTTACTTCACAACACTGAGCTAAAGAGCTGCCTCATCCTCCTCTCTGCTCTGACTGTCAGGGATTATGATCCTGACTACAGTTTAATATGATATTTAGCTGAATCTTTGTGGGAATAGAGTTCATCAGGAGACATGAAGTACAGAGAGGACTGACAGGACAGACTGTAGTAATGGAGACTGTACACATGTGCTGCTGTTTATTAGCCAAATCTGCTCATGAACTCCATTCCTAGAGAGATTCAGCTGAAGACCTTATCATCTGTATTCAGGAACATAATCCCTGACAAGTAGAGAGGAGGATGAGGCAGCTGTTTACCTCAGTGTTGTCAAGTAACTTGTCCTGCTGTGCGATTAGGACAGGTTTTGTGTGTACTAATAGGATAGCGGCCATTTTGTTTTTTCCTAATGATTGCTCCCTAGACAATACAAGACATTATAAGTCATGTAAAGTATTTGGAAATATATTTATAATAAAGTAATAATTAAGTATTTTCATTTTCTTAATTCCCGGAGAATCCCTTTAAGCCACGCTCTTTTCGCCATTAGCCCCTCTACTTGTAGAAGCAACCATGGGCCACTCTTGCCAAACAAAGAAGGTACAAAGGCGGTCATATAATACTACAGTGCTGTGTAGTCCAGTTCCAGGTCAGCAAAGTGACCATCATGAGAGTGTATGGAAGATGCATACATGTAGTAAAAACTGAGGAAAGGAAGGGTTTGGATATCGAGCTACAGAATCCTGGAAGAGTCACTGCCAGGGGAAGCTGCAGGCACCACTACAGGGCTAACTGTAGAGGATCACAAGCAGGGAACCTCCCTCTATGGCGTACATATGTAATACTAGGGTCTGAAGAACATCCATCTTTTACAGATGATATATACTCACTCTTAGTAGTGGAAAATTACAGCTCAACATGTTTGGGAGACATTTTGCTGCTTCTTCAGGAAAAGCAGTCTGCACAGGAAAAACACGGGCCTAGAAACACAGAAAAGCATATAAGCAATGATATACTGCCGTGGAGGGACACCATGGTGCATTCTTTAAAAGCCTTTGTAACGAAAATGAAAATGTACGTCCGTTGCAGTAGAAGTGAAATGTTTAGCACCTTAGTATGGCGAGCTTACTTTATAGAAATCGCAAACATTCTGCCTCATTTACCAAAACTGTCTAACAAGAGACTTGGCCCTCCTGCCCATGGCAAACACAGCTCTGGATATATAAGGCCTCATGCACACGGCCGGGCCGTGCCCGTATTGCGGCCCGCAAACAGTGGGTCCGCAATATATGGGCACCGGCCGAGTGCATGAGGCCTAAAGCTGTACTGCAGTGGGCAAAAAGGTCAGTTTATCCATTAGACAGTAGAGATAAACATTCAAGCACTGGGACGTTTTCGACATTAGTCATTTCCTGTGTGAATGCGGCCTTAGACAATAAATCACATCTGTCCTACTGACCTCTGTAGCGTAGATCTGGAAGAGCAGCCATGCAATATACCAGGTGGTGAGAAGAAACACGCCGGACAGCCACATCTGGTAAAATAGTGACAAGTCAAAGAGTCCACGAAGAGTATCCAGTGGAGGCAAATGTCTGCATAGAAAGGAAATAATCACAGGTCTGTGACTGCTGTACTATGATGTATATATTACTAGGGAGGCAGAACATGTGACCCCCCCAGCCATTGCTTGCACTCCAGAGAGGAAGAGACGGGACGGAGAAGTGGCTGCACATATACTCTAATAATTGTTGCTCTGTTTCCCAAGTTCCCATCAACTGCAATGGAAGCTGCTGTATTTCTGTGTGGCTATCTCAACTCTCTAGAGCAGGCATGGCCAACCTGCGGCTCTCCAGCTGTTATAAAACTACAATTCCCACCATGCCCTGCTGTAGGCTGATAGCTGAAGGCAGTCCGGGCATGCTGGGAGTTGTAGCTTTGCAACAGCTGGAGAGCCTCAGGTTGGCCATCCCTGCTCTAGAGTGCCCAACAGAGGATCCCAAAGTGAAATGCTCACCTATCAAAATGAACATCATATGCAGCCCATTAACAAAACAAAAAAAAGTCCCCTTTAAGTTTTATTGTGCCCCTTAGGAGTGGTTCGGTTGGACCCTTGGACCAAAAAGGCTGCACACCCCCTGGTATCCGTAAAGTAAAAATACTCACTGATCCATTTGGAGGTTCAGAACTGCCTGAATCCATTTCCGTGGAATATAACCTGGAGTAAAAGACCACGTTTATGAGACAAGTGAGTAGATTTTACGTATACGTGGGTATGTAAGAGATTACAGTAACAGGCATACCCAGGAAGAAATACACAGCGGTGAAATTCCGGGCCAGGTACAGAGACTGTACACAGCAGTGCTTCAGAAGCCTCGGGACATTCTGGCGGAACTGCAAATACTTGAATTGCTTAAAAAGAAGAGCCAACGGTTAATAACGTAAGCTTCGTACAAGTAAATTTTAGCTCTAGATGTTAAATCTATTATATACTGCAACACAACATTTACGTTGGAGTCAGACATTGGTGAAACCTGCGGATTTGCACAGAGAAATTTCATAGTGGATTACAGTACTAAAAATCAGTGCTCATCTGCTACACATGTCCATAGCCTTAAAGACCTGTCACCAAAAAAATGCAGTGTAATCTGCGTGTTATAGAGCAGGAGGAGCTGAGCAGATCGTTATATAGTTTTGGGGGAAAAGATTCAATATAACTTGTAATTTATACATTTATATCTTTCCGATTTCTGACTTCATTGTAGGGGGAGGTGTTATCAGTGATTGATAGCATTCTCTGTGTAAGTGTGTATACATAGATAGCTGCCAGTCACTGATAGCTGTACACAGAGTGATGTTATCAGTGATTGATAGCGTTCTCTGTGTGTGTATATACAGAGATAGCTGTCAGTCACTGATAGCTGTACACAGTGATGTTATCAGTGATTGATAGCGTTCTCTGTGTGTGTAT
Organism: Rhinella marina; assembly: GCA_900303285.1. Taxonomy (NCBI): domain Eukaryota; kingdom Metazoa; phylum Chordata; class Amphibia; order Anura; family Bufonidae; genus Rhinella; species Rhinella marina. The sequence continues at coordinate 98,924 of ONZH01002217.1, forward strand.
ATACATAGATAGCTGTCAGTCACTGATATTTGTACACGGGGGAGGTAGTATCAGTGATTGATAGCATTCTCTGTGTAAGTGTGTATATAGAGATAGATGTCAGTCACTGATAGCTGTACACAGAGAGGTGTTATCAGTGATTGATAGCGTTCTCTGTGTGTGTATATACATAGATAGCTGTCAGTCACTGATATTTGTACACGGGGGAGGTAGTATCAGTGATTGATAGCATTCTCTGTGTAAGTGTGTATATAGAGATAGATGTCAGTCACTGATAGCTGTACACGGGGAGGTGTTATCAGTGATTGATAGCATTCTCTGTGTAAGTGTGTATATAGAGATAGCTGTCAGTCACTGATAGCTGTACACAGAGAGGTGTTATCAGTGATTGATAGCATTCCCTGTGTAAGTGTGTATACAGAGATACCTCTCAGTCACTTATAGCTGTACATGGGCAGGTGTTATCAGTGACTGATAGCATTCTCTGTGTAAGTGTGTATACAGAGATAGCTGTCAGTCACTGATAGAGTTATACTGGGGAGGTGTTATCAGTGACTAATACCATTCTCTCTGTATGTATACAGAGAAAGGCATCAGTCACTGATAGCTGTATACAAGGTGTTATCAATGATTGACAGCATTCTCTGTGTAAGTGTGTATACATAGATAACTGTACACCGGGAAGTGACTGACAACCCCTTAAAGTTCTTTATCCCTTACCCCTAGGCCCAAGCACAGTTTATAAATTGAGAGAACAATGGGGTTATCATTACAATTCTAAGATCACAGACACCCGCACACAGAGCTCCTGCTCTCTTAAGGCATCATACAAATGACCGTATCCATTTTGCAGGCTGCAAATTGTGGATCCACAAAATACCGAGTGTGCCGAATTTTGTTAGCCGACTTATTGATTTAATGGGTCCCTGGTCAGGGTGCACCACCAATGAGGCGATTGCCTCAGGCAGCACCAGGTAGGAGCAAGAGAGAGGGAGCCGAAGGGAAGGGGTTAGGGTTAAGAAACTGGTATTGGGGAGGGAGGGGTGCTGTTTCAGTTTTCGCCTCAGGCAGCAGAAAGGCTAGGTGCACCCGTCCCTGACCGATCAATGTGCTTTCCACATCTGTATGTCCGTTACGCGAAGAGATAGAACATTTCCTATACTTGGCCGTAAAATGCGGACCACAGACCCATTGAAGAACAAAAAATACGGATGCAATACAGACGATATCCATAGCTTGCAGACAGCAAAATACATATGGTAGTAATGAGGCAAAGTATGCAGATCAGGGCACTGCAGTAAGAGCAATCTCCATAGATCCAGTGCGGAGCAGAATACATATTGCACGGATATATAGGCTGGAATATAACTGATACACAAGGGTCAGTTCTCACCTGCACCGATGGAAAAGACAAGCAGTTCATATTGTGAATGAAATACAGCAGGCTGTAACTATATCCCATGAACCCTCCAGTCAGCAGCAGGAAGAGGTAACGCTCATTTAGGCACATAACCTGGCTGCTGGCTTCATGACCGCTGGAGAGAAAAGACATACAGTATTATATCCCAACGATACATCTCTACATTATCAGCCACATAACTTTCTAACTCACCTGGGGTCTGGACTGCATGGAACGGCCAAGCCCCGCTGTGGGCTCTGACCCAGGACTGTGCAGCACCAAAACACCAGCACCCCCATAGAGGCATGCACGACAGAGTGCAGCACATGCTGCGGAAGCAGGATGAGTCCAATCAAGGAGAGCCGGGAACTGGCGATGGAAGGCACCACTGTGGAAGAGAGCGACAGAATCACATAGAGATCACACTGCTGCACAGGAACTCAAAGACTCCTTTCAGACGAGTGGGTGTCACGCTGCGGACTGGCAGCGCAGCACCCGGCCTGACCACCTTCCAGCACTGCCGGGGTCGCATATTATAATGATTTAAGATGGTATGTAACCCTTAGAGGTCTGGAATGTATTGGATAGCACTGACAGCATTATGTCAGTGTTACACAATACATTCCCAGACCTCTAAGGGTTACATAGCATCATAAATCAATGTAACGCAGTGCCGGAAGGTCAGGCCGGGTGCTGCTCTGCCAGTCCGGAGCGTGACAACCACTCGTCTGCAAGGGGCCAACCGGTCAGCAGCGCACTTACAGGAACATTTTGTATAAGGAGCCTGACATCTCTCGTACGCAAAACTACAAATCCCAGACCTTTATCAAGTGATCTTTAAAGGGGATCAATCAGAAATAGTGAATAGATAATTTGGTTCAAGAAAAAAAAAAAAAATTGCATTAACTAGTGAATGAGCAGAACAATTAGGCCCCTTTCACACAACCGAGTTTACCGCTCGGTGCAATGCGTGAAGTGAATGCATAGCACCCGCACTGAACTTTTCCTGACCTTTTAAATGGGTCTGTGTACATGAACGTTTTTTTCATGCATCAGTTCTATGCTGTGTGAGAATAGCAGCACGTTCTATATTCTGTGTTTTTCACGCAGCCCTGGCCCCATAGAAGTGAATGGGGCTTCAGTGAAAAACGCATTGTGTTGCGTTCTGATGCAATGCGTTTTTCACTGATGGTTGCTAGGAGATGTTGTTTGTGAATCTTCAGGTTTTTTCCGCATGCGTGAAAAACATATCAAAACTGAAAACAGAAAAACCTGAAACACTGAACGCAGTCGCACACAAAAGTGACTGAACTTACTTGCGAAAAGGTGCGACTTTCACTGAACACTCCCTGACACAATCCGTATAGTTCGTGTGAAAGAGGCCTTACCTGGTGACCTCTTTTTCATCTTTTCAGCTGTAGATCTGCCAATTTCCAGGCTCTAAGATGGCCGTGCCGTCTCTCAGACTACCTGATGCATACTGTGCATTTGGAAGCCCAAGACACTTCCTGCTGCCCACGGATTGGCCGCACTGCTCACATAGGACAGGTTTTTACTTACATTGGGACCCTTTGGTTTGTAGTGCAAGCCTCCTTACATGTCCATCCACCATTGCTTTAGCTGCTGGTTAAAAGAGTTGTCCGAGCTTTTAAATACTGATGAACTATCCTCAGGATAGGTCATCAATATCACATTGACGGGAGTCTGACACCCAGCACCCCGCCGATCAGCTGTATGAGGAGACTGCGCGAGCAGTGTGCACGTGCTGTCTCCCTTCTCTCTTCCTGCTCGGCTGCTGCTGTCTATAGCAAAGACCATAGACAGCAGCAGCGGACAGGAAGAGAGACACAGGAGATGGCACGTGCACACTGCTTGCGCCGTCTCCTCATACAGCTGATCAGGTCGGGTGCCGGACTCCAGTAGATCTGATATTGATGACCTTTCCTGAGGATAGGTCATCAATATTAAAAGCCCGGACAACCCCTTTCAACATGTGCAGACACACGCAGCTGGATTTGCAGAGAAAATGGTGGCGTACTGCCGCAACAAAGCTAGGCTGGTGAGCATGTGTAGCGCCATCTGACTGGCACTGATATGAAGTACTACATGGACTGGTAGCTACGTTCTATATTCAAGATAGCAGGGGAGAAAGACTACAGAGGGAGCGATGCGGCAGCTGGGGGAGGGCAAGTGAAGAAGAGTCCCCCGTATGATCAAGTGTGCCTCCACTATCACCCCTGTCAGCATGTCTGTGAAGGGAAAGTGGATAGAAAACTACAATAAAATAGGTAAATTTCGTATTATTGTAATGCTTCACTGTCTCACCTGAATGGAACTGCACATTGAAAGCACATTCAATAACCTGCAGTATACATAGAAGCAGCAGACAGAAGACGGTGGAACTGCTGAGCGTGTCCTTTATGGCGTCTACAAAAAGAAAGAAAACCGCGATTAAAGAGGATCGCTCGCCTCCCCTGACACGTCTGTTTTAGTAACTATTTGCATCCCCCATGTGATAACAATTCTGGAGCTTCTATTCTTATGGCTGCATGGTGTGCCATTCCTCTATCATTCTTCTAGAAGTTATGACTAAATTGCCAGCAGTCTGCAATAAAGATAAAAATGGCTGTTACCAATTGGGGGGTGTACCTGCACATTCTGACGCTATCCAATCACTGCTGCCATTGTCAGACTGTGCAGGGACACCCCCCCAACTGGTAACAACCTTTTGGACCATCACTGCAAAGGGTTAGCAATTAATTTATAACTTCTAGCAGGAATAATAAAGGAATGGCACAACATAGAGCCATAAGAATAGATGTTCCAGAATTGTTATTACATGGGGAATGAAAGTAGTTACTAAAACTGACATGTCAGGAGAGGGGACATGTATAAGAATAACGTATCCACAAGGTTATGACCAATTATTTCATGGACTTTCATGATGGAAAACTCCTTCTATAGTAGGAATACACCGAAACAAAAGGACTAGAGTAGACACAGGATTTTTAGGTTAGGCTGTGTGATTTTACTAAAACCAAGTATGAAAATAAAGTCTCCTTTAGAAAGTGAAATGGGCGTTCTCTGAAAACAAAAGCGTATGGCCATCGGCAATTCTCGCCGCAAGAAATTAGTTTTATACCTATGACACTGGCTGACCGGTTACATGTGCACTTGGCAGCTGAAGACATCTGTGTTGGTCCCATGTTCATATGTGCCCGCATTGCTGAGAAAGATGATGTCTTATTATATGCAAATGAGTCTCTAGGAGCAATGGGGGTGTTACCGTTACACCTAGAGGCTCTGCTCTCTGCACTATAATTGACAGGACCGGTGTGATTATGTTTTCCCTGCCTGGTCCTGTCAAAGTGCAGAGGGCACAGCAGTTGCAGAGAGAGCGGAGCCTCTAGGAGTAATGGCAACGCCCCCGTTGCTCCTAGAGGCTAATTTGCATATAATAAAACATCATTTTTCTCAGCAATGCAGGCACATACGAACATGGGACCAACACAGATGTCTTCAGCTGCCAAGTGCACATGTAACAGGTCAGCCGGTGTCATAGGGACAAAACTGCTGATAGATGCCCTTTAAAGGAGATATGCCATTAACATCATTCATCACCTATCCACAGGGTAAGGGATAACAGCAGAATCACTGGGATCCCCATCGATCACTAGAATGGGGGTCCTGGGATCCTGTCCTGGAGGCATTTGAATGGAGCAGTGGTCACCCATGCGCCCTGCCGCTCCATTTACCCTCTAGGGTAGGCAGCCAAGTGCAGCGCTCAGCTACGTCTGTTGGCACCATAGACAGTGAATGCCATGGCGGCACGCATGCTTCACCACCACTCCATTCAAGCTCCTCAGGACACCAGTTCTAGTGATCAGTCTAAGTCCCAATGGTAAGGCGCCCCCCTCACCTAAAACTTTTCATCTATCCTATGCATAGCCTGTGAGTTTTAGGGGTTTACAGGCAAAAGCATTACCAGCTGTGCCATATAAATCTGATCGCTGGGGGTCTGACCACTGGCACCCTTCTAATCCCAAAACAGGGGTGACAGGGCAATAATTGTCAGCCTATAAAATCCCATACAAGGAATCAAAATCTGGCAGACCCATAAATTAAAAAAAAAAAAATCTGGTGCTTCCCTCATGGAACCTGTATAATCAGAACTAATGTGAGCACAGCTGTAGACACCTTCTTCTGGAGCAGAGCCACCACTGACCTTTTACTCTGTCACCTACCTGTGAGGCATTGTGCTGGATGGAAGATGTGGAATTTGCTCAGACAGATGAAGGCCAAGCAGATCAGAGGTAACAAGATGACCACCCACGAAAGGCTGGCGGCCACTCTCCATCTCAACACCTGCGGGCAGGCAAGCAGCAACATGATTACAGCAATATTTAATTAACAGGAGGTCATCCCATTAGGACGCCCTCTCCTCAAAAGTCACAATCCTCAGCCCACCAATCAATAGGAGCCACCAGCAATATCTTCTGCAGACAGCAACACCTGGCATGCAACGAAGGTACATAGTATTGCTGCACTAGTGGCTCATAGAGCAGAAACTCCATAGTGGTCCCTAAGGGCTCAGGTACACGGCCGCGGTGCACAAATCATGGGGACCAAACATATGGTTGTGTGCATAAGCTCTTTAAAGGGCTTTTAATATTGATGACCTATCCTCAGGATAGGCCATCAATATCAGATGGGCAGGGGTCCTCATACAGCTGATCGGCGGGGTTCCTGGGTGTTGGACCCCTGCCAATCTAATATTGATGACCAATCCTGAGGATACGTCATCAATATTAAAAGCCTGGAGAACGCCTTTAAGTGCACAGTAGTCTGTAGTCAGTCTATGGACCGTAGACGGATCTAATAAGAAGTCTCCTTCTGCCAGGCACCCGATCACTCCAGCAATGCCTACAGTTGCAAGACTACAACTCATCATGCCCTGCTACAACAGGAGCTGTCATTTTGCCTGGGGACAATGTAGGTGGACAACAATCACAACAGGTTTAGGAGTAATCAGTGACATCCTCTGTAATCCTCAGCTGTTGTGAAACTACGACTCCCAGCATGCTCCAATCACGTCCATGAGAGTTCCAAGAGCTGAGCAAAAGTGTGCATGCTGGGAGTTGTAATTTCACAACAAGTGGATTGTCAGAGGTTACTGAGCCCACTCTACAGTGTAGGGCGGATTTCAGCTTGTGATACTTGCACCCTGGGGGGCACAGGCCAGGTCTCCACGGGGCACTTATGACAGCAGTGCATTATAGACTAGGGGTACTTTACTGGAACAGGACGATGTTCCCCGACCTACGTTGCAAAACTACAACGTCCATCATGCCCCGACAGTCTGTAGCTATGAAAGAATGATGGGAGTTGTAGTTTTGCAACACTTGGCTGACGATCACTGGAATGCAGTCATAGCAGACCCTTCTATGGCATGATGGCTGGGACTTGCAGTTCTCTGCCCGGACATAACACTATGAATGAGGACAAGGCTCAGTTACGCTGCAGAGAGAAAGCTCCAGCGGCCCCGCTCCCTCTCCGGGCTCCGTTACCTTTCTCTCTCCGATCCCCGTCATATCGGCGCCGCTTCCCACATTCAAACACTCAGCGCGGCGTGAAAAGAGAAGGACCCTTCCAGGGGTGTCCTCCGCATTGCCTATGTGAAAACTGCCTATACAACATCTGTAAGGCTGCCCGGCACATGCCTGACGGACTTGCTACTGAGGACTGCCCTATAGGCTGCCTGATTTCGATGTAGTTTGAACAAGAAAAACTTTATTTAACACAAGCAAAGTGACATGTATTTGCCGTAGATTAGGTATTAATGTCCAGTCTTTTTTTTTTATAAAGTAGGGGCAAGAATATGAGCTACAGCAGGGATCAGCAACCTCAGGCACTCCAGCTGCTCTGAAACTACAACTCCCAGAATCCTCCTTTCAATTCTGTGGGAGTTACAAGAGCAGCCAGGAAAATGTGCATGCTGGGAGTTGTAGTTTCATAGCAGGGAAACTTTAAAAAGCATCTGTCAACAAATTTGTCCCTATGACACTGGCTGACCTGTTACATGTGCACTTGGCAGCTGAAGGCATCTGTGTTGATCCCATTTTCATATGTGCCCACATTGCTGGGAAAAATGATGTTTTAATATATGCATATGAGCCTCTAGGAGCAATGGAGGTGTTGTCATTGCACCTAGAGGCTCTGCTCTCTCTGCACTTGGATTGACTTTAGGAGAAGTCCAGGCCTTGCGTGTTCTTGCTTACACTTCCTGGCCCTGTCAATTTAAGTGCAGAGGGAGATTTCTTTACTGATTTGTCTGCCTGTAAGGGCTCAGTCCTTGCATAAGGATCTTTTTGGCGGAAGGAATCAGTCAGACACAGGTGGAACTTGGAAGAATTTTTACTGGTGTCAAGTGGGGCAACAAGTTTGACAATTACAATAGTCTTACAAGAGACAATAAGCTTAGTGGTAACAGTCTTACATGGGGTAATGAGAATGTAATTACAGGCAATCCGCAGCATACACAGTGTGATTCCTACCTAAAGGAGTTTTCCAAGATTTTTTTCCTCAAGATCTGGATGCTTCATTCAAAATTTCGGAATGACACTGTACGGAGATTCGTCTCAGTACAATATTAGAATGTATGGGCTCCGCTGAGCCGAAGTAAGTTATTCACGAAGTCATGCGTGACTTCATTTAATAACTTCGGTAATTGATTTTTAAAGTGGAAAACCACTTTAAAATTTGGAACGAACTCGGCTTCGGTTCCAGATAGTACCTAGTTCTGAGGTACTAGTTGGAACTGAAGCCAAATTCAGTTTCAAGTTCACGAATAACTTACTTCGGCTCATCGGAGCCCATACATTCTAATGCTGTATGGAGACAAATCTCCATACAGTATTATTTCAAAGTTTTGAACAAAGCGACTTCAGACGAAGCATCCGACGCTCGCCTCACGCGACACTAATAGTGATGCACATCACATCTGGTTACCTTACTTTACCTTACTGGCATTGCTCTGTGGTATGAGCTAGGATTGCCAAACAGATTTCTATCCTTTTTTCTGGATAACTTATGCCAAAATCACGGCCAGCCAACATTTTTAAGGACAAATTGGCAAACCATAATGCATGATAAAGATTGTAAGTAATACATGTCTATAGCTCAATATACCGATAGGAAGTCATTACCAGCATTTACCGTGAGGTCTAAAATGATGAGAATTACCACCAGTCGCAAAACAAATACGGACACTTCTATTTTTTTTTTACAAACACAGGAAAAAGTGCCTATTTTTACGGCACACTTAAAGGGGTATTGCAGTTGTAATAATTTATCCACAGGCTAGGGCATAGCTATTAAATGAAGAGAACCCCGTACCCTGCGGGCCCACCAGAATGAATTAAGCAGCAGGTTGAGCATGCATTCATCTCTATGAGATTGCCGGGAATAGCTGAGCACTTATACTACATTATCTTAGGCAGTCCCATACAGATTAACATGCTTGATCTGCCGCTCCATTCATTTGGGGGCCCTCGCAGGGTACAGAGTCCCCGTTCTTGTCTTCCTTGAGGGTACCAAAGGTCAGACCTCCACCAATCTAATAGCCCCTATCCCCTTGGAAAATAACTTGTTTCAAACAGAATACCCCTTTAAGTGCAAAGAGATATAATAGCATGCATAAATATACCATAAATGTGCCCTCAGCAACAGTCACTTAGCAGTTCAACTTGGGCGATGCTGCGACTGTAGCACGTTAACCCATAGCAATGGATAAAACGGGAAAAGATGCTTTTATTTTTGTAAGTGGCTGCACTTGCCACTTGACCCAGGTTCCAGGTCAAGAGTCTCCTAACTTCCTCCCATGGGGATGGTGTATGGAATTTCAATATATTCTCCAACAGATATATCGATTGTACACATTGCCTATTAGCATGTTACACCTGCAATATATAAATGACACGTGTGATACCTGAGTCACACTTATTACTGTCGCAGTGTATGTTTTTTTAAATCTTTTATTAGGGCAGGGCCTGCACAGAACGGACTAATGACAGGATTAGTCTCGGATTTCCAGAGATCTTAACGAGTTGACCTTACACCAGGTCATATTGAGTTTCTCTACATTAGGTGTAGATTCCTGTCCACCATACAAGCTGGTTACCGACTTTAAGGCTACTTATCATTTTAACAAACCACTGACTGATTTCAAAGGGACATGTCAGAAGTTTTGATTGCCGAGGGTCTGGGTGCTGAGTTCACCGATCACTTAACGGGGTTCTCCTCTAATAAATTGAATCCATAAACCGATCACTTGGAGAGCTGAGCAAAGCCGAAAAGACATCAAGGGGAGGGGCACAAAGCTTGTCTGAGCAGTTCTACACATTCGATTAAAGGGGTTCTCCAGCAGTAATGGCATTTTACTAAGTGCCAGCAGCCTACCCCACTAAGCTAAGGATTCATACTTACCTGCTCACCACCGCTCCAGTCCTCCCTGTTGGTCCCCACACTACTTACATCCGGCTTAGCATAGGCCTGGTTACAAGCTCCGCTGCAGCCAATGACTGGCTTCAGTGGTAACATGCTGTATCACCTCTGAAGCCGGTTATTGGCTGCAGCGGAGCTTTGTGGCTATGCCTATGCTAAGCCGCATGTAAATAGTGCAGGGACTGGAAGATGGAGGCAGGGAGCATGTTTGTGGGGCAGGCTGCTGCCACTTAGTAAAATGTCATTATTACTGGAGAACCCCTTTAAACAAATGGGTAGAAATGCTCAGCTGAGCTTTGAGCCCCTTCCCAGGTGCATAGCTTTAGTGGAAGGAGTGAAAGTGGCTGCTATGGGGCCTGAACTCAGATGGGAGGAGGACTAAAAGATTTTATTGTCAGTACAGTACAGTCCTGTCAGGGGATGACATATATGTGTAGGAAGCGGACGGAGTGGCTGCTGGGCCTGGTCTGATAGAGAGATCTTGACTAGCTGCAGGAGTGAGGGTTGCACAGGAGGAGGGGGGGCACCCTTTCAAAAATTTTACTGTGGGGCCCAGTCATTTCTAGTTACACCCCTCTTCAGCTTTCCTCAGCTCTCCAAGTGGTCGGTTTATGGATTCACGTAAAGTCCATAGACTTTCTTTGTACACCCAGGGGCGGATTGGCCATAGACCTTTCAGGGAAATTTCCCCCTCACAGCCAGCCAGGGGACATTTTGGGCATGTGTTTTGTGCTGCTGGCAATATTTTGTCATGGACTGTGGTATTTGGCTCTGTTGGTGGTGGTATAATGTGCCACAATATGGTATTCCTGGCTCTGCCTTCCATCAATTTGGACCTGACTACAAAACAGGGCCACTTTTAGTATTTTTTTTTCCAGGGCCACTTTAAGTTCCCAGTCCGCCCCTGTGTACACCGCTTGTTCTGCCGAGGACAGCCAAGCAGAGCCAAACAAAACAGAGGGTCACAGTTCTCAGTCCGAACGCTTCTGCCCCTCTGTTTTAGCAATCAGTGGCGGTCCAGCACCCAGAACCCTCCCAATCAAAACTTCTGACACTGTGACAAGTCAAGTCTGTCATAATGATAGGTGCCCTGATGGAAATCTGATGGACCCCATTATAAAAGTCTGCAGCGTTTCCATCATAGGAGAATGTATGATAATGGAGATTAACAAGCGTCTTGTGCATAATTCGTCGTGTACTTGGAGGACCCGGTCCCACTACTTCACTAGCGGCTGTCTATCGTGGGACTATCACAGAGACGAGATTCTCAGATAAGGTTCTTGGCAAATGATCTGAAGTTTTATAAGCAAGACTGAACATTTTAAGTAGCAGCTGCTAACCTGCAGGCAACTTGTATGAAGAGCAGGACAATCTCGTATGGATGGAGATATAGTCTGTAAACATAAGGAATAACCTAGTAACCTAACATACAGGACCTTACGATATATACATAACCAGGTGTTTTAGGGTGTGCACAGGATAGGAAGCGAACCTATGTGTTTACTGGGTTGCATAACGGCTTCATACGATAGAATGCAAATAATATTCTATAGTTTTGAAACCAGCACCTGGAGCTGAATACTTTTGTAATTGCATGTAATTAAAAATGTATTATAGCTACTGAGTTACCGTATTCACTGAAATCTACCTGTATAGCGCCATTTGCTGTTTGCTCTTTTTCTAATTTCTCTGTCCTGCTCACTAAGATGGAAGCACATGCTCAGTTCCATCCTTCAACTGCTACTAGCTGCAGCAGACTAGCTGCCAGCTTCAAACAAAGCAAAATGGAGCAAAAATCTAAAAAAAAAAAAAATCTACACTGTTAAAAGAGCATTGCCATTATAAAAGTGAGGTCATATGGTTTAGACTGGTGGAGTCTGACTGACGGGACCCACACAATCTGCTGTGGCTCTTTCCCGGGCGGACTGGGAACTTAAAGGGGTTCTCCGGGAATTAAGACTATGAAAATACTTAAATATTACTTCATTATAAATATATTCCCAAATACCTTTCATTAGTTATAATGGCTCGTTTTATCTAGGGAGCAATCATTAGGAGAAACAAAATGGCCGCCGTCCTATCAGTTCACACAAAACCTGTCCTAATCACACAGGAGGACAAGTTACTTCACAGCACTGAGGTAAAGAGCTGCCTCACCTTCCCCTCTGCTCTGCGGGAATAGAAATGATGAGAAGACATGAAGTACAGATTGGAGGGTGGTGATGAGCAGCAGCACTTGTATGCAGTCTCCATTACCACAGCACCATATCACCACAGTCTGTCCTCTCTGTACGCCATGTGTCTTCTGAACTAGATTCCCCAGAGATTCACCTAAAGTTCTTATCAGCTGTATTCAGGATCATAATTCCTGACAAGCAGAGCAGAAAGGAGGATGAGGCAGCTCTTTACCTCAGTGTTGTGAAGTACCTTGTCCTGCTGTATGATTAGGGCAGGTTATATGTGTACTGGTAGGACGGCGGCCATTTTGTTTCCACTGATGATTGCTCCTTAGACAAAATAAGCAATAATAAATAATAAAAGGTATTTGGGAATATATTTATTATAAAGTAATATTTAAGAATTTTCATTTTCTTAATTCTCTGAGAACCCCTTTAAAGTGGCCCTGGAAAAAAACTAAACGTGGCCCCAGGTACCACAGTGCAGCACAAAATACTACCTCAGCAGAACCAGATACCACAGTACAGCATAAAATACTACCTAAATGAATTAATGCCGAGAGCATCAGATCTTTTTGAACCTGGCTTTGGCCAAGAGGGGGGTTTAGGGGGCCCTCTGGGCATCGGCCCACCGGGAACTTTCCCTGTAGGGTCTATACCTAGTCCGCCACTGGCTCTTTCACAGTTTTTCGCTACACTGCAAAGCTGACTGCCACCTGCTGGGAAGAGAAGTGCAGTGCAGCCCCACACAGGTATTCACCAATTCTCAGGACTGCCAAGGCCCCAGAGGTCGGACTGCCACCAGTCACAAAGTTGTGTCATAGGCCACAATGATCAATGCTGGGAATACCCCATTATAACCAGTAATCGTTCTTTTTATATTAAACCAAATTATTCTACAATCAATGTTAGAGCATAGTTTTTTTTTAAGAAGTAGAGCATGACCTCAAATTGTTTGCGGTGTCTCAGACTTAAAGTGGTTTTTCTGGGAGTTTAATATTTGATGGCCTCTCCTCAGGATAGGTCATCAATATCTGATCGATGGGGGTCCGACTCCCAACACTCCTGTCGATCAGCTGTTTGAAGAGGCCTCAGGCTCTCCGGTGACTACTGGGCTTCTTCCTAGGTAAGTAACGTCACGTTCATTGGTCACATGTCCTTTGTACAGCTCAGTCCCATTCAAGTGAAAGGGCCTGGTCTGCAATACCAAACACCGCTGCTAGACAAAGAATGATGCTGTGCTGCGAAGATGCCGCGCCGGTCTGCAGAGCACTGCAGTCTCTTCAAATAGGTGATCGGTGGTGATGCCAGGTTTCCAATTTTCCACATAGAAATCCCCTTGAAGCAATCATATACCACCCTAAATCATCTCTTTTCTGTAGAGAATATACTGAATTTTGACAATCTTTCCCCATAAATGATGTTTTCCATAACTCTTGTTATTTTATTTGCCCTTTAGTTTCATTATATTGACCGGAAAATTGAGATATTTCTGGAAGAACAGAGTAGGCCATAAAGACCTGACAGGTGGGCTCGAACTTTTAGGACCTTCACCTATCAAGAGAATGACGGTTCAATGACTCTCATAGTACTATTCACAGGAACATAGAATTTAATGGAATTTAAAGGCTTCAAGTGGCTCTATTCTTTACTACTATAGACCTTAGTGGGGAGAGTGGCCAGGAAGAATCAGCAAAGGTGGGTCATTGGACCCCTGTGGGACCTTGCCTTTCACAAGTTTATGGAATATCCCGTGGATATGCCATAAACATATAAGTTATTAAATGAACATACAGAGCTCATTAAAAAACACATTGTAAAAGGCTTGAAACTGATAGACTACAAACTCTGCACTAAGGCCACATTCACACAACAGTGAAACAAAATGGCCATAAAAAACGGACATACCTTCAGTTTTTCATGACCATTTTTCAGCCATTTTCAGACGGCCATTTTTGGTCGTCTGTCCATTTTTAATGGCCGTTTTGCATCTGTTTTTAACGACCATTAAAAACGACCAGTGTCCTCTGTGTTGTGTGAATGTAGTCTAAGATAACACTATGATCTACAATCGTCAGGACTGATTGTGTAAAGTCCTGTAGGACAGTTGTGTGCTGCCGGCAGACACTGGTGATGAGTTTCTGGTTTCTGAAGACACTTTTCTCTTCTCAAGTGTAAATTGTGATGTCTGCAAGCTGGTGGATTCCCTGGAGACTTTCTTGTAAGCGGTTGGTAAAATGACAGGAATGGAGGTGGTTGTTTGTACAGACCGACTTGTAACCTTCTTACTATCTTCTATGGATTTCTTCAGCATCATGTGAACTCTTTCCAAGGCCTCTTTTTCTTTCCGGCTTTCCTGAAAAAGCTGAGACAGCTGGGCATTTTCCTTTGTCAGTTTCCGCATTTTGCTTTCCATCTCCTCAAGCTGAGCCTGAAGCTCCGATTTCTGCGTCTGTGTCGTAACGATAACGGGGATCATTTCTCTGAGCTGCACGGAGAGAAGCTGGTTGTCCTCTTTCAGTTGAGAACATTGGTCTTCCTGCTCATGTAGCTCCTTGATGATATCTTTGGTGATCTTGCCTTTAAATCTCGGATTCCCTTCTAGACCCATGTCTAGTCTGAGTTTCCTCACAGTTTGGTGAAGATTCTTGTTTTCGTTGGCCACTACTTTAAGTTTGGCTTTCTATTCCTGGATCTGTCGGCGTGAAGAGATCTCAAGATGCTTCAGTTTATCCCTGGATGATTCCTCTCTCCGGAAGGCATCGTCTCTCTCCTTATGACACTTCTGCACGATTCGACTTACTTCATACGAAGACATGTAGGACTTATTCAGGGGATTAGAGGGCGGATTGGAGTGGCTTACTTCAGAGGAGGATCTAAAAATACATCATACAGTCAATGGATATCATGGTGGAAATACAAAAATTAGAGAACTTTTTATTTTATTTTTAGTTTTCCATCCCTACAGCCTGGTAAGGACCTCTTTTTTGGGGGATGAGTTGTATTTTTCAAGCCCTGATCTCAACTTCATCCAGTCTGTCTGGAATTACATGGAGAAAGAAAGATCTGAGCAAGCCTACATGAGAAGATCTGTGGCTAGTTCTCCAAGATGTTTGGAACAACCTCCCTGCTGAGTTCCTTCAAAAATTGTGTGCAAGTCTACCTAGAAGAACTGATGCTGTTCTGGAGGCAAAAAGGTAGCCACACCTAATATTTACTGGATTTAGATTTCTCTTTTGTTCATTCACTTTGCATTTTAATCGATAAAAGTAAACTATTAACACTCCTTTTTTACAAAGCATTCTTATTTTGCCACATTTTTCCCACACCTGCCTATAACTTTTACACAGTACTGTATGTTCTTAATATTTTCTTAAAGTCCAGTAATAGCAAAAGTGATTCAGGGAAAGCCAACCAGTGAACCGGCAACAGGGTGATGGGCTCCTAAACATACTGAAGTCCATGGAGAGTTAAGGCTAGCCTGTCTGGTCCGATCCCACATAAGATCTACTGAGCACAGATTGGTAAAAATTCAATGCTGTGCCGTCTATGATAGAAATGTGTCAAAGGTGTTGAAACCATTGTAACTAGGGATGAGCGAAATTGTGTTTTCAAGTTTGGCGTACAAGGTTCGGGTTCAGGTTATCTAAAAATTCCGTTATGGATTCCGCTACCACGGACCATACGTTATAGTCTGTGGTAGCTGAATCCATAACAGAATTCTTAGATAACCCAAACCCTGTGCGCCAAACTTGAAAACACAAGTTCGCTCAACCCTAATTGTTACTTGAGTCCATAATTCTATGGAAAACTAGTAATGGGTTCCAAAGCTCCAAAATGTCATCTCAAGATAAGATAAAATGACTATTTAAGAAAATGAGCATATAACTACAACAGATGTACCGAGTCCTTACATACTGTGTAACTGAAATGGTGGCTAAGAGCTGTAAACCACTTTCTATGATGAGGGCAGGATCTTCTTCAAGGTCCTGTATAGCACCCAGAGTACCAGAAAAATAAAATAGAGTCACCCTCATCTGACATCCGAAGAAGCAGGTCATCTTTACACCGACAGAGGGCAGTGCAGAACATGTAATACCGCACTGTAGTGTAGAGAGATGCTACTAGACAGCCAATACAGGGGTTTTATTTGTGAAACTACCATATTGATTGATTAAATCTGAGTCTGAGCCATTGTACAGTGAATCTAGTTTCAATTTATGATGTCCCAGGAAAACCATTGTATGCTGAAAGTATTGTATCCTAAGGCCATTGTTTCTTTAGGGATCACAGTAAATGTGTAGAACGGGATATAGAGAAGCAGAGGTAACAAAAAAGGAACTTTAATTAAAGCGGTTATCCAACCCCTATAATGACCTTTCCCAATGCCCGGGCCCCTCATATAGGTTATACTTACCCCATTCCCCAACACCCGCGTCGCTTCTGATCCCCGCACGGCCGCTGCTGCATCTCTCAGTCGCGCTGATCAAAACATCCAGCAACGGGGGGAGCAGCTGATAGCAGGCCATGACAGGGACGAGCCTCCCTAGGGTCATTATAGGGGTTGGATAACCCCTTTAAAGAGGACCTCTCCCCGCTCCTGACATGCCTGTTTTAATAGCTTCATGCATTCCCCCCCGTGTAATAACAATTCTGGAACATCTATTCTTATGGCTCCATGTTGTGTCATTCCTTTATTATTTCTACTAGAAGTTATGAATGAATTGCTATTTGCCTTCAGTAAAGGAACAGAGGGGAGGTGACCAGTTGGGGGTGTGTACCTGCACAGTCTGACTCTAGCCAATCAGTGCTGCCATGTTCAGACTGTGCAGATACACACCCCCAACTTGTTACCTCCCCTCTGTTCCTTTACTGAAGGCAAATAGCAATTCATTCATAACTTCTAGTGCAAATAATAAAGGAATGGCACAACATACAGACATAAGAATAGATGTTCCAGACTTGTTATTACATGGAGAATGCATGGAGCTATTAAAACAGGCATGTCAGGAGTGGTGAAAGGTCCTCTTTAATAAAGGGAAAACAATTATCTTAAAAATGTAAATTATTATACAGTATATGTCCATACACACCAGATAAAAAAAATTCTAGATTGTTGTAATGTCAGACTAATGGATTATCTGTATTATTAGATGTAATAAAAAAACAGGATCATACTGAATCATTGCCTGTTCCCCAGGTTATCTTCCAGCAAGGTCTTTTTATTATCAAAACTCTGGGCCAAGGAAGATACAAGATTATAAGTTACAATATCAAAATAGGATGGGGATTGTCTAAAATCCTGTGGATGTTCGCTACGCTTTCTTAGTGGATTCGGATTGAACATGGATAAATATTTTAATTTCATTGTATATCAGACCAGCATAGTATATGACTGCCAAACTGCTGTATTAAATGTAAGCAAATGTGTCATCGCAACACTGGCTATAAAATTAAAATGCAGTCCCTGAAGAGCCTCTTCTGTATGGCGGTACTTTCCCTGAAATAGCAGGTAAGTGCAGACGAGCAGCTACAGGGAATGTGAATTCCCTACAACAGGGATCAGCAACCTTCGGCACTCCAGCTACTGTGAACCTACAACTCCCAGCATGCGAACCTGCTTGGCTGTTCTTCTAACTCCCATAGAAGTGAATGGAGCATTCTGGGAGTAGTAGTTTCTGAACAGCTAGCGTTCCGGAGGTTGCTGATCCCTGCCCTATAATTTCCATCAGCATGATATAAGATACTGTATGTATATATATATATATATATATATATATTTTAGCTATAAATCATGAAGAGATGGTTTTAAATTTGTAGGAACTGATTATGCCATTTTCTAATATTTTAGGCAAAGTGCCTAAAAACACCACAAATAGTATACCTATGACCTGGTCTTACCTGCCAGCCACAGAACTCATATCATAGGAGCCTCTACAAATCTTGTCTGCAGGTATTGGAGCACAGGAGCGGAATAATTACACCTGCAGGATCCTGGTGGCGAAACCTCATCCAGGCAGAAAGCATCGCTTACAGCGGCTGTGTAGAGTTACTGTCATTAACTAAGAAGAATCCCTCCTGGTTACGGCAGACACATTGCAGACATCAGACTAATTGATGCATGGTTACATCCTGATGTACTCGCGAGTTGCCTCCAGTTACCGGATTCTCGTTTCTCACGTCCATTTCCCATTATAGAAACACTGGTGATTAATGAGGCTGCATTTACTGTCACCAAATTGGACAGGATGAAGCGCTGCCGTGAAATGGACACCCGATAGTAAGCCTCATCGCAATTCACTGAACGTCAGTCCTGTCTGAAAAGTATAGTTCATGGCTGTGGTGTACATAGAGAAGTAAGGGCCCCACAGCAAGGATCAAACCAGGCCCCCCACACAGGACAGAAGGGTTTCTGCCTAAACCGTTTCCAATGAACCTTGGGCCATTTTTTCCACTGCTTCATTTGCTAAAAGTTGTTCCTTTAGAGTGTAGAGTCCTGACCAAGTTTTCACCTCCAGTAGAAGAGGAGATGATCCCAACTAAGACTGGGCCCCCTCTTGCCCTGGGCCCCATAGCAGTCGCATGGTCTGCTGCTATGGTAGAGGGGACCCAGTCTTCGTTGGGATCTTCTCTTCTACTAGAGGTGAAAACTTGGTCAGGACTCTACCCTCTAAAGGAACAACTTTTAGCAAATGAGCCAAAAAAAATGGCCTAAGGGTCATTGAAAAGGGTTTAGGCGGAAATCCTCCTGTCCTGTGTGAGAGGCCTGGTTTCATCCTTCCTATAGGGGCCCTTACTTCTCTATGTACGCCACTGTTTCATCTAGGATAAGAATGTGTGGTAAGGAAGCTACAGATAAAAGTGGTTGCAAATGAGGCACACTAATGTTAGCCTTTTAGAAGAGGATGCCCAACCTGCGGCTCAGCTGTTGCTAAGGCCTCACAACTTCGAGCATTGCCGAACAGCCTACAGCCAGGCATGATGAATTGTCAGTTTTACAACAGCTGAGGGCCACAGATTGGCATTCCTGCTTTAAAGGGTTTCCTGTCACCAGTTTTTTCGGTATGAAATCAGCTGACATTAGAGATGTGCTAATGTCACTGATTCCAAATAATATATCCGTTTATTTATGGTGCCCCATTTTTATATAAAATAGAACTTTATTTTATGCTAATTAAGGCTCCTAGGTGCAAGGGCGTTACCCTCTGTCCTAGCAGGCTCTGTTGATTGACAGGTACCAGGCAGAGAATAAAACACTCCATTCACCATAGCTTTTAAGGACCTTCAATGATGTCCCATGACCATGTGATCAGTCAACATGGTTGTAGGAGGAGACAGGCTGTTTGTGTGATCCTAACCATGTGACTGATCACAGATGGTCATGACATCATTGAAGGTCCTTAAAAGCTATGGTGAATTGAGTGTTTCTTCTCTGCCTGGTCCTGTCAATCAACAGAGCCTCTAGGAGCAGAGGTAACGCCCCTTGCACCTAGGAGCCTTATTAGCATAAAATAAAAGTTCATTTTATATAAAAAATGGGGCACCAGTAAATAAAAACAGATATATACTTTGGAAAATCAGGTGACATTAGCACATCTCTAATGTCAGCCTGATTCATACCGAAAAAACTGGTGACAGAAGCCCTTTAAGTAATCACAGAAAGACCTCTAAAACTTAACTTTTAATAAATATTATTATGAAAAGACTCAACATATAACATATAGGACTAGTCTCAAAATTGTCACCTAAATAAAGAGTGTAAACCAATCACAAAATCCAAGCTCAATCGCCTGGGACATTGGGACAACAACAAAAAATACCCCTTGATATTGGAGGTTATATCAGGCGATTGAACTTGGATTTTGTAGCCCATATGTATGGTGATTTGTGTTAATATGCACAATCACCGAGTGGAACGTTTTTTAACTATGTTTTGTTAGATCTGTTGTCTGATGGTTTAATTATTTTGTGTATTTTGGTTGGTGCATTAGGGGCTGATATCTAGCTGGCCAGAATAATTTACTTAAAGGGGTTCTGCAGTTTTTAAAAACTGATGATCTATCCTCTGGATAGATCATCAGCATCTGATCGGCGGGGGTTGACACCCGGGGCCCCCGCCGATCAGCTGTTTGAGAAGGCAGCGGCCCCACCCAGGCCAGTGATAGCAGTCGTGACGTCACTGGGCCTGCGGTAACCACAGAGAAGGTTGCGGCGCTCCTGCAGCGCCGCTGCCTTCTCAAACAGCTGATCGTCGGGGGCCCCGGGTGTCGACCCCCGCCGATCAGATGCTGATGATCTATCCAGAGGATAGATCATCAGTTTTTAAAAACTGTAGAAACCCTTTAAATACAATATAGGCTATCAAATCTGCATATATCTGACTGGACTCTGACCGACTGATATCACGATCACTACCTGGTGATGGGCTTCTTTCCTGTGTCAGGGACACTATAGGGATTATAGGAGGTTCCTGATACGGGATCGCCCCTATTGGGGCGGATGTTCCGTTTTTTAGGCAGGGCTTAAATAGAGGATAGGGACGTAATTAGGGATTAATTCTTTCTACAGCAGAATATATCTAACATTCCTATATATACCCTGTCTATCTCATCTGTAACAAAAATAACAACCTGGTTTCCTGCTACACATCAACACAAACCAACGGTACAACTATCACTTGGGTGATTGGTTTACACTCTTTATTTAGGTGACGATTTTGAGACTAGTCCTATATGTTATATGTTGAGTCTTTTCATAATAATATTTATTAAAAGTTAAGTTTTAGAGGTCTTTCTGTGATTACTTGATTTCATATCCTCTGATGTGTTATCATACCTGTCTGACGGTTCATTTGTCAGTACAACTGTGATGTGTTCCTGCTTTAGAAAGTATTGACTGGTGCAGCCAATGTCATTGTGTGGGCTGATATAGTATGTAGGATTAATTAAACATAAATTAAATCTTGGGTATACTTAGGTTGCAATATTTGGTATAAAAGTTAAATGGCTACAGAGGGGGCATCGTGTATCTAGAGAAAGGAAGTCCTTTGCCTTGTTTTCCCATGCTAGAGTATCCTAATGCAGACTATGAAGATATACCGTATTTTTCGCTCCATAAGATGCACATTTTTCCCCCCAAAGTGGGGAAAAAATGTCACTGCGTCTTATGGGGCAAATACCAACGAGCGCTTCTATTATGGAAGTGTTCATTAGTAGCGAAGAACCGGGAAGCGATGAATGCAGCGCTCTTCGGGCTCTGAACTTACCGCTTCCTGGTCCTTTTCTGGCAGCTGTGTTGTGACTGCGCACAGTGCGAGGGCGCTCTGTGACCTCACGCTGTGCGTATTGGGTCACAGCACAGCTGACGGCAGGAAGAAGGCAGAGCGCTGGAGACGAGGAGCGGCGGCGTCCAGAGCAGGAGAGGTAAGTGTTTTCTGTATTTTATTTGCTGTGAGGGGCTGGGGGCTGATCTGTGGCATTGGGGGCTGATCTGAGGCTTTGAGGGCTGATCTGAGGCATGATGGGCAGATCTGTGGTCTTATTAACACATTGGGGGTCTGATCTGAGGTCTGATTGAGGGTCTTATTAACATTAAAGTTCTGATTGGGACTGTGATCTGAGGTCTGATTAACATTGGGGGTCTGATTGGTGGTCTGATCTCATCTTCTGTGAGGTCATGTTGAAATACCACATCCCCGATCATTCTTTCCCCTAACATATGGCTTCGTAGCAGAGTTGGCAACACTCAGAGAACTTAGTGGGTTCAGTCGACTATGTATAGATATGGGCACATGAGTTTACAGATGACATATCTAGAATAAATTGTGCGGTTCTCACGAAAATGAAACAATGCAGCCCATTCATTTGGGATAGAGTGTTTTTATTAGATTTTTCTTGGTTAAATACACAAGTTTCTTTGATATCAATGACAGGATTCTGCAGAAGACCATCTTGATAAAATGATTGCCATCTTCTTATCTGCTGTTGAGGCCTCAAGTCTTCTCTTCATCAATTGCTCTAGAGCAGATTTCATCGGTGGAGACTCGTAAATGAAAACTAGTGCAGACGAGAACTGGAGACAGCAACCCATCTGATCACCGCTTACATTTTCAGACTTGCTTAGGCTACTTTCACACTAGCGTTAATATTTTCCGGTATTGAGTTCCGTCATAGTGGCTCAATACCGGAAAAAAAAAAAAAAACGCTTCAGTTTTGTCCCCATTGTAACTGAGCAGAACGGAGCGCTCCAAAATGTATTCCATTCTGTTCTCATAGTGGCAACATGTTGTAGTTTGCTTTCCATTCTGGGATGCGGAGCAAGACGGATCCGTCATAACCCAGTCAATGGGGAAGGATCCGTTTTCTCCGATACAATCTGACACAATAGAAAACGGATCCGTCCCCCTATTAAATTTCAATGGAGTTCATGAAGGATCCGTCTTGGCTATGTTATAGATTATACAACCGGATCCGTTCATAACAGATGCAGACGGTTGTATTATCAGTAATGGAAGCGTTTTAGCTGAGCCCTGCCGGATCCAGCAAAAACGCTAGTGTGAAAGTAGCCTTAGAAATAATAAACTGGAATTTATTGTTTGCTGTGGGCAACACCTCCCGTTCTTGTCTGCACTCGTCTTCATACATGAGAGACTGGTCATTGTAAGAACTGCACATCAAGCTGGGAGCGAGACTGCAGCTCAATATCAATCTCAAAAGCTCAAAACCAATTTCTGATGTAATCAATAAAGTTGTACTATAATAAGGCATGTTGTAATAAATATTAAATGATATTTTAAAAATAGTGCAAATTTCCTATAAAAGGGGTTCACTGGGAGTATACATTGATAGCATAATCCAGGGATGCTCAACCTCCGGCCGACCAGCTGTTGTAAAACTACAACTCCCACCATGCCCTGCTGTAGGCTGATAGCTGTAGGCTGTCCAGGCATGCTCGGAGTTGTAGTTTGCAACAGCTGGAGGGCCGCAGGTTGGGCATCCCTGGCATAACCCATCCATGTGTGATCAGGAATGGTCCAATCAATGCAAAACAAGGAGGCTGTGACACACCGCGGACCAATTACTCTGCTGATCAATGGGAGTGCCAGCGTTAGGACCACTACCGATTCTAAAGTATCCTATAGGAAGGATGTATATTCCCGGAAAACCTAATCTGAAATAAATACCTCAGCCTGATAGATTAGAGCAAAAAAATATATATAAAAATAATAAATAACAAAAGAATGAGTCATTATTAGACCACCCTAATCACCACACCATACTTTCTCAGCACGTCTGCAATTTTCATTTTCATAAAAATAAAATTGGTTCATTCAGTAAATTATTATATAAAAGAATATAAAGCACAAGGAAAACCCAGAGCAGCTTTCATCGTTTGGCCCAGTACAGAGCTTCCCCCCACCAAATAAGCCTGAAGTTTGGATGTGAATGGAGAGACCGTGGTAACACCTGAAAATGCAAATATATATGGTCAGACAATTTTCGGAAAGATAGCCCATTTTAATCAATGTATCACCCTAGTTAATATATCTAGACATTACAAATTAAATAATCTGCAGGTCCTACCAAAAGTTTATGGATTTACCATCACCGGGGCAGATTTAGGCCCCTTTCACACGGGCGAGATTTCCGCGCGGGTGCAATGCGTGATGCGAACGCAATTGCACCCGCACTGAATCCTGACTCATTCATTTCAATGGGTCTTTTCACATGAGCGATGTTTTTCACGCATCAGTTCGCTGTTGCGTGAAAATCGCAGCATGTTCTATATTCTGCGTTTTTCACGCAGCTCTGGCCCCATTGAAGTGAATGGGTCTGCGTGATTCACTGATGGTTGCTAAGAGATGTTGTTTGTAAACATTCAGTTTTTTATCACATGCGTGAAAAACGCATCAAAATGCTTCGCACCCACGCGGAAAAAACTGAACGAACGTACGCAATCGCAGTCAAAACTGACTGTGATTGCGTGCGGATTGGTGCCGATGCGTGCGAATTTTCCGGAACGCATCCGGACTGAATCCATGACGCTCGTGTGAAAGAGGCCTTACTAAGCCTACACCTGCATCAGATTTATCACAGGGGCTCAGGCTGAATGATAAATTTGGTTGGTTTACAGAATTTTATGCCTGAATAGTGGCACAATATCAGTGCAAAATGTTGCATCTTAGGACCATCTCCTTTCCAGCAAAGGCGCGCACCCTCCCTGGAAGGTCCCCACCCCCTTTCAATAAGTCAAAATAAAAATTGAAGAGACCTTAGCTGCCCCAAATTGCACCACTTTTTAGATGGATTCTAGGCACATTAGTAAATCTGGGCTAATATCTCACATTTATGCTGGTCATAAGACAGCAGTTGAGCATCTATTCCAACTTCCCCATAAACATGCACACTAACATGGGCCCAGCCTGCATGTTTATTTCAATAAGGATAGAGGGATAAGTCATTGGCGCACTGTGATAGGTGGAAGACAGATGTATTGGACAAACCTTCTTGCTAAGATACATTAGGTATGTTAGTAAGAAGTAACGGCAGAAAGAAGGGAATATCAGACTACAGAATTGTATTATGTAACCATGGTGTCGCACAGGTAGCACAGGAGCAGTATACACAAAACGGTAGTGTAATTTTAATTCATATTTTTTATCTGCTAGTTTATTAGAGCTAGGCATGTATACCTGAGTTAGTCTGTCAATTATTGCCAAAAGATCTGTAATTACCTTATAATAACACTTTTCATTAATGTCTCCTGTCCCTTTCCTTTGGTCCCTTAAAGGGGTTGTCCGAGTTATTTTTTTGTCCTTTGTATGTTTCGAACTAGTCAAATACAACAGCTTTTCCATACACTTTCTGCTTCTAAAGCTGCTGGTTTCTTAGATTTAACTCAGGGTCACATGACCTGTGATGTCAGCTTATCTCCCTGCTGTGTGATGTTTCGTGCACAAGCCTCAGAGGTCAGATAACACTCTGTACACGAGACGTCACTGGCCAAGCCCCCCCTGCTCTGCCACTGCTGCTATCTGCTCTCTCCCTGGATTCCGTCAGATAAAACATTAACCCCTTCAGCCAGAACACACTGAAGGCTTTACAACAGCAGCTGCAGATGTAAAGAGACACAGGATCTGCCCTCCTCACCCTACAGACACAAAGCTGATGTGGAGGAGATGCAAAGTACAAGTAAAGGTAGGAGGGAGATCCTGTGTGTATCAGCAGTGTCATTGTACAGCTGGGACTTGTAGTCCTACACATACAACATGCTGCTGAGTATCCCAGCAGGCAGACATGTCACTCAGCACTTGTATTCACTCCCTTTACAGAGCAGGGGGAGGGGCAGAGATTGTTATTACTGCATGTAAACAAAGGCCAGAAGAGAACCAGGGAAATGAGGAAATAATTTTTTTGCCTAAAACTTGCTTAACTTAGTTATATATTGCTGCCCATCAGATTTAAAGTACTATATTTGTTTTTCATAACTCGGACAACCCCTTTAAAAGACAGTTGCTAGGTCTCATCTAACAAGACAGGAAGACAGAGGGGCGGTCCTTCACACTGCAGGCCTGCATTAGGCTTCAGAGTGAGGGGGCAGGTCTCTGAGTATTCCAATCTGATTGGCTGGAAGGAAGCTGCTGGCTACAGCAAGTGTGTGTGTGAGGGGAGGGAAAGCAGTTTTGGCCTCAGAGAACTGGCAGAGGAGAAGATGCTCATATTGTAGGGGTTAAAACAGCCGTAACTAAAAGAAAAGCTCAAGTAAAACAGTGGTATGTGAAGAAACTAAAGGAAGTTTTATGCATAATGCTGCAGTAGCAGTAACATGTTAAAATAGATTTTTTTCATGAAAACATAACGCTTACGCTACTTCCAAACATGCGCACTCTTTTGATGGTATTACAAAATTAGAAGAAGAATGTTATTACCTCCCATTAGTGAATCTGTGGTGTCCTTTTGGTCATATTAATAATGGATGTCACAGGGTGTTGTACATGGTCACTTTCTGGTTGATCGAAGAAATATTGCTTTAAAAAAGAATTTAAAAAACATTAACATTATAAGATGCATGTAATAACTGTAAAAACAAACACAATGCCCCAGCGCTCTGCAAACATAAGTAATAAAGTAAATACAATAGTGCCGTGCTCACTATAGAAAACGTACTGACGTCACCTTATAAATGTGAGATTCTTGGCAAATACATTTTGTACAAAATAATTAGTGCCTGTCCGCCAACGACAAGGCGATCTCTTTAGGACAGGGACCTACACTAAATACTACTTCCTCTGGTGCCATACTGGCCTCCATTAAATTCAGGGAGAGCAGGCTACAGCTTTATATTTGCACTAATTAAAATCAGCGTATGGGACAGACAGGTTAGTTAGGAGTGCACGACCAATGGAGTTAGCCACATTATACACTGCTCATTTCCATGGTTACGACCAGCCAGCAATCTAGCATCAGTGGTCGTGTTTGCACACAATAGGAAAAAGTGCCGGCCTCTCTGGTGGCCAAGACTACGGGAGCTCACATAGGCTAGTGCTTTTTCTTAGGCTACTTTTACACTAGCGTTTTATAATTCCGGTATTGAGTTCCGTCATAGGGGCTCAATACCGGAATAAAATGCTTTAGTTTTGTCCCCATTCATTGTCAATGGGGACAAAACTGAACTGAAGACAACGGAATGCTCCTAGAAGCATTCCGTTCCATCCAGGCATCCGCACCAAGACGGATCCGTCATGACCCCCAATGAAAGTCAATGGGGACGGATCCGTTTGGTGTGACACAATGGTGAACGGATCCGTCCTCCATTGACTTTTAATGGAGTTCATGACGGATCCGTCACCTGCACACATACATACATACACACAAACATACACAGACATATACACACAAATACACATACATACTCACATGCTCCTGGCAGGTCTCCACAGCACAGGAGGAGCAGGACGGTGCGCACCTAGGAGGATTCCACCCAGCGCCCAGCATGTGCGCGCCGTCCTGCTCCTCCTGCGCTGTGGAGACCTGCCAGGAGCATGTCAGTATGTATGTGTATATGTCTGTGTGTGTGTGTCTGTGTGTATGTACTGTGTGACATGTGTGGGGCCGGAGCGCGGTTCCGGCCCCACACATGTCCCTGCGGCAGCATGGATCCGGCGGCACCCTTCACCTGCCGGATCCGTGCTGCCGCTAGTGTGAAAGAGGCCTTATAGTATGTACACATGACCACTGCTGCTGGATAGCAGGGTGGTCGTAACCATGGAAACGAGCAGTGTATAATGTGACGGAAAAATAAATCCAGCTAGCAAAGGAAGCAATATGGACAATCACAATACATTAGTAAGTGCCTTGTATTAGCTTCCTCTACATGATAAATGCCACTTGCTGAAGTGACACAAAGTCCCGTCAAAGTTTCCACTCTCGGACAACACCTTTAAGCAATTCTCCACTTACATTAGCACAAATCTCAGCTCCCTGTGAAACTTCATTACATCAATCCTGAATTTACAGCGTGGTCTTACCCCACAACCAACTGCCAGCAGCACATGAAGCAGCATGATGGCCGCAAGCGTGGAGATGGCGATTTTTCGATTATCTTCACGTACAGCCGGCCAGAACGTCAGCATTAAAACAGCCCCAGACAGACACATGGCTAAAGACATGAGGACCCAGCGGAGAATCTCAGAATGGACAACCCACAGGATCTATACAAAATGAAGACATAACCAATAGCCAGTGAGAAAACAAAAGATCTGACATCACGTCTTGAAGCACACCATTTCTTGTGTCTTTTACCTTGGCATCGTCTCCTAATTTTCTGTATGCATTTGACTTTTAGGATGACTGCACATGCTGCAGAATTGCAATTTACAATACAATACAGATTTTCTAAACTTGAAGATTTCAATTCTTTGCAGATTTGTTGCAAATTTTCACTGCGGATTTCAACCACTGCAGGGTGCAATCTGCACCACAAATCCTATGAAAATATGCAGGTAACATGCCTATCTTGTTGCAGATTTGTGGATTTGCTGGAAAATCTGCAATGGAAAGAGTCTGCAGTTTATAAATATGACGATTAGGCTGTACTAGGAGGGCAGCTCTGTAACACTCGCTCCCTATGTAAGGAGATAACCTCTGCATGTATCAGATCCTCATCTTTTACCCAAAGCTATTCACTTTAATTAAAAGACGGCACAGTCACCGATGATTTGGTTAGCTTGTTTAGGTACAGCATGTTCAACTCTTAAAGAGGCTCTGTCACTAGGTTGTAACCTATGTATTTAAATACATAGGTTACAAGTCCTAGTGACAACTTTTAAAATCATACCTTTCATGCAGAGTTCTGCGCAGCGGTCGCGTAGAAATCTAAACTTTAAAACATATGCAAATGAGCCATCGGAGCACCGGGGGGCGGCCTCTTTCCTCTGGAGCACCGTTCCCCCGGGCCCGAGGCACGTCCCCTGTCTCTACTCACGCCCCCTCCTGTACTTGATAGACAGCGCTAGACTGGTAAGTCTAGCGCTGAACTCTCGCGCATGCGCCCAAAAATTTTCCTGGCGCAAGTGCTGTCTTCTCTTCTGCGCACGCGCCGTCACTTCGATAGTCCCGGCCTTACCAGTCTAGCGCTGTCTATCAAGTACAGGAGGGGGCGTGATTAGAGACAGGGGACGTGCCTCGGGCCCGGGGGAGCGGTGCTCCAGAGGAAAGAGGCCGCCCCCCGGTGCTCCGATGGCTCATTTGCATATGTTTTAAAGTTTAGATTTCTACGCGACCGCTGCGCAGAACTCTGCATGAAAGGTATGATTTTAAAAGTTGTCACTAGGACTTGTAACCTATGTATTTAAATACATAGGTTACAACCTAGTGACAGAGCCTCTTTAAGGTCACTCACCGACGTGGGAATGTAGATGAAGAGGGAGTAGCCATAGACGCACACGATCTCCATGAAGGAGTAGGACACCATGCTCATTACTTTACTGTGTCGCCATGATAGGAAACCCCAAAGAGCCAATGGCACCAACCAGGCATAGGCATAGATGGCTGTGGCAGCAATGGATACTATAAAAATAAAATGAAGGAACAGGTTGGCAAAAGGGAAGTAGTTCCTGACTAACGCTGGTTACACAATATACATCCTGATAGGAAAAATAACTGACTAGTGTGGGAGTCTTAAAGGGCACCTATCAGCAGTTTTGTACCTATGACACTGGCTGACCTGTTACATGTGCGCTTGGCAGCTGAAGACATCTGTGTTGGTCCCATGTTCATATGTGTCCACATTGCTGAGAAAAATGATGTTTTAATATATGCAAATGAGCCTCTAGGAGCAACAGGGGCGTTACCATTACACCTAGAGGCTCTGCTCTCTCTGCAACTGCCCTCTGCACTTTAATTCACAGGGAAAGGAAAATACATAGAATGCAACGGCACACTGCTAACCAGATAAAGCACAAAATGCCATAGAGATATGAAATACTCTGAAGCTAATGCTATGCTTGTTTGGTAAATTAGAGATTCTTGGCAAATATATTTTGTACAAAATTATCTGAGCCCGTCCACCAAATCGTCAAGGTGATCTCTGTAGACATGGAACCTAACACTATTTCCTACCTGTTATGTGCCAACCTTGGCTTCCGTATAATCAGGGGGTGTTTGGTTCCACATGCATGCTGGGTCCCTTCTGCCTTTTGCCTTGACGATTTGGTGGACGGGCTCAGATGATTTTGTACAAAATATATTTGCCAAGAATCTCTAATTTACCAAACAAGCATAGCATTAGCTTCAGAGTATTTTATATCTCTATGGCATTTTGTGCTTTATCTGGTTGGCAGTGTGCTGTTGCATTGTATGTATTTTCCTTTCCTTGTGCAATCAGCCATAGCAACGTGCACCTGCGCACTGGGATATGCTGACTGAAATCCCGTTTTTTTTTTTTAACTTTAATTCACAGGAAGTGAAAATGTGATCATGCCAGGCCCTGTCAATCAAAGTGGAGAGGGTGTGGCAGTTGCAGAGAGAGCAGAGCCTGGCTCTGATTGACAGGGTCAGGCAGCGTAAACATGCTCATGCCGGGTCCTGACGTCTCCTAAGGTCTTGCGCTGCACCATGCGCTTCAGTAACTGGCGAAGGCACAGTACAGGAAAGATGGTGAGCATCCTTCCAGTACTGTGCCTGTGCTGGACACTGACGCGCACGGTGACTTTAGGAGAAATCAGGGCCTGGCATGATCACATTTTCACTGCCTGGTCTGTGAATTAAAGTGCACAGGGTGCAGCACTTGCAGGGAGAGCAGAGCCTCTAGGTGTAACGGTAACGCCCCCGTTGCTCCTAGAGGCTCATTTGCATATATTAAAACTTCAATTTTTCTCAGCACTGCGGGCACATATGAACATGGGACCAACACAGATGTCTTCAGCTGCCAAGCACACATGTAACAGGTTGGGAGTCGGACTTCAACCAATCTGACACTGATGGTCTATCTTAAAGATAGGTCATGAAAATTAAAATCTTAGGCAACTCCTTTGTAATGTAGACATTTTCTCATAAGCAGAGACTGACACGATATCTGCTGGTTATTGTTGGGTGTAACAAGCAAGGCCCTTATTACATGAAGCAGTGCTCCACCAGATGCCACATACTCCTCATCATGTAATACTTCTTCTAATGAATAAAGCCATAGTATACAATATATAAAGGATGAAGCTCACCTGGACAGCCTATAATTAACAGCAAAGGTTGTTTCAGGCTGTGGCTAGTGGGAAGGAAGTTTCTCCAACAGCATGCCAAAATTCTGAGTAATTATAGGCAAGCCTATTTTTATTCCTGGTAACAATGATCTTCAGTCTTCTCAAAGATGAGGATTTCCTGATTGAATCTGTCCATTTTGCCCGTCCCCCTTTTTCCACTCTCCTCTTCAACCCATTATAATATAATTGCTTATTCTTATATATTTGGACGCTACAATAAGTCCAAAATAAGACTCATCCAGTCCACCGAGCTTCAAGTGATTTAATAATCAAGAATCCACTTATAGTATACATAATTACAGGGAATGTCTCATTAAAGACAACTTCTTACCAAGTACCCTGCTAGGGCATATGGATGTCATGGAGAGGAGTTCTCCTGCTAGAGACCCACAGACAGGGACGTAACTACCATAGCGGCAGACCATGCGACTGCTATGGGGCCCAGGGCAAGAGGGGCCCAGTCTTAGTTGGGATTATCTCTTCTTCTACTGGAGGTGAAAACTTGGTCAGGACTCTACCCTCTAATGGAACAACTTTTAGCAAATGAAGCAGTGGAAAAATGGCCCAAGGGTCATTGAAAGGGGTTTAGGCGGAAACACTTCTGTCCTGTGTGGGGACCTGGTTTGATCCTTGCTATGGGGCCCTTACTTCTCTATGTACGCCACTGCCCACAGGGATCCCAAGAATGGGGATCCCCGAGTTCCCTGAAGGTTGGTCCACTGCTCTATTCACTTCTGAGGTAGAAGACGCTCCATCAATCCCATAGAAATGAGAGAGAGATGAGAGTCAGGGACCTCTGTTATCAGGATTGCTGAGGTCTGAGAAGTTGGAGCTCCTTGCAATCCGATATGTATCACCTTTCTTGTAGACAGGTGGTAAATACATGGATGATCCAGAGATCCAGCATACATGCTAATAGGCATGTATACGGGCGACATACTATATACCCCATGTGCTAAGAGCAGTCAACCTGCCACATTATGGGAGCCCCAAATTTCCCCCTTGACGCCAAAAGCCAACTGCACATGACATTCAGCAAGGGTGAGCATAAATACACATTTACAGCTCGGTTACACAAGCCTATTTGTGATCGGTGTAAGGCTACTTTCACACTAGCATTTTTCCTGGATCCGGCAGGGCTCAGCAAAAACACTTCGTTACTGATAATACAACCGTCTGCATCCGTTATGAACGGATCCGGTTGTATTATCTTTAACAGAGCCAAGACGGATCCGCCATTAACTCCACTAAAAGTCAACTAAGGACGGATCCGTTTTCTATTGTGCCAGATTGTGTCAGAGAAAACGGATCCGTCCCCTTTGACCTGCATTGGTGTCATGACGGATCCGTCTTGCTCCGCATCCCAGGATGGAAAGCAAACTACAACATGTTGCGGTTTGCTCTCTGGTCTGGGAAGACATCTGTGTTGGTCCCATGTTCAGATGTGCCTGCATTGCTGAGAAAAATGAAGTTTTAATATATGCAAATGAGCCTTTAAGAGCAACGGGGGCGTTACCATTACACCTAGAGGCTCTGCTTTATCTGCAACTGCCGCACCCTCTGCACTTTGACTGACAATGTAAACGTGATCATGCCGGGCCCTGACTTCTCCTAAGGTCTCGCGCTGCGCCATGCGCTTCAGTAACCGGCGCACACTCAGTACAGGAAAGAGGCTCGCAGTAAAGAACTGCTGGTGAGCATTCTTACAGTACCGTGCCTGTGCTGGACACTGAAGCGCACAATGACTTTAGGAGATGTCTGGGTCAGGCATGATCAAATTTCCATTGCCTGGCTTTGAATTAAAATGCAGAGGGTGCAGGGCCTCTAGGTTAACGCCCCCGTTGCTCCTAGAGGCTCATTTGCATATATTAAAACATCGTTTTTCTCAGCACTGCAGGCACATATGAACATGGGACCAACACAGATGTCTTCAGCTGCCAAGTGCACATGTAACAGGTTGGGAGTCGGTGCCAGGATCCATGTGGCATCTAGGTGGCGAACTCCATCGCTTTCGATTTCGGCAGTCATCCATAGAGTGAATCAAATAGCCTTATACGAAAAATTAAATGCTACACTAACAGATACGAGGGACCGTTATTATCAGATATGGAACCCCTGGTTAAACTGTTCCCAATCCCCTAATTTGCAATACTTTCTATCCCTCTAAAAGGAAGTCTTAGGCACTAGGAGGCCCTCCACATACCCTTATCCCCTCCATTCCCCTCCCCCTTCCTGACCGGGGGGGTCCAGAAGGCTACGCCTTCTTTACTAAATACGGATTGTTTGAAACAGTTCGTATTCAGAAATGAGTCCACACTATGCAAAGATTGTTCAATTTATTGTTTGACATTATTTTCTTAAAATGTTCATTGTTACATTGAAAATTGTAAAATGATTTACATATCTAGTCTGTATTTGTATACTTTTCGTATGCATTCCTTCTTGTTTCTTGCAATCAACCCAATAAATAATATTTGAAACTAACAGGTTGGGAGTCGGACTTCAACCAATCTGACACTGATGGCCTATCCTAAAGATAGGTCATGAAAATTAAAATCTTGGGCAACTCCTTTGTAATGTAGACCAGTGGCGTGCCTAGGGTGTTTTGCACCCGGGGCGGGTCCTTTCGCTGGCACCCCTTCCCCCCTCAATATGTTAAAAAATTGTACCCCCTCACAGTAGTATTGCCCTCATTGTACAAACTTCACGGTAATTTTGTACAGATGTGTGCCCCCTCACAGTAGTTATACACACATTGTGCCCTCTCGCAGTAGTTATGCCCACATTGTGCCCCCTCACACTTGTAATGCCCTCTTTGTGCCCCTTCACAGTAATAATCCCCATTGTGCCCCCTTCACAGTAATAATCCCCATTGTGCCCCCTTCACAGTAATAATCCCCATTGTGCCCCCTTCACAGTAATAATGCCCACTGTGCCCCCTTTATAGTAATAATGCCCACTGTGCCCCCTTTATAGTAATAATGCCCACTGTGCCCCTTTATAGTAATAATGCCCACTGTGCCCCCTTCACAGTAATAATGCCGTCTGTGCCCCCTTCATTGTAGTAATGCCCTCTGGCTCTGTGCCCCCTCCATAGTAAAAATGCCCACTGTGCAACCTTCACATTAGTAATGCCCTCTGTGCCCCTCTCCAGATTAGTAATGCCCTCTGTGCCCCCTCCATAGTAGCAATGCCCCGTGCCCCACTCCATAGTAGGAATGCCCCCTGTGCCCCCACCAGAGTAGTAATGCCCCCTGTGCCCCACCCCCCTGTGCCAGAGTAGGAATGCCCCCTCCAGAGTAGGAATGTCCCCTGTGCCCCCTCCAGAGTAGGAATGTCCCCTGTGCCCCCCTCCAGAGCAATAATGCCCTCTGTGCCCCCTCCAGAGTAGGAATGTCCCCTGTGCCCCCTCCAGAGCAATAATGCCCTCTGTGCCCCCTCCAGAGTAGTAATACCCCGTCCACAGTAGTAATGCCCCCTCTGTATTAAAAAAAAAAAAAAAAAAAACACATAGCAGCTACTCACCTTGTCCCGTTCCTGAAGTCCTCTCTTCTCTGCAGGCACAGATCGCTCTGCAGCAATATGTGGGTGGAGCTTATGCAGATTTCTGGGCTGAAGGCTCCGCCCACACATTCCAGCAGCGCGATCCGTCCCTGCAGCCTGAATGGTGGAGCGGGGAGAATTCTCTCCGCTTCACCATTCAAAGCGCTGCGGGCCTGAGGGAGAGGAGGAGCCCGGGGAGGTGAGTGGCAGGACCCAGCTCCCTGCGCTCCAGCAATGAGCGCTTCCATCTCTATTGATGGAAGCGCTCATTGCTTCTGGCACCCCCTGAGAGCTGGCACCTGGGGCGGACCGCCCCCCCCCCCGCCCCCACCTTAGTACGCCACTGATGTAGACATTTTCTCATAAGCAGAGACTGACACGATATCTGCTGGTTATTGTTGGGTGTAACAAGCAAGGCCCTTATTACATGAAGCAGTGCTCCACCAGATGCCAGATACTCCTCATCATGTAATACTTCTTCTAAGGAATAAAGGCTGTGGCTAGTGGGAAGGAAATTTCTCCAACAGCATGCCAAAATTCTGAGTAATTATAGGCAAGCCTATTTTTATTCCTGGTAACAATGATCTTCAGTCTTCTCAAAGATGAGGATTTCTTGATTGAATCTGTCCATTTTGCCCGTCCCCCTTTTTCCACTCTTCTCTTCAACCCATTAATAATATAATTGCTTATTCTTATATATTTGGACGCTACAATAAGTCCAAAATAAGACTCATCCAGTCCACCGAGCTTCAAGTGATTTAATAATCAAGAATCCACTTATAGTATACATAAGTACAGGGAACGTCTCATTAAAGACAACTTCTTACCAAGTACCCTGCTAGGGCATATGGATGTCATGGAGAGGAGTTCTCCTGCTAGAGACCCACAGACAGGGACGTAACTAACATAGCGGCAGACCATGCGACTGCTATGGGGCCCAGGGCAAGAGGGGGCCAGTCTTAGTTGGGATCATCTCCTCTTCTACTGGAGGTGATAACTTGGTCAGGACTCTACCCTCTAAAGGAACAACTTTTAGCAAATAAAGCAGTGGAAAAATGGCCCAAAGGTCATTGAAAGGGGTTTAGGCAGAAACCCTTCTGTCCTGTGTGGGGACCTGGTTTGATCCTTGCTATGGGCCCTTACTTCTCTATGTACGCCACTGCCCACAGGGATCCCAAGAATGGGATTTGCCTGATCCGGCAGGGTTCAGAAAAAAAACGCTTCCGTTACTGATAATACAACCATCTGCATATGTTATGAATGGATCCGGTTGTATTATCTTTAACATTGCCAAGACGGATCCATCATGAACTCCACTGAAAGTCAATTGTGGACTATTGGTGTCAGAGAAAATGGATGCGTCCCCACTGACTTGCGTTGTGAGCACTCCATTTTGTTTAGTTCAGTTTTGTCCCCATTGACAATGAATGGGGACAAAGCGGAAGCGTTTTTCTCTGGTATTGAGATCCTCTGCCGGATCTCAATACCGGAAAATGTAAAGTGTGAAAGTAGCCTTAGCTGCCTATAGGTTTGCCAAAAATTGGATCCCAGAAGAGGAAAAAGGAAATTTTTTTTCCATACTAAAGATTTTCTTATTTCAATCTGTGAAGAATTATCACCCAGGAGTATTGCTGTGGGTAAATGCCGCTTGCCATCTGATAACAGCACGGAGATCCAGACCAGATATAGCAGGCAAGCCACAAGTTCTTCATACCTGGTGTAGGACATTTCACTATTTAAAGGGGCATTACAGCCAATAACATGCATCACATATCCACTGAATAGATATATGTTAAATAACGAGGGTCCGACTGCAGGGTCCTAATCAGCTGTGTAACTGGAGCTAAGAGGAGTTTAAATAGAGCGGCACCCCCGAAAATCTAGCATTTATCCAGCCATGCACGACTCAATTTAGTCCCTAGTAAAACATGTTGGAGAACTGATCTTAATATTTGTGTAAATGAAACATTTGTGTAAATGACCCCCTATATGTTCTTATAAAATGGCAAAATTAGGAATTTTCTGTCTAATATTTTTTGTACACTTAAATCATGTTAAAACAACTTTTCAAAGTACTGTCATTTCAGCCCCGTTACGTGGCCGCTGCAGCCCCTTTAAGAACTTACAATGCCAACTTTCAGTTTTGAGTTCCAGCAGGCAGTCGGCAATGTGTAACTTACCCTTTCTAAACTCTGGCACATAGTGGTACTGAGGTTCTCCCCTGTGCAGTAAGAAATTGGAAAGATTCCCACTGATTGTGATGGTGAAGATCAGTGTGGCACAAATCCAGATAGGACCTTGTGAAGAAAGATGCAGTATTGTAACTCAATGCATCATCAATAGTGTTAGCAAACTAAAATAATTGGAAGCATAATGCTCATGTTATGTGATCTTAAAGAGAATCTGTTACCACAAAATGCAGTGCAATCTGCAGGCAGTATGTCATAGGGCAGGAGGAGCAGAGCAGATTTATATATAGTTTTGAGGGAAAATATTCAGTATAACTTGGAATTTATACATTTATATCGCTGCTTTTCTGAACTTAAGACCAGCTCATGTACAGCTATCAGTGACCAACAGCTATCTCTGTATACACACTTAGGGCTCATGCACACGACCGTATGTATTTTGCGGTCCGCAAAAAACGGATCCGCAAAAAATACGGATGACGTCCGTGTGCATTCCGTATTTTGCGGAGCGGAACAGCTGGCCCCTAATAGAACAGTCTTATCCTTGTCCATAATGCAGACAATAATAGGACGGAACGGAAAAATCGAAATGGAATGCACACGGAGTAACTTCCATTTTTTTTGTGGACCCATTGAAATGAATGGTTCCGCAATGTAATGTAAAGTATCAATCACTAATAAGACCTCCTCCATGTACAACTATCAGTGACTGGCAGCTATCTATGTATACACACTTACACAGAGAATGCTATCAATCACTGATACTACCTTCCCTGTGTACAACTATCAGTGACTGACAGATATCTCCATATACACACTTACACAGAGAATGCTATCAATCACTGATACTACCTCCCCCGTGTACAGCTATCAGTGACTGACAGCTATCTCTGTACACACACTTACACAGAGAATGCTATCAATCACTGATAACACCTCCCCTGTGTACAGCTATTAGTGACTGACATCTATCTCTATATACACACTTACACAGGGAATGCTATCAAGTCACTGATAACACCTCCCCATGTACAGCTATCATGTGACAGGTTTAAAAATTATCGCTTGCAGGCGGTAGATCATGGTGTCTAATCACGATCTGCCTCCGGAAAACCACCATACAGCATGGGAATGAGCTATGACATAGTGATCGCTCCTCTCTATGCTGTGGAGGAGATTGCTGCATGTAATAGCGGCGGTCTCCTCCACTAGCGAGCAAGCGATTGCCGGGAAGGCATGCTTCCCTCTCGACAATCGTCTGCCACACAGGGCCGTGTAATACAGGCTTTACACACAGAATGCTACTAATCACTGATAACACGTAGGCGCAGCTCAGTCCCATTGAAGTGAATGGGGCTGAGCTGCGATACCAAGCACAGTCACTATACAATGTACAGCACTTTGCTTGGTGAGCAGCGTCACTACTGCCTTCTCAAAGAGCTGAACGGTGGGGGTCCCGGGTGTCGGACCCCCGCCGATCAGATACTGATGACCTATCCTGAGGTTAGATCATCAGTAAAAACACTTGGAAAACCCCTTTAAGGCTGTCTTTAAAAAGTGATATCAAATTGCAATGACTATCCTCTGCTATGAACAGGCAGCAGTACTGTAGAGGAGGAGGGGGTCGTACAGTCCCTCAGTCCCGAGCACGGAGGAGCTGGGGACCATTTTCACCATCCTGCACCTACTGAGGAGCGCCTTTCTTATCAGTGGCTCATCTCTAATTATTCTCTCCTCATACATAATGCAGTTGCAGAGATTGATTCAAGTCAATAGGAGAAACGCCAATACCAGGAAAAGCTGCCCACCCCGGTGAGTCACTGAGCCTGTGTACACAATAAAGGAGGGCACGCTGCTCACCGCAGTCAACACTGATGGCTATGCCAAAATAATAAGCTAATGAAGAAGCACTGTAATTATTCATACATGTCTTTAATGTGCAAAACTGAGATAATTAACACTTACCATAAAGGTCTGGGTTACTTCTTACATACAACCTTACAAAGTTCCTTCCAGGGATTGGTAAAACAGAACCTTTTATCCGATGAAGAACCTGTTGTGACAAATAGGTTGGGTAATCATGAACGCAAGGAAATTTCATGGCAACCAGTGGAAACCTGTACTCACCTGGTACGTGTCAACATCAAAGAATGTCTGGTAGTACTCAAACGTCCAGAAAGGAGCGATCTTCTTCTGTCCTGCAAGCAGCTGTACGACACAAAACACACCGGATGTACACTATGAGGCGTTACACAATCATTTTACAAACTTATTTAACTCCTTGAGGGCCCTTTACACTGGCCGAGAATCCGCCACATAATTGCTAACGATTAGGAATACTCTTTAGTAATTATTTGGCAGTGAAAAGGTGCCGCCAATTATCCAATGAACGTTCGTTCGTCAGGTAATTGGATTGTTGGCGTAGGCACCTAAATTGTCCTTTGCCGGCAGAAGATCGTAATGTCTAAACATCCTCTGCTTCCGGCAAACAACAAGACATAGATGCCCGTGATGAGAACATAGTCCTGCCACTTTACACATCACTAGTCAGACCACATATGGAGTACTGTGTACAGTTCTGGGCTCCTGTGAACAAGGCAGACATAGCAGAGCTGGAGAGGGTTCAGAGGAGGACAACTAAAGTAATAACTGGAATGGGTGGACTACAGTACCCAGAAAGATTATCAAAATTAGGATTATTCACTTTAGAAAAAAGACGACTGAGGGGAGATCTAATAACCATGTATAAATATATCAGGGGTCAGTACAGAGATTTCTCCCATCATCTATTTATCCCGAGGACTGAGACTGTGACGAGGGGACATCCTCTGCGTCTGGAGAAAGAAGGTTTGTACACAAACATAGAAGAGGATTCTTTACGGTAAGAGCAGTGAGA
This sequence comes from Rhinella marina, assembly GCA_900303285.1. Classification (NCBI taxonomy): domain Eukaryota; kingdom Metazoa; phylum Chordata; class Amphibia; order Anura; family Bufonidae; genus Rhinella; species Rhinella marina. The sequence continues at coordinate 138,384 of ONZH01002217.1, forward strand.
CTATGGAACTCTCTGCCCGAGGAGGTGGTGATGGTAAGTTCACTAAAAGAGTTCACAGGGGCCTGGATGTATTTCTGGAGGGTAATAATATTACAGGTTATAGTTACTAGAGAGGGGTCGTTGATCCAGGGAGTTATTCTGATTGCCTGATTGGAGTCGGGAAGGAATTTTTTCCCTTAAAGTGAGGAATATTGGCTTCTACCTCACAGGGGTTTTTTGCCTTCCTCTGGATCAACTTGTAGAATAACAGGCCGAACTAGATGGACAGATGTCTTTTTTCTGCCTTATAAACTATGTTACTATGTTACTCCTGTGGATGAGATCGCTGCTTTAGCATGATATGGATCGACTAGCCAGTATTCAGCTCTTTTGGGTTCAGGCTACTTTCTATCATTACCTCTGTCTTATCAGAATCGTCATTGCCTATCAGGTCGTCTTCTTCATCCCTTGATCTGTGCCCTTGCTGGATACCCGCAGTCTCATCTGGGTCACCGATGCTGACAGTAGTGGCATCTGGGTTTGCAGCTAGTAGATTAGTAGCATCATCAAATTCTGAAAATAAACAGCAGAAGCACAAATCAAAACCCGAAGAATATGCAGGATAGAAAAGCCTGTGGCTGACTTCTGGCAGACATCTTTGTAAGGTTTCTTTCACACCTCAGTGAATCACGGACGTGATTTGCCACAGGCAGCACATGTACCCATTGATTTTAATGTATTTATTCACACATCAGTGATTCTCCACTGACCGTGGGTCAGTGGAAAAATCATGGAGACATGCACCACTTTGGTGCGTGATGCAGACCAAATAAGACCATTAAAGTCTAAGGGTCTGTGAAAAACCACTGACCAAATATGGATGGCATCTGTGTTTTGACACTGATTATCAAAGACCATTGCTAGGAGATGCGCTGGGAAATAAATTTCCGCCAAGCTGTGTCCATGAACCACAGATGACACATGGAAAGTGAAAAAACGGACACGAGGAACGAACGCGGATTCTTCATGGACATCTTCACAGATGTCATCACGGACACAGATGTGTGAAAGAAGCCTAAGGCCGCTTTCACACAGTCAAGAGTTTGGTCGGTGTTTAATCAGTGATTTCCATCAGTCATTGTGAGACGCAACCAGGAGTAAAGCCTACACAGAGATAGGCCTTATTCACACGTCAGTGTTCGGTCAGTGATTTCGAGCCAAAACCAGGTGTGGTTCTAAACACAGAACAGGTGCAGATCTGTCCCTTATATCTCATCTCTGTGTAGGCGTCACTCTTGGTTTTGGCTTACAATCACTGACTGTGTGAATAAAGGCTGTATTAGACACCCAGATGCTGCTAGTGATTGTCGGGAGGGAAGCGTTCCCTCCCAGCAGTCGGCAGATAGCTAGCAGAGAACAGTGCTGCCATTACATGCAGCCATGTCCTCCGCAACATGGGGAGGAGTGATCGTAATGTCATCGCTCGTCCCCATGCAGGACAACTGTGTGCCGGCAGCAGATCGCCATTAGACAGAATGATCTGCTGCCGGAAAATCCAGATCTTTCCGCACTCTGGGCATTATTAGACTGCCAGATGATCGGTAACGAATGCTCACAGAAACGCTTGTTAGTGATTATCGGACAGAAAATATGGCAGTCTGATATACCCTTAGGCCGCTATCAGATGAGAGAGTAAGGCTACTTTCCCACTAGCGTTTCTCTTTTCCGGTATTGGATCTCGCTTCCGTTTTGTCCCCATTCATTGTCAATGGGGACAAAACGTAACTGAACAGAATGAAGCGCTCCAAAATGCATTCTGTTCCGTTTGGTTGCGTTCTCATACCGGTGAGCAAACCACAGCAAGCTGCAGTTTTCTTTCCGTTATGGGATGCAGAGCAAGACAGATCCGGCATGACCCACAATGCAAGTCAAACAGGAAACGGATCCGTCCCCCAGTGACTTTCAATGGAGTTCATGACGGATCCGTCTTGGCTATGTTACAGATAATACAACCGGATCTGCTCATAACGGATGCAGATGGTTGTATTATCATGACGGAAGCGTTTTTGCCGATCCCTGCCAGAAGGAAGCCTAATATTCACGCTCCGAGTCCGGAGTGTACAAGACAGCACCCGTCCTAAACTTTCAGCACTGCCGGGGTTGCATAGCATTATATTGATTTATGATGCTATGTAACCCTTAGAGGCCTGGAATGTACTGGATAACACTGGCAGCATTATGAATAAAAAGTATAACTGTTTGGCTTGTATTTGTAGCAATCAGTGTTAAATGTGATAATTAACTGCTTTATTAATCAGATTTTTCTAAAAAAAAAACAAAAAACATTTATATGTGGAAAATATATAATCAAATTCCGCTCAAGGTGTAGAGCAGATATTACAGCTGTTGCTCCACGGTTAATGCTGTTTCTACAGCAGATCCCAACCCAATTAAAGGACATCTGTCAGCAGTTTTGTACCTATGACACTGGCTGACCTGTTACATGTGCACTTGGCAGCTGAAGACATCTGTGTTGGTCCCATGTTCATATGTGCCTGCATTGCTGAGAAAAATGATGTTTTATTATATGCAAATGAGCCTCTAGGAGCAATGGGGGCGTTACCATTACACCTAGAGGCTCTGCTCTCTCTGCAACTGCTGCATCCTCTGCACTTTGATTGACAGGACCAGGCAGTGAAAACATCATCACACCTGGTCCTGTCAATCAAAGTGCAGAGAGAGCAGAGTCTCTAGGTGTAACGGTAACGCCCCCGTTGCTCCAAGAGGCTAATTTGCATATAGTAAAACATCATTTTTCTCAGCAATGCGGGCACATATGAACATGGGACCAACACAGATGTCTTCAGCTGCCAAGTGCACATGTAACAGGTCAGCCAGTGTCATAGGTACAAAACTGCTGACAGATACAAAGTACTGAGTACATTTCCTGGGCTAATTTCTTATGTTTAGTCATTTTCCATGGAAAAAGTCATTTTATGCATTCCTGGAAAATAAAGTTTTACCTTGAAACTTAAGGTCATTTCCGGCCTCCATTCATTCACTTTGTTACTATCACGTTGACCCTACAATAAGTAAGACACACAGTTATTATTCACAGTTGGTCACACCTCATTGTTATCTTTGCCTGCACAGAAACTTGACTGTTTTGCTTCTGCTGTGATGGGTCAGTCTTTTTTACTCCTCAGGGACCACTGGCCAATATCAAGTATCAAGAAGATCATGTGTCTGCTCCATGGCTCCTTTAAAGGGAATTACATGATACACAATGCCTCTAGGACTAGTTCAGCTGAAGGTAATGATACCATTCTGCTGCATGTGGGGGCACTAAGGGGCATCATGCTGTGTGTGTGGGGGGCACTAAGGTCTCATGCACACGACCGTATGTATTTGAGGTCCGTGTACATTCCGTATTTTGCAAAACGGAACAGCTGGCCCCTAATAGAACAGTCCTATCGTTATCTGTAATGTGGACAGTAATTGGACATGTTTTACTTTTTTGCAGGACGGAAATACGGACATACGGAAATGGAATGCACATGGAGTAACTTGTGTTGTTTTTTTTGCGGACCCATTGAAATTAGTTCCATATACGGTCAGCAAAAAAAACGGAACAGAAAGAAAATACGTTCATGTGCATGAGGCCTAAGGGGGCTCTACTGTGTGTGAGAACATTCTGCTGTGTGTGTGAGGGCACTAAGGCAGCATTCCACTGTGTGGGGGGCACTAAGGGGACATTCTGCTGTGTGTGAGGGCACTAAGGCAGCATTCCACTGTGTGGGGGGCACTAAGGGGACATTCTGCTGTGTGTGAGGGCACTAAGGGGACATTCTGCTGTGTGTGAGGGCACAAAGGAGGCATTCTGCTGTGTGTGAGGGCACAAAGGAGGCATTCTGCTGTGTGTGAGGGCACAAAGGGGACATTCTGGCTGTGTGTGAGGGCACTAAGGGACATTCTGCTGTGTGTGAGGGCACTAAGGGGACATTCTGCTGTGTGTGAGGGCACTAAGGGGCATTCTGCTGTGTGTGAGGGCACTAAGGGGGCATTCTGCTGTGTGTGAGGGCACAAAGGAGGCATTCTGCTGTGTGTGAGGGCACAAGGAGGCATTCTGCTGTGTGTGAGGGCACAAAGGAGGCATTCTGCTGTGTGTGAGGGCACAAAGGAGGCATTCTGCTGTGTGTGAGGGCATTCTGCTGTGTGGGGGCACTAAGGGGACATTCTGCTGTGTGAGGGCACTAAGGGGACATTCTGCTGTGTGTGAGGGCACTAGGGACATTCTGCTGTGTGTGAGGGCACAAAGGAGGCATTCTGCTGTGTGTGAGGGCACAAAGGAGGCATTCTGCTGTGTGTGTGAGGGCACAAAGGAGGCATTCTGCTGTGTGTGAGGGCACAAAGGAGGCATTCTGCTGTGTGTGAGGGCACAAAGGAGGCATTCTGCTGTGTGTGAGGGCACAAAGGAGGCATTCTTGCTGTGTGTGAGGGCATTCTGCTGTGTGGGGGCACTAAGGGGCATTCTGCTGTGTGGGAAGGGGGCATTCTGCTGTGTAGGGGCACCAAGGGGGCATTCTGCTGTGTGGGGCACTTTGTTGTGTGTGGGGTACTAAGGGGAATTCTGCTAGCCTATGTATGAGGGCACTGAGGGGCATTCTGCTGTCTGTTTGTGTGTGTGTGTGTGTGTGTGTGTGTGTGTGTGTGCTGTTTGTGTGTGTGGGGGGGGGGCATTCTGCTGAGTGTAAGGACACTAACGGGACATTCAGCTTTCAGAGCATGCTGGGAGTTGTACTTTATACACGTAGCAGGCTCTCACTGCAGGGTACAGGCATAACCGTTCACAGCCCACAGCCATTACTGAGCGTACTCGGTGACTAGGCATTCAGTCAAGCATACAAGGAGGACCTATCCGCAGCCAGAGTCACCGGCGGCGGACACAACACAGGGCTAAACCGGCACCGGTCACATGACCCAAGGGAACATACATAGAAATACCTAATACAGTATAAGCCACTTACACAGCCAGATCACGTGACGATGCCCTTGTTGCCGGAAGTTATAGAGCGATTAGACACGTGAACGCCGCAGAGCCAATCAGATCAAAGGTTAGAATGCCGCGCCCCCCGGACGTGATAAATGCCCTGAAGAAGCCGGATCTAAGTCACGTGATCTTCACCTGAGGGAACAAGTGTCCCTCACGTAGGAGATTCACTAGGAGTCCCAGCGTTTCTGCAGACTTAGAACTGATATATTATCGTGCTAAAAAAAATAAAATAAACGTGCATATGACGTGTTCTTATCTCTGAAATGATGTGTGATAAAAAAACAAAACAAAAAAAAAACAAGTTAGTATGGACTAGGGTCCAGAAGTGATCTTTATGTTCTTCCACCACCTCAAAAAGAACACATACAAATAAATCATGTTGCAGTTGCCCTGCAAGCTGCAGCAGACTAAATTAGGACCACACTATTTAGTTGGTCTGTATTGTTAATGGCCGCATGGTAATCTGCAGCTTGTATGGTCGCCCAGTACCTTTGGGAGCAATTTTTTTTTATTAGTGCATTGTACGCAATCATTTTTTCAATTGGTCTTTATTAAAAATATAGAGTCATTTTGTCTGTACAGATCTGAGATGCTCTACCAGCAAGATCTGAATTTTTTCTCTGCTCCATCAGACAGCTCAGCTGATGGCTCCTTATCTCTGCTCTCTGACCTTATAAACACTCATCAAAGCTCAATCATTATCTTACTGAATGTGGCTTAAATAAAGTGTTTATGACCTTTTAATAATTTAGAGATAATGGTTATTAGATGACCGCCACAAAGTGAAAGTACCGGTCACATAGTTAGAAAAACAGTTAACCCTTTGTGACAGAACGGCTCAATATTTTTTAATAAAGACCAATTGAAAAAATGATTGTTAGCCCCAAATGTGTAAAATACAATCATTTAAAAAAATTGCCTCCGAAGGTGTATATAGCTTTTAAGGGCAACTAAGTTTCCCTTTGCACCAGTTTTGCTAAATCTCCCAAGGTTACCTGCACACCATGAGGATTACACATGGTTTTTCCGCACGGCTTTTCATGTGGGAAAACCGCAGCGTGATAGAGTACTAGCAAAGTGAATGAGATTTGACAAATGTCATGTACACTTTACTTTTTTCTTCTGTGTGGAAATTGACCTGCCGAGCTGATTTTAAAACCTGCATTATGACAATTGTCTGCGCAATTCTGCACCTTCTTCATAAACAGAAAATATGCAACAAAAACAGCATAAAAACTGCCCCAAAATGGACCAAAGCTGCTATCAGTAATGTGGATTTATGTGCATTGTTGTGCAGTTTTGGTGCAGATTTCTTATGGACTTCCTACATATAAGACCTCATGCTCATCACCGTATTTCCAATCCTCATTTTTTTTTTTTTTTTGCAGATTGCACATGCACCCATTCATTTCTATGGGTCGGTGTGCTGTCCGCATGCGTGTGTCCGTTCCACAAAAGAATAGAACAGGTCCTTTTTATGGCTGCAAAATTCGGACCACAGACCCATCGAGCTCAAAGAGTCCGCAAAAAATCGTCACAGACGTCACACGAATGAAATGTGAAGTTTTGCAGACCTCAATACGGATATGGCCGTATGCATGAGGTCTAAATCTGCACCACGTGCAGGTACCCTTAGACTTCACAGGTGCAGGTAAGCTTGCAGACAGTCCGCACAAATTTCCGTGCAGATTTCTCTGCATTTTCGCACCAGATATACTTCAATATACGCATGTCTTACCTGCGGATTCTGTTGCGGATTTGATGAAAGTTTTCCGTGGATCTCACACTTCCATTGAGAAGGGTGAAAACCACACCAAAAATCGCACATGCAATTGACATACTGCAGATTTCAGTTTGTGGCGGGGTTTACGGGTGAATGAATAACTGCAGATTTGTTGTACAGTACCATAAAAGTGGGTGAAAATGTCTGAATTCTCATCCACATGCTACATGCAAAAAACGCAGCGGAAAAGGTGTGGCATTTTGCGGATATGAAATCTGCAGCATGTCAATTTATACAGTGGATTTCTCCTGCAGATTTCAAATCACCGTTCTGGTAAGTCATAGACCAGATCAATCAATAACTAATGGTACTCAAATAGCCAGTATATCACAAAAAATACCATTAAAACCTTTACAAAGTTACTATTCGTGGGTGAGGTGGCAGAAGGTATTCCATTTCTTTCTTGTCAATCAATTTGTTACCTCCTTAAGTATCATAGACAATTCTGTCTTAAAGGGAGTCTGTCACCACGATTTTGACTATTAAGTTATTTATAGCACTGGATTCAGCTGACTATAAGCATCTCCAAAACGTTATTGTTATAGGGCATAAATGAAGATCTGATGTTAAAAATACCTTTTTTATCAACTGTCAATCTCTTTCTTAAGGAGCCCAAGGGGATGTGCCAGCGATGTTGGAGCCCGGCCACGGCGATTCAGTTGGAGCCCAGGACCGCCCACCTCATTAATATTCACTTCACTGCTTGAAGCAGTGAAGCTCCGGCACGGCTGTAATCCCGCGCAGGCGCAGTACATCCTGTGAAGCTGTAGCCGGCAGACCGCACGGCGCAGACAACTTAATGTACTGCGCCTGCGCGGGATTACAGCCGTGCCGGAGCTTCACTGCTTCAAGCAGTGAAGTGAATATTAATGAGGTGGGCGGTCCTGGGCTCCAACTGAATCGCCGTGGCCGGGCTCCAACATCGCTGGCACATCCCCTTGGGCTCCTTAAGAAAGAGATTGACAGTTGATAAAAAAGGTATTTTTAACATCAGATCTTCATTTATGCCCTATAACAATAACGTTTTGGAGATGCTTATAGTCAGCTGAATCCAGTGCTATAAATAACTTAATAGTCAAAATCGTGGTGACAGAATCCCTTTAAATGACACTGTAGGATCAGTTCTCAAAACCTCATAATTTGTCTGGTCGTCTAGAAGAGATAGACACATAGATTTATATTGATGAATATTAAAGGGTTTCTGTCACCAGTGTTGGGCATATAAAACAGGATGACATTTGCAATGTGCAAATGTCACCTGATGCCCAAACTGGTGAACATTTTTTTACTGGTGCCCCCGTTTTTGAAATAAATCAACTTTTGTGGTATGCAAATGAAGCTTACTAGGTGCAAGGGGCGGTTACCTCGCACCTAGTAAGCGCCGTTTGCCCACCCGCGGTCACGCCTACCTTCACTTGATTGACAGGGCCAGGCAGCTCGCTCTAGCTGCTCCTGGCCCTGTCCGTGCTGAAAATCCCGCGCCTGCGCCGTTCGGACTTCATTCGGCGCAGGCGCAGTGAGTGCCGATTGCTGCCGGGCTCCCGGCTTCCTCACTGCGCCTGCGCCGCCTTCTCTTCTGGGTGTTCTGTGACGTCATCGGCGCAGGCGCAGTGAGGAAGCCGGGAGCCCGGCAGCAATCGGCACTCACTGCGCCTGCGCCGAATGAAGTCCGAACGGCGCAGGCGCGGGATTTTCAGCACGGACAGGGCCAGGAGCAGCTAGAGCGAGCTGCCTGGCCCTGTCAATCAAGTGAAGGTAGGCGTGACCGCGGGTGGGCAAACGGCGCTTACTAGGTGCGAGGTAACCGCCCCTTGCACCTAGTAAGCTTCATTTGCATACCACAAAAGTTGATTTATTTCAAAAACGGGGGCACCAGTAAAAAAATGTTCACCAGTTTGGGCATCAGGTGACATTTGCACATTGCAAATGTCATCCTGTTTTATATGCCCAACACTGGTGACAGAAACCCTTTAAGGACCACCACATTACCGCCTTTATCAGCGGGTTTCACAATTAACTCCTGATTCGAACCTAGGGATCATAATCCACTGATCTCATCAAAGGTGTAATTATTATAGTAAGCTGTTATTTGAAGATTCTCAAGATTCTGATATTTATTAACTCTATTATCAGAGATATTTGAGTGTCGCATGTTTATACACTCTGGTTGAATACATATTTGGTCATTTACCTACCAATTATGTTACCAGTACACATCTATATGCTGCCTATTTGAGATATATACAGTACTCTGATTATAGGGCAATACCTTGTTTCTATATCCTGCAGCCATATGGATTAATATCATTTGGTGATCCATTGCTGTTTGCTATATACACTGAGATACTGACACTCTGTGGATATTATGTTTGCTTGACTTAGGAACCTGGTGATTTTTTGGTCCTTTCTGTATTATATTGGTGCATTATCACTGTTAATAGGTCTGGTCTCAACATTGCTTCTTTTTCTCAGTCCCCTGATGATCCTTTGACCAGCTTTGAACAACAGTATATTTTTGATTTTATTATTTTTTGTGATTTATTCTTATTCACTGGGGTGGTGTTTCTTGAACAGGTAGTCATTGGTGATGGTCTTTCCTGTACTAGGGCCTCACTAGTGACTTTAGGAGGTTCCTGGTACGGGATCGCCCCTGTCGGGGCGGCTATTCCATCTTAGGCAGGGTACATTAGAATAGGGTGTAACTAATGTTAGTATTTTCTACATTACATGCTATTTCCCTTCATCTAGCCCTGATGACAAGCGAACCCTTATTCATAGCACCAAAACCTACTCTGGTGTCACGGCGAGCCGGCAACACGCCTCATCCTTACTGCGCCGCCGATCTCCCTTGTCTAACTCTGAACAGGTCGTTTCCCCTAGAAACCAGGGTACTGGAGGACCCAGTGATGCCTGCACGGCCAGCTTCCTCCATCCCCTGGACAACAAGCAGCAGGGGAGCTGAGCGCCGACGCCCTTCAGTCAGTGCTCATGTGTTTTTAGTTTCTGAGTTGGGTCACGTGACGCTGGCCATATCACATGACCCATCCTCTGGGCCTATTTAAGGAGGCAGCCTGCTGGCCACAGGTTGCCTGTGTTTGGTCTTTTCCAGCAGTGCTAGTGGTGTTTCGTGTGTTATTGGTTTTTCAGACTTCGGCTTGTGGACTTTGGACTTCGCCTTCTGTTTATGCTGGTTGGTGACACTGGTATTTGACGCGACCTCTTGTTACGACCCTTGGCTAGATTGACCCTTCTTTATTGTGTGTGTTCTGTCTGTGTCAGTTTTTCTCTTTGTATTCCCTTCCCTTTACGCCCCTGCATTTACATAGGTCAGGGCCTGTTGACCAGTTACGCGCCGTTGTTTAGGACGGGCCGTGTAAGTAGGCAGGGTCAGTGGTTGAGGCTACAGACAGGGCTCACTACTTCCCCTCCCTTCGTGACATCTGGTCTATATTTATTATTTTTTTGTTTTGAGTTTTGGAATGAATATATAATAAAGGCTAAGGTTTTAATGGTATTTTTCTGTGATATACTCCTGCAGATTTCACCATTTGCAATAGATCTAGATAGAAATAAATCTGTTTTTTTCCCGTGGTTAAAAAAAAACCCCAACAAATGCCTGTAACATATGCAGTTTTGTTGCAGTATTTTTGCTGCAGAAACGGATTTTCCTTAAAGGGTTGTCTCACTTCAGTAAGTGGCATTTATCATGTAGAGAAAGTTAATACAAGCCACTTCTTATTGTATTGTGATTCTCCATATTGCTTCCTTTGGTGGCTGGATTCATTTCTCCTTCACATTATACACTTCTCGTTTCCATGGTTACAGACCACCCTGCAATCCATCAGTGGTGGTTGTGCTTGCACACTATAGGAAAAAGCACCAGCCTATCTGAGCTCCCATGGTCCTGGCCACCAGAGAGGCTGACGCTTTTTCCTATAGTGTGTAAGCACGACTGCCGCTGCTGGATTGCAGGGTGGTCTGTAACCATGGAAACGAGCAGTGTAGTGTAATGTGATGGAGAAATGACTCCAGCCAGCAAAGGAAGCAATATAGAGAATCACAATACATTAGTAAGTGGCTTGTATTAACTTCCTCTACATGATAAATGCAAGTTACTGAAGTGAGAGGACTCCTTTAAGAATTTCTCAGGTAATCTGGATTTGCCAGATGAGACAGTGAGATGTTAGGCAAAGCTAGGCAGACCTACCATCAAGGCAAACCTATGAAGGCCCCAATGGCTCATGTAATGTAAAGACTTCTTCCCAAACACTGAAACCTTATGAGAAAACAACAGCACACAGGATCTTAATCGAGATTAAAAGAGGTTATTCATCAATAATAAACTGGTTACCAAACACAGAGGAGCCTGAGAAAATTCATTGATGTTATCTGTTTGGAGGAGTGTTGGCATGAACGTGAATAAACTACTTCACCGTGTCCACAATGAAACATTGCTTTGCATTCTATAATTATATGACTATATACAATAGATATAATTATGTCTTGCTTATTACTGAAATTGAATGGTGAGATCTAGTTTAGAGGAAACCCGTCACGTTGAACAGGCTGCATGTTAAAGAGCAGGAGGATCTGCGCAGGTTGATATACCCTACTCACAAAAAGTTAGGGATATTTTGCTTGTGGGTGAAATTTCAGGATGAACCTAAAATGCTCTTTAACTGTAACAGGTGAACTTAATATGACCTTCTCTAAACTTTTGAATGCACATGTCCAACTGTTCAGTGTTTCAGTACTTTTTGCACAACTTGCTGTTCTCTAACAAGGAGCTTAACGGCAAAATTCACAACAGGTGTTTGATCCATGAATCGTCCAATAAATTTCCAGGTTCAATTAGAATTGGTATTTAAACAGCCCTCCTCATCATGCTGTTCACATTTTGACATCATCGGACCAAGACGACACCTAATAATTGATCAATAGTACCTCGCCATTGCGAGGCTTCAAGCACAATGTTCTCAGACTGAAGTAGCCACTGAACTTAGAGTGATCAGAGAGGCACCCAAGTGTCACATCAGACCATTCAAAAGTGTTTACTTCAGTGTAGTCTGTGTGCTAGACGACCTGCAAGGTTACCTGACCACACCACCATGCACAGGCGTCATCATGTTGCATGGGCCAAGGAACATCTTCCCTGGACGAGGGACCAGTTTGCCTCAGGGCTGTTCACTGATAAAACTCGATTCACGCTGAGCAGAAATGATGGCCACCAACGATGTTGGAGACATCAAGGAGAGCGCTATGCATCAGCCACTGTTTGCCTTTGGTGGTGGTGGTGTTACAGTGTGGGCAGGTGTGTCTAGTCAGTACAGAACTGCCCTACACTTTGTGAATCGTACAGTGACAAGCCCATACTACCTGAAGAACATCACTAATCCAGTCATTGTGCCTTGCATGAACAACACAGGCCCAATTTCATCTTCATGGATAACAATGCGCCAGCTCATCGAGGTCGCATCATTAGGGAACGACTGCTGGAGACTGAAGGATCTCAAATGGGGTGGTCTGCACTTTCTCCAGACTGGAATCCCATTGGAAACCTATGGGATCAGCTGAGTCGCCGTGTAGAGGCTAGTAACTGTGTACCCAGAACCTCAATGACCTGAGGGCCGCCCTACAAGAAGTGCGGGATGCCATGCCTCAGCAGACAATTTGTGAACAACATGAGACGTCGTTGTCAAGCTGTAATTGATGCTCAAGTTATTGAAACAGTGACATTTTTGTGGGGGTATACCCACCACTGTTGTTAGATTGATGAGGAAATCACCATTGCTGCTTCTACTTAAATACCCATTTTCATTATACAATATCACTGAAGCGTGAACTTTTTACGGAAAAGTAAGTGAATAAGACACCTTACTGAACATAAACGATCATACCAGTTCTGTATACATCCGCAGAAGTGGAGAGATATTAGCTGCAAAGCATCTGAAGACATTCATCATATGTGACAGTACCTAAGGGGGTCTAAACAGGTCGTAACATGAAGGAAGGAGCTGAGATTAAAGGGGTTTTTATAATTTATTAAGGCTAGGTTCATAGCTGTGTCAGAGGTTCCTAAGCCTCTATAACAAATTTTGATAAAGTAAAATGATGGACACCATGACGGAAACACAACGGATCCAGTTACAGTTAGTGGGGTCTGCCATGTGGGGGATGTGAGCCTAGCCGAATGAAAAGATCATGAAGAGCTCCAATTTACTGACTGTGAAAAAAGAAATTGGTAGGCTCTGCCTCCCGAGTGTCTTTGGCTTTAAAGGACATCTGTCAGCAGTTTTGTACCTATGAAACTGGCTGACCTGTTACATGTGCACTTGGCAGCTGAAGACATCTGTGTTGGTCCCATGTTCATATGTGTCCGCATTGCTGAAAAAAAAGTTGTAATACATGCAAATGAGCTTCTAAGAGCAATAGGGGCGTTACCATTACACCTAGAGGCTCTGCTCTCTCCGCAACTGCCACGCCCTCTGTTTTTTCTTTGAGACAGCCAGGCAGCCGTGATCACTTTTACACTGCCTGATCCTGTCAATCAAAGTGCAGAGGGTGCAGCAGTTGCAGAGAGAGCTGAGCCTCTAGGTGTAACAGCAACGCCTCCGTTGCTCCAAGAGGCTCACTTGCATATATTAAAACTCATTTTTCTCAGCAATGAGGACTCATTTGAGCATGGGACCGACACAGATGTCTTCCAAGCAGCTTCCAAGCGCACTTGTGACAGGTCAGCCAGTTTCATAGGTACAAAACTGCTGACAGATGCACTTTAAAGAAGATCTCAATTTAGCCAGTGCTACCCAATTGCAGTGCAATGATCTGGCGAGAATTGTAATACCTATAGGTCACTTTTTCCAAGTCATCTATTCGTAAGGAATATCCATGGGGTGCCGGTGCCTTGATCAGCTTGGTATCCACAATGGTTGCTAGACACAATATGGATGGCAAGTTCACTCTAGCCTAGCGATATACGTTGCGAGAGTACTTTTTTATTTTCCTTTTACTCTCAGCACGTGTTCGTATAAGCATGCAGCATGTTTGTAAAAAGGAAACACCTAGCTTACGCTTGCTGCCAGCAAATAGTTCCCCCAGGGGACAACCTCCATGAAGCAGGTTTAGCCACTAATAAAAAAAGTACAAAGTACCTTGTGACTTACATTTCCCAGTTCCTAGTTGGGTCAGCTTGTAACAGAGATGTCTGCCCAGCTGATAAAGCGTGTAACGCGCTTTGTGCAGAAGGGGCTGATCTTCTGCTCTCTTTTTCTATATGTTCTTATGGGTAAGACCCTCATGTTCCTTGCTCCACAGACCATGGAAACTCTACTGAAATCTCGCTTTGAGATGACCGGAGCCCAAGTCCCAAAGTTTCAGTATGACGACTGGGGGCCCACCGTCTTCACGTTCAAATTTTTATGGTCAGTCCTGCAGATTATGTGGCTTCGCCTAGAAGATGAAGCATTTTTGGGACAAACTGCACCCAATACACCTGTGGTGGACATGAATGGAGAACTACACCACATCTGGGATTATTTCCGAGGTAAGAACATGGTACAAATATCTTTCTCATTCTTGGAAGGATCATGAGTAAATACCACATCATTCTAGCGCGTGCACAGGTGCAAAACCTAGATTTACTCTCTTGGACCAGATGATTTTGTCAACATTTTTACACTTGGGGTCTGATATTGTTCTTTTTAGTGCAACATGGTGCTTCCTTGGTAGAGGGTATATCTAGGCACTGTTGGACTATTGAAGACCTAAAAATGGAAAATCTAGTAAAAAATCTAGCAAGGTAAAATACATAAGCAAGATGATGTCCTTCGATGCAGGCTGTGAGTGATGTTAGTGTTTTGCTGCTCCTGCCACGAACAGTCTATTCTTGATATAAAGCACTAGAGCAAAAATATATGTAATATTCATGCTTCTCCTTGTCTGTATATTGTTTGTATAAACAAGTTAATACTTTTGAAGAAAAACTAAAAAAAAAAAAAAAATCAAATATTTTTTTTTAAAACCTGAAATTGCAGTGGAGATTGACAAGAATTACTGTATGCAGTATAACTGCCTTACTACAGAAGTTTTTTTTTTAACGTTGAACACACCCCTATTAGGTAAACCCATACAGTCATGTCATAGAGGTAAATTACATTCACAAAAAAAAACCCCCGTATGTTTGTGACTTTTTAGACGCCCTCGCTAGTTTCTGAAAAGGGGACATGACGAGGGTGAGGCCAGCAGGTCCGCCACTTTTATCTTCATTTATGGCAGTGTTGTGGCGTAAATAAAGACAAAAATCTATGGCAGTCTGGAGCTGTCCGGCACGCAGACTGCAGGAGGATACGTCTAATATATGACGAGGACTGAGCCTCACCATAAATTGGGTGCATTCTCCGGCAGTGCAGGGGATATCTAGACTGGCGTAGAAAACATTGGTCTTGATAAATCCCCCCACCAGACTGATGACAGTCAGACTCCCCTCACCCCCAACGATCCTCAGCACGAGGAAGCCCCAGCGCTAGTTAAAGGGTTCTGCTACAAAATATTTATCTATTCTATAATTTTCAAACCAGCACTGGATCTGAATACTTTTATAATTGCATGCAATTAAAAATTTAGTACAGCCACCGAGTTATTCAACAAAATGTATCTGTATAGCACCACCTGCTGTTTGTTCTTTTCCTTATTTCTTGTCCGCCTCGCCGAGGTGGTCGTACGTGCTCAGTTCAAATCTTTAATTGCCACAAGCCATATGTTCTGTTGGAAGCTGTGTCAGTTACTGGGTAAGAGCTGCAGTAGAAAGGACACACCCTCTGAGCTGTCAGCTGCAAGAGAACCTAGCAGAACATTTGGAGCAATGAGTGGGGAGATCTGTGGTTCTATGTGAGGTACAGGGCTGGTTCTAGGTTTGTTAGAATGAGATTGTCATGTATTATATCAGTAATGCCATAACCACTTTAAGTGCTGCCGGCCCTTCACAGTATTTCCCTCATCAATCTCAAGAATAAAGAGATCGAGGACCCTTTCAACTTATATGCTAGCACTTGCTATGTGAACTACAATGCAGACCCGTACAATTGAATGGGGCTGTGGTGAGTGATCTTAAGTACCACTGTGAAAGGAATACCACAGCTCCTTCATTCTTATGATCGGTAGTGGTCTGGAAGGTCAGCTCCCCACCAATCATAATGAAATGTAAAAGCTAGGTCAGAAAGGCTTAGATGATGGGCAGTTGTTCGAAATGACCATCCTGCTTCTCTCAGCCCAATGATGTGCCCCCTTGCGAACTGTAAACTCAGCAAAATGGCTTCGAGTGCATCATCGAGTCATGTCTAGCAGTCAACTACCTCTCACCAAGAGGCAGACTACCCAAAAGTAGCCTCTGAGAGCCTTTTTATAGGGCAACAGGGGAAGCACTTTTACGCCCTCTTGTGGCAATACCCAATGTCTAATCAGACCGCACCTGTGATCAGTTACATAACTGCATTCACTCCAACGTTTCTATCTGGGTGTGGTATTTTTTTTTGTCAATTAATGTAATATGCAGCTGCCACACCAATCATAATGAAATGTATAATATTGGACAACGAAATCTGTGGGAGCTGCTCGTGCTACTGGTGGTCTTTCCAGGCCACCGGAGCCTGTTTGCCACATGTGCGTGCCCTCACGTAACCACTGCTTCCAACACCTCCTAATAGCTAGGTCCGAAAGACTTAGATGATGGGCAGTTGTTCGTAATGACCATCCTGCTTCTTTCAGTCCGATGATGTCCCCCATTGCGAACTGTAAACTCAGCAAAATCGCTTTGAGTGCATCATCGAGGCATGTCTAGCAGTCAACTACCTCTCACCAAGAGATACACTTCCCAAAAGTAGCCTCTGAGAGCCTTTTTATAGAGCAACAGGGGAAGCACTTTTACGCCCTCTTGTGGCAAGACCCAGTGTCTAATCAGACCACACCTGTAATCAGTTACATATCTGCATTCACTCTGACGTTTCTCTCTGGGTGTGGTATTTTTTTTGTCAATGAGTGTAATATACAGCTGCCACATTTTTACACCTATTTGGAAGCATAGATTAAGGATGCTTCATATGATTCTTCTGACATGAGAACAGGAATTGTCGTTTATGTCATGTACTTGACCTTTAAGTAAGATTTATTTAAAATATCACAGCTACAATGCAAAGCTCAGATTTTCAGCAAAATTTACACTGGCTTTTGTGCTTTTGTATGTTTTATGGTATTAACTACTACATCCCAGGGGCCCAGTAATTACAATCAGAAAAAAAGAACTGAAAATGAATTCAGAAAATTGGGCAAAGTGATATTTATTTATATGGATTTGCTCCAATGGACTAGACTAAGGCCCCTTCCAGACGAGCGTGCGTCACGCAGCGAGTCCGCATGGCAGCTCCCGGCCTGACCTCCCAGCACTGATGGGGTCACATAGCATTATAGTGATTTATGATGCTCTGTAACCCTTACAGTTCTGGAATGTATTGGATAACACTGACAGCATTATGTCAGTGTCATCTAATACATTCCAGAACTGTAAGGGTTACATAGCATCATGAATCAATATAATACTATGTGACCGTCAGTGCTGGGAAGTCAGAACGGGAGCTGCATTGTAGACTCGTCTGCAAGGGGCCTAAAAATAATAATGATCTTTATTTATATAGCACCAACATATTCCGCAGCGCTTTCCAATTAGGGGGTTCATATACAGTCATAAATAACATAGCAGCAAAGAGGTCAATAATTAAAACAAGAGGAATGAGGGCCCTGCTCGCAAGAGCTTACACTCTATGAGGTGATAGGGGTGACCCAGATGGTAACAAGTGCTTGATTTGTACAATGGTCCAACCATCTTATAGGGGTTCTCCAAGCTTTTAATATTGATGACCTGGCACGCCTGCCGATCAGCTGTATGAAGGGACGGCGCACACAGTGTGCACGTGTCATCTCCCTTCCCTTCCTGCTCCCTGCTGCTATGTCTATGGTGAGCAGGAAGATAGACGGGAGACGGCACGTGTGCTTTGTGCGTGCCTTCCCTTCATGCCAGTTATCGGGCCGATGCCAATCTGTTATTGATGACCCTCATATTAAAAGCCTGGGGAGTAGATATGAAGCTGCATGAGCTGGACGATAGCTGTAGTGCCTCCGAGTGCATGGGATATGGTGGATGCTGATAAATCAGGCTCAGAGGAGTAAAGCCTGTATTACACCTGCCAAATTTTTCGGCAGATGATTGCCAATGAGCGTTAATATGAACGCTCGTTAGCAAACATTTTGCAGGGTAAGGGTGATGGCACACAGTGGAGTTCTGACATGCATGCAGGAAGCAGTTTTCAATTTAGCCAGTTTAGCAGCCTCGTTAACCCCTGGTGTTCTGCATTGTTAGCTACAATAAAAAACTGCATCCTAACTGCATGTCAGAACCGCACTGTGTGCCAGCACCCTAATACCACTGCCGACTGCCAGAGGAACGAGCAGTCATTTATCAGGCAATCCATATCTTTTGACATGTTAAAAAAATTATTGTTTGCAGGAGGCAGATCGCTATTAGACAACACGATCTACCCCATCCGGTGAATGCTGTAAAAAAAATAATTTAAAGTTACGCCAAAACAGCTTTTCTTTATGACCTCACCTCCCAAAAAACATAATATCAAGATATCAAAAAGTCATATGTACCCTAAAATGGTACCAATGAAAACGTGACTTCATCCTGCAAAAAAAATGAGCCGTCATACAAGACTATAGCTAGAAACATTTTTTAAAAATGCACACAACCATATGTATTTTGCGGTCCCTGTGATATCCATATTGCATCCTTTTTTGTTGCGGATCCACTGTAACAATGCCTATCCTTGTCTGCAAAACAGACAAGAATGGATGCGGAAACAAAATACGTTTGTGTGCATAAACCCCAACTGGTGCCAATAAAAACTACAGCTTGTCCTGCAAAAAAGTCCTCACACAGCTCAGTCAACAAAAAATAAATAATTAAAAAGTTATCGCTCTTAAAAACCATTTCAGCAAATTCCATGTTAGAAAATTCAGATGCCGCTTCTTCCCTTCTGAGCCCTGGCGTATCCCCAAACAGCGGTTTATGACCACAATTGGGGTGTTACTGTATTCAGGAGAAAATGGGTAGCAAATTATGGGGTGATATTCTGCTGTTATCCATTGTGAAAAGGAAAGTTTGGGCCTAAAGTACTATTTTTGTGTTAAAAAAAATTAAATATATATTTTTCATATTCACAGCCATGTGTTATAAGGTCTCTTCAAATGCAACATCGCGCCTAAAAACCATTCCAGCAAAATCTGCCCTCCAAAAACCATATGGCGCTCCTTGTCTTCTGAGCCCTGCCATGTGCCCACACAGCAGTTTACGACCACATAAGGGATGTTTCTGCAAACTGCGGAATCAGAGTAATAAATATTGAGGTTTGTTTAGTTGTTAACCCTTGATATGTTGCAGGAAAATATGGATTAAAATGGAAAACTTGCAAAAAAAAGTGAAATTTTCAAATGTCACCTCAATTTTGCTTTAATTCCTGTGGAATACTAAAAGGCTTAACAACATGTATAAAACCAATTTGAATAGTTTGAGGAATGTAGTTTCTAAAATGGGGTTTTTATAGGTGGTTTCTTTCAGCTCCTCGAAGTGACTTCAGAACTGAACTGGTCCTTAAAAAAGTTGATTTTGGAAAATTTCGTGAAAGTTTTCCAAAATTGCTTTTAAAATTCTAAACCTTCTAACGTCCTAAAAAAAAAAATACATTACTTACCAAAATGATGCCAACATAAAGTAGACATATGGTGAATGTTAATTAATAAGTAGTTTAGGAGGGATGACTTAAAAGCAGAGAGATTCAAATTTAGAAAATAGTGAATTTTTCCAAATTTTTGGTAACTTTTGGATTTTTATTTTAAAAAAAAAGGAAAACATGTTGACTCTAATTTACCATTAACATGATGTACAATAATTGTACAGAATGGCTTGGATAAGTAAGAGCATTCCAAAGCTATTACCACGTACTATAAAGTTACCCATGTCAGATTTGCTAAATTAGGCTTGGTCAGGAAGGGGGTAAATGGCCCGGTCTAGAAGTGGTTAAAGAGAGGGAGCCCAGCGGAGTATTGCAGACCAGGAAGAGAAGGAGCGGGGAAGCGGCACCAGGAAGCAGGTAAGAGTCGTGTTCCAGTAGATGCAAATTCAGGGCATTTTAGCATTTAGCATAAAGTGAAGAGCTTTTGTATTTCTTAAAGAGAATGTGCTTGTGGAGAGGAAGGAACAGAGCAGGAAAATCCATTGATTACCCACCAGTGATCCAAGTGTTGCAATTTGGCACCAGACCAAACGGTACACAAAGAGAACCCAACTACCCCTCTATGTATCTCCAGCACTTGTTGAGGAGCCTAGAAAGATCTGTCAAAGCATAGAGAATATACAGTAGACAGAACTGGAAAATGATTTGTAGGTCCCTTGGTAGATGTAGACACCCAAAGATAGGATGAGGAATGGGACAGGGTAGAACCTTGAACCAAGAAATGAAGGAGTGGTTTTCTCTTAGAAATCCAGACTTGATAGGAATGATAGACTAACCAAAAATTGGAAAGAGAAGGGAAGGGGCAAGGGAAAGGAACATTTGTGAAGAATCAACATTTTTTTTCAGTATTATGTCTGTCATACTGTCGGATCTGTCAAGCTGTTGGAGGCCCCCTGCATAAGCCAAGTAAAATTGGCATCTTGAAGTCTTCTGGTCTACTTTAAACCAATGGCTGTCCCTCATGTTTGCATACGAGTACTCTCAGGTAATGTCACCAATGTGTTTTTATTTTGCTTCTTGTCCAAATTGGAAAGGCCCTCAGATAGTCTAGTCCCGTGTTCCCCAACTCCAGTCCGCAGGTACCACCTACCGGTCACGATTTGTGGTAAGTCCTGATGCATTGACACTAAGTATATCACCTGCTCAATACTAAGGAAATCCTGAAAACATGACCGGCAGGTGGGCCTTGAGGACTGAAAGTGAGGACAATTGCTCTAGTCTCAATGGTCTTTGTCACCAGCACAATTCTGGAAAATATATATGCAGCTATTTTTATATTAAAAAAAATGTAAAGTAATAACATTCATGTCTTGGTAGAAAATGTAGGACGGTGAAACATTTCTTATAAGATTTTTTTTATTTTGCCTCAGGTCAACGTCCTTTGGTCCTCACATTTGGAAGCTGCACATGACCCCCGTTCCTCTTCAGGCTTAGTGAGTTCAATAAGCTTGTCCAGGATTTCAGCTCTGTGGCAGATTTTTTAATTATCTACATCGATGAAGCTCATGCAGAAGGTATGAAATGACTGAATTAGATTTTTGGTATGCATTATGCTGCTGTACCTATGGTATATGGGACGTCAATGGGAATGGTGTAATGCTTCATTTCCCTTTTGGTGGCGCTGTATGGGAACTGCACCCTTGCTGCTGAATTTCCTCCAGGACAACGGCATAAATTAAATTCTTAATTATTTTTTCGACTTGTAGATGGATGGGCTTTAAAAAACAACATCTCAATAAAGAAACATCAGAACATCCAGGATCGGCTTGCTGCCGCTAAACGCCTGATGGAGGAGCTGCCATCTTGTCCTGTGGTGTTAGACACTATGCAGAATCTGTGCAGCGCCAAGTATGCCGCCCTGCCCGAGAGGCTTTACATTCTGCAAGAGGGTAAAGTCATTTACAAGGTATCTATGTACAAGTGGTGGCACGTGAGGGAATCACAATGTTTTACCAAACTGTCTAGGCAACCAAAGGATGAATCATTTATATGGTCTTGTATATAGTGTTGCTAAGTGATCTACAATGGGGGTGTGATTTTTTTTTTTTTGCACGCTAATTTTACTTGCTTGCCTACCGCCTCATGACGATATGTGCCCGGCTTCAGTTCTGTTTGTCTACAACTGTAAGGATAAATGTGCTGAAGGCAGCTCGATTCCGTAGAAATAAGTCAGGGGTGCTTTATACCAGTTCTGCCCTTACATGGTGCTCAGTTGTAACATAAATGTAATGGTTTTGGTCCTCAGGGGCAGGGCTTACTGCCATGGTTATGTATGATTGATAAATTACATCCCTGCTGGGTGCTCTGTAGGATCCAGAGCACTTGGTTTTAGCAGATCAGCTCTATAATGTTGGCATGGGAAATGCACATATTTCCATCTATATCTAGGGCTATGTCAAGGGAAATAGCTCCGTAATCTATCTATCATCTCAGAAGAAAGCAGCACCCCTCTTGTGGGTGCTGTCGCTCCAGAACCCAAGGCGAAGGTCCTGTTAACAATATTCCATGGGTGAATAAAAGAAACCACATAACCACTGGAGTGCTGCGATCCTTTCCATCAGTGTCCATGGATCCGGGTTCTGATGGCGTGCCCGAAAATCTTTTCTACAATATCCATGTGCTGTTTTCTTCCATTTGTGTGTGTTTTTATATATATATATTCATACGTATATGTTAGATCCTGGATGCCAGCAGCCGTGACTGTCAGCAGGCGGCAGCACGGGCATCCAGTTTCAATAGCAACCAGGCCGGAGGGCAGAGCTCAGAAGCGCCAGTCAATCAGATGGATATGATGTCATGCAAGTTGCGTGACTCATGGAGCATCATGTGACTTGCAGGGTGGGGTATTTAAACAGGAAACTCACTAGCCGGTTTGTCTCATTGTTACTTTCTGGTTTTGGACTTTGTTTCTGGACCTGACGATTTTGCCAATGAGAATCCTGTTGCTGGATCTTGATCCTGCCTCTGTTTGGATCTTGACGTGACCCTCTGTGTTTGACATGGCTTGGTATTGTTACTCTTTTTGTCTATTGATTTGGCTCGGTTGTACTCTCATGGTTTTGACCTGGTCCGTCCGTTTATTCCTCCTGGTTTGCTTTTTTCGTGTGACATACTAGGTGCCTATCTGTCACTACATTTTTATCCTGTAGACCCCTGCACCTAGTCAGGAAGGGACTGTCGTCCAGTTGTGGACCGTCATTTAGGACGGATCGTGCAAGTAGGTAGGGACAGTGGTGTGGTTGGAGCTTTAGGGCTGCACTGTACTCTGCCGTGATTATATCTGTATCTATATATATTCTGGCAGTGGAGCTGCCAAAGTAGCATATTGGGGTCAGCAAAATGGTGTAAGCAAGAATGTCTAGAAAATTGGGGTTACCCACTCTGTGCATCAGTAGGCTGTTAATAAGGTGTAATTAGCAGCCAGCTGAGGAGCTCAATGAAATGTGAGCTGAGCGATTTCAGCTGGACACCCAGTCAGGGGAAGAAGACGGCTGCGCCAAGACCTGTGGGAGCCAGAACCCTCGGATCACGTGTGGTATGCACTATCAATTTTGTTTTGGGAAATTGGGTGGTAGACCCAGGTCCTGCTAGTGAGGGAAACTACTGTGTAGCTAGTGGCCAGACGTCCGAGGATTTTGTTTGTTATGCTGTATTTAAGTGTACACCGACTGCTGTGAAAGCGATAAAAAAAGTTGGGTGTGGCCAGTTTGCACCCAAATCTATGGTGTTGGAGTGGCTTCTTGAAGTGTGTCAACAGTCTAAAGCTGAGAAGAGAGCAAACAGATATATATATATTTATATGTAACACAAAGCCACTAGCCCTACCCACATTGGTAGCTCCACCCATGAGGACCTAGAAGTATCATCCCCCATATCAAAATGACCATATCGGAAAACCAGCGGGACACTTCATTAAAATTAAATTAAAATTGAAAATTTGAAATTACAATTACAAAAACACAACGCTAAAGTCCAATGGGAAAAATAACCAAAAATTATTTGGATATTCCAACATAAAAATATTTTGGTAATGATCTGGTTAAAATTGAGATTGGATAATAAGAAGGATTGCAAAAGATATTAATTGGTGTTACCAGGAATTATGCAATACGGTTGTGTAATTGTCTTCCTGTAGTAATCTGATTTTTTTTTTACAGGGAAACATGGGACCCTGGGGCTACAAACCAGCGGAGGTACGGACTGTACTTGAGAAAACAAACTAGTCTGAGGCTCTCAGGAGAACAAGAGCAATTCATATGTGTGACCATAGACTGCCCCTTAAAGGTGCTACACAGATTGCAACGAACTGTAAATCCCAGATGCATCACCATGTGCCGCAGGCTTCCATTCAGAAACAGGAGCTACCATTTATTAGTTTGTGATGGTTGTGACCTAAAGCGGTGCTGGCCACAGCCTGATTTTGCAAATATCTGGAGAGGTCCTGTGCTTTTGGACAAACAATAAAAATATGATATTGTATCCGTTTTGTTGATTATGGATTCTCCCTTTTTCCTTTAGAAGTACTGCGGTCTGTTTGTCGTAAGCCAGTGACATTGCGTTCGTCAGTCACTTAGCTTTAGGTGGTTTTCTGAGACCTATTCCAGGAATGGTCATCAGTATTTGATCAGTGGTGGTCTGACAACTGGGACCCCCGCTGATCTGCTGTATGAGAAGCCACTGGCACTTGGAGTAGCACCTGTCCAGAAAACCCTTTTAAGTGCAGCTCAATCCCATTAAACTGAATGGGGCTGAGATGCAATACCATAGACAGTGCAATAGACAGTGCTGATCGGCTGGGGTCCCGGGTGTCAGACACCCAGATAGTGATGGCTAACCTCTGACACTCCAGCTGTGGTGAAACTATGACTCCCATAATGCTTTATTCATTTCTATAGCGTTCCTAGAACAGAGTTGTAGTTTTACCATATCTGGAGTGCTGGAGGTTAGCCATCACAGGTCTATACTGAGGATAAGTCATTAGTATTAAACACTAGAAAACCCCTTTAACCACTCAGATCATATTGGTTCATTCATAAACCACTGGTTAAATAGCAGTCCCTGCTTTCATTACTCCTTTATGTGCTCTCTAAATACATACATGTAACTCCCTCTCTTGAATGAGCATCATGGTGGTGCCCACAGGCGTCTTCCTATGAAACACATCACCTTTGGGTTACTGTATTTTTTACCCCCATGGTCAGGCAAATACTAATGAACTAATGAGCGCTTCCATTATTGAAGCGCTCATTAGTACAAGAGGACTGGGAAGTGGTTCCTGTTCTTCCTTTTCCTTGAGACTGCACACAGCATGAGGACATTGGTGCACTGTGATCTCATGCTGTGCGGCAAGAGTCGGAGCTGGATCCCCGGAGTGGCAGTGTCCGGAGCAGGAAAGGTGAGTTAATTTATTGTTTTTATCTGATCTGAGGTCTGAATGGGGGTCCTAACATTAGTGTCCAAATGGGGGCCTTATTAACATGATAGTCCGATCCGAGGTCTAATTGGGGTGCTTATTAACAGGCAAGTGAAAAGGCAATGTGTTCTGATAACTTTTCCGTTAAAGACTGTACAGCCAGGTGCACTTTACATTTCGTTGCCCATTGCACAACTAGTGGTGTTAAGGGTTAAGAATAAAAAAAAAAAATAATAAAAAAAAAAGGTCCAGTAAGGGTCTGATCTGAGATCTGATTAACAATGGGGGTCAGATTGGGGCTCTGAGCTGAGGTCCGATGAAAAATATATTTTTTCTAATTTCCCCCTCTAAAACCTAGGAGCGTCTTATGGGCAGGTGCGTCTTATAGAGCAAAAAATACCGTATTTTATTAGATCAAATTATTCGAACACAAAATATAATGTATTTATTTCTTGTAGAAAAGTAATGAACATACATTGGCAAAAAAAAAAGTCATTCCATAAATTTCACGTCTTCCTCTTATTTCAGAATCAGTGGCCAGGTCCTCCAAAGGTAAGTAAGTATCACTTTCCCAGGTTAGTCCTTTACCCTGCTGGTCTGCCACAGTCTATATCATACTCTCTGCAGATATGCTGCGCACTGCGACAAAATGATCGTATCCGGAGAGGATCACAAAGCGCAAATGAATGGCCTGAACCCCAGGAATCTGTAGAAAAGAGTTCACAGTTTTAGAACATTTCTTATCATTACAAGCATATTCCAGCGGTCCCCTATAATATTACCTATGCGCCTCAACCCAATCCAATAAAGACCTATTTTAAGAGTTGCAATACAAAGCTAAATGTATATTATAAAGCGTCGCCACATAATTGCTCTTTGGAGTAGACAATGGACCTCATTTATCAGGAAATCTTCTGGCTGCAGACTATTAATATAAGGGTTTTGCAAGCAGAGTGACTATGTGTTCTGTCAGTGTTTCACGGACGTGTGCTGTACGTGTTCTCCACGAACAGCACACGTCCCCATTAGAGTTGAGCGAACGTGCTCGTAACGAGCACTGTACTGCTCGGATCCCCTGCGCTCGCATGGGCGCAGGCATCTGGATCTGTCGGGTGAGGAGGACAGATCCGGATGGCTGCGCCCATCCGAGGGCAGGGGATCCGAGCAGTACAGTGCTCGTTACGAGCACATTCGCTCAACTCTAGTCCCCATTCATTTCAATGTGTGTGTTCAGAAATCAGTGTTTCATCATGGTCAGTGTTTTTAGCACGGATGCATGTCCTATCTTGATCCGTGTTCCCGGATCCCTCACGCCCATTATAGTCAATGAGTCCGTGAAAACCACGGATCCCTCACGGATGCCATCCGTGTTGCATCCGTGTTACACGGATCATTAAGAAGAGATGCTTTGAAAATTATTTTTTAGCTGTTCAGTGTCAGTGAAACACGGATGCAACATGGACGGCAAAACACGGACCCACGGATCCAACACGGATCCTTCACGGATGCCTCACTGACCACCTGCTCTCGGATTTGAGCACGGACACGGACGTGTGAATAAGGCTTTAGGCTGTGTCCACACGTGCTGAAAAATACAGCGGAAAAACCCACCACAGTTTTTCCTCCTTTTCCGCAGAAAAAAACGCAACAGGAATCACATGTATTACCTGTGGTTTTAGTTGCGGAAAAGGCTATGAAAGTCATAATTTTCATTGAAGGGGTGAAATCTGCAGGGGAGATCCGTAGCATAAACTGATATGCTGCAGATTTAAAATCCGCACCGCAGGTCAATGTATACTGCGTTTTTGTACGCAGCTGCAAGTGGAGAAAAGCGGCTACTGTCCCTGCTTCTCTCCACTTCCTGGTCCCCTTTCAACACACTGGAAATGGCCATCCGGCTGGCTGAGGCATGTCACCACATCGGGCAGTAACTGGCTGAGCTGGCATCACCTGCCATTCCCTGTGTGTCGACCCAAGACGAAGTCGAAAGCAGCATCGGGAAATCAATGAGGTGAATATGGCTTTTTTATTGTTATTCCCAGGACAACCCTTTTAACCACCTAACTGTTCTGCCCGAGTCCAGCTCAGGCAGTGTGAAAAGTAGCTAACTGGAGGGGGGAGGGCTGCTTTAGATGGTGATATCTCCTCAATGGTAAAGTCCAAGAAACAGAGGAGAAATCACTGTTAGAAATCAAGTTAGGAATAATCGTGAGTGAAACCTGTTTTTACTTTCATTTTCAGCTGCATTCACAGCACCCCAATTTCTACCAGTTATATATTTCTCTGTCCTGAAGATATTGCGGTCATTCATGGTATTGTCTGGAAGCCTGGAATGTCTGCTTTCAAACAAGATCAGTTGTGTTTCTAGCTGCTACCATTCAGGAGGTAGCATCATCTAAAGCAGCCCTCCCCCCTCCAGTTAGCTACTTTTCCCACTGCTGGAGCTCCACTCGGGTAAAACAGTTAGGGGGTTAATTAAAAAAAGATTTACCCAAAGCTCAATGTGTTCATTTATATCTGAAATGATACAAGGTAGATTCTGTAATACAGTGAGACTGTATCAAATTAACATGCCTTCAGAGATTCCCCTGATGCCAGGATAAATCAGAGACACCCCTGAAGAAGACAGCACACTGTACACAGGCTCGTACTTACAGCAATCTCCTCTGTCTGGAACTGTCCTTCCACATGCTCAAGGTCTGGAATGAAGAACGGTCACATTACATACCGATAGCAGTCATAAATTTGCTCTAGCGGGTTTACAAGAAAATGTGCAGAATGCACTGGATTCAAGTTTAATGTCGGTTTTAGTAACTACTTGCATTCCCTATGTAATAACAACCCTGGAGCATCTATTCCTATGACTCTGTGTTGTGCCATTCCTATATTATTCCTGCAAGAAGTTTACAAATAAATTGACAGCAGTCTGCAGTAAAGGTACTGCTGGGTGTTACCAGTAGCAGGTGTATCTGACTCTGTCCAATCAGTGCTGCTGGTGTCAGACTGGCAGGGACACACCCCCAGCTGGTAACACACATCTGTACCTTTACAGCATGCAGTTGCTAATTCAGTCATAATTTCTAGCAGGAATAATACAGGAATGGCAGAACACAGAGTCATAAGAATAGATGCTCCAGAAGTGTTATTACATGGGGAATGCAAGTAGTTACTAAAACAGACATGTCAGGAGAGGTGACAGGTCCTCTTTAAGCACTATGGCTTGACAAAGGCCTTTAAAGTGTAACTCCACTTTCACTGAGATTCTGTCAGATGCCCCTAGGGGCCTATTCTTAAAGGGTTTCTGTCACCAGAAATGACCCTATTAAACCAAGTGTCATTTGCAATGAGCAAATGACACTTGATGCCAGTAATGTTACTATTATACCCCTCAGTAACGCCGTTTTGCTAAAATTACGATTTTATAATATGCTAATGACCTCCCCTAGGTGCAGTAGGCGTGAACCTGCACCTAGGAGAGGCCGTAATTATGCCTCTTACCACGCCCCCGGTCGCGCTGATTGACAGGGCCGGGCAGCCAGCTCTTTCGGCTCCCGGCCCTGTACGATCCGAAATCCCGCGCCTGCGCAGTAATGAAGCCGGGACCCGGCGGGCGCCGGCTCTCAACGCACGCTGATCCCGCGCCTGCGCATTGCGATCAGCGCGCCTAGAGAGCCGGCGCCCGCCCGGGTCCCGGCTTCATTACTGCGCAGGCGCGGGATTTCGGATCGTACAGGGCCGGGAGCCGAAAAGAGCTGGCTGCCCGGCCCTGTCAATCAGCGCGACCGGGGGGCGTGGTAAGAGGCATAATTACGGCCTCTCCTAGGTGCAGGTTCACGCCTACTGCACCTAGGGGAGGTCATTAGCATATTATAAAATCGTAATTTTTAGCAAAACGGCGTTACTGAGGGGTATAATAGTAACATTACTGGCATCAAGTGTCATTTGCTCATTGCAAATGACACTTGGTTTAATAGGGTCATTTCTGGTGACAGAAACCCTTTAAGAGCGATGTGCTGTCAGAACGGACAGCACATGGACTGAACACAGACACATCATACTTAACCACTTCCAGTCTGCCCATTGACTATAAACGTCCTGGTAGTGGATCTCTATCTCTGAATGGACGTTTTAAAACGTCCTTGAGCTTTGCCCCCTGTGTGCAGCACCTGTACATAGAAGCTCCATGACTCAGCTGCCTCCTGACAGCCAAGAACATGGAGCTTTAACCTGAGACCTTTTTTCCTGGCCTCCAGGCTTTTGATCACTCTGACAAGCTGTTAAAGCCATCACAAATGCTTGTACTATCGCCCTCTCATTAATGCCGGTCACAGAGCAGTTTACAACCACATATGGGGTGTTTCTGCAAACTTCAGAATCAGGAAAATAAATATTCAGGTTTGATTTGCGGTTTACCCTTGCTATCTTATAGGAAAAATGAATTAAAAATTGACAATCTGCAAAAAAATATATATTTATTTTTAAATTTCACCTTCCTCCTGTTTTAATTATTGTGGGAAATCTAAAGGGTTAACAAACTTTTTAAAAACCAGTTTGGATTACATTGGGGGCTGTAGTTTCTAACATATGTTCATTTATGGGAGGTTTCTATTATTTAAGCCCCTCAAAGTCACTTTAGAACTGCAAAGGTCCTTTAAAATTAACTATTGGAAATTTTCATGAAAATCTTAAAAATTACATCTAAAATTCGAAGCCTTCTAACGTCCTAAAAAAATAAAATTACATTTCCAAAATTATGCCAAGATAAAGTGGACATATGGTGAATGTTCATTAATAATAATTTTATTAGATTTCCCTATGCAACTTAAAAGCAGAGAAATTAATATTTAAAAAATTGGGATTTTTTTCAAAATTTTCAGTAAATTTTGGATTTTTTTAAATAAATAAAGGTAAAATATATTGACTCAAATTTACCATTAACACAAAGTATAATGTGTCACAAGAAAACAATCTATGAATGGCTTGGATAAGTAAAAGCGTTCCAAAGTTATTACCACATGAAGTGACACATGTCAGATTTGCAAAATTAGGCCTGGTCAGGAAGGGGGTAAATGGCCCAGATGGGAAGTGGTTAAAGAGGTTCTGCAGTTGTTTAAAACTGATGATCTATCCTCTACATAGATCATCAGCATCTGATTGGTGGGGGTCTGACACCCGGGACCCCCGCCGATCAGCTGTTTGAGAAGGCATCGGTGCTGCAGGAGCGCCGCCGCCTTCTCTGCGTTTTCCTCAGGCCCAGTGACATCACGACTAGTATCACTGGCCTGGGCGGGGCTAAGCTCTGTTCACATGAATGGAGATTAGCTGCGCCCAGGCCAGTGATACTAGTCGTGACGTCACCTGGCCTCAGGAAAACACAGAGAAGGCCGCGGCGCTCCTGCAGCGTCGCTGCCTTCTCAAACAGCTGATCAGCAGGGGTCCCGGGTGTCGGACCCCCGCCGATCAGATGCTGATGATCCATGCAGAGAAAAACCCCAATGTGCACCACTGTGGTCTGACTGTCGCCCATTCAAATCAATGAGTCAGATTTTCATGGATGTCTGTTTTTTAGAAGACGGAATACAGATTAGGCTACTTTCACATTAGCGGCAGCCTTCTTCCGCTGGAACAGCCTACCGGATCTGTGTTGCTGCTAGTGCACGTGTGCCGCCGGAGGTCTGCTCCAGCCCCACTGACTATAATGGGAGCGGGCCGGAGGTCCGGCAGTAGCATGGCAAACATGCTGAGAGGCGGCCGGAATAAAACTACGACATGTTTTAGTTTTATTCTTGCCGTCTCTCGGCATGTTTGCCATGCTGTTGCCAGACCTCCGGCCCGCTCCCATTATAGTCAATGGGGCCGCTAATGTGAAAGTAGCCTTAGCTTTACACGCTTATCTGAATGAGACTGTAGAATCGGACTGCAGACACGAGGTTAATTAGCAGCATTTGCATGCGGAATCCATATGAATAACGGACGTGTTATTAATTAATGTGGACTTAAAGGGGTTGTCCGAGTTATGAAAAAAAAATATATATAGCACTGTAAATCTGATGGGCAGCAATATATAACTAAGTTAAGCAAGTTTTAGGTAAAAAAAAAAAAAAAAATCTCTATTTCCTCATTTCCCTGGTTCTCTTCTGGCCTTTGTTTACATGCAGTAATAACAATCTCTGCCCCTCCCCCTCTCTGTAAAGGGAGTGAATACAAGTGCTGAGTGACATGTCTGCCTGCTGGGATACTCAGAAGCATGTTGTATGTGTAGGACTACAAGTCCCAGCTGTACAATGACACTGCTGATACACACAGGGTCTTCCCCCTACCTGTTCTTGTACAATACAAGACTTTGCATCTCCACCAGATCAGCTCCAGTCAGCTCTTTGTCTGTAGGGTGAGGAGAGCAGATCCTGTGTCTCTTTACATCTGCAGCTGCTGTTGTAAAGCCTGGAGTGTGTTCTGGCTGAAGGGGTTAATGTTTTATCTGAAGGAATCCAGGGAGAGAGCAGATAGCAGCCGGCAAGCAGGGGGCGTGGCCAGCACAGTGACTCTCATGTACAGGCTGTTATCTGATCTCTGAGGCTTGTGCACGAAACATCACACAGCAGGGAGATAAGCTGACATCACAGGTCATGTGACCCTGAGTGAAATCTGATAAACCAGCAGCTTTAGAAGCAGAACGTGTATGGAAAAGCTGTTGTATTTGACTAGTTAGAAACATACAAAGGACAAAAAAATAACTCGGACAACCCCTTTAAAATCTGCACATTTTTTCCAGAGCTCGGCAATGGGGCATAAAACCTTTTCCCTATGTTCAGAAAAATAGGAAATAAATAACAAAAGAATCCCTGCCAGTCTGAGTTTACTTGGCTGCAGCAATGATTTGGCCGTCTACCCATGTGACTGCTGTAGCCAATCACTGGCCTCAGCAGTGTCCAGCACAAAACTTCCGCTGGAGCGGTCATATGTGCATATGCTGCTGCAGTACAGTAAGCGACGGCTGGTGAGGAGCAGCTGTGCTTGAGCAGCGAGGGATTTAAGAATAATTTTATTATTTTTATTGTACTTGCTCCTTTAGGTCCATTTTCCTGAATTTGGGGGGCTTGTCTTATTTAGAAGCCCCCTTCTCAAATATTCTATTAGGCCATTCTGAGGTAATAGAGGTTCTCCCTCATTTGAGAGTTCCTCCATTAATTAGCCAGCAACCAACATCTGTCTCGCTGGAGGAGCCGGCTTCTCTTCGGGCGTTACATGGGCAGCCAGGGGATTTCAATGGGCATCATCACCATGTAATGCTTCACATCCCTGAGGTGAGCTGTAAGGAAATCGAACACTTGCTTACCTCTTTCCACACACATCTCAAAATTTGTTGGTTCTTTGGATGCGCTGGAGTAGATTTTTAAGCTTCGTACTAGAGAAGAATGAAAAGATAAATGACACATTAAAGGGGCAGTGTGGCCCCTGAGGTCCTAACCTGTGCCCCCTGAACATAAAAAAACCCACTCATCATTATTCTGCCACTGCTCCATTCCCCACTGGACCAGGAAGAAGTCCCATGACCACTGCGGGCAAACACAGGCCTCAGCAGCCACAGGGCCTTGAATGCTACGAGCTGTAACAGCTCGGTCACAGGACCAAGCCCATTCCTGGTCCTCCGGGGTTTAGAAGCGACCAGCAACTGAGCACCCGGGGGACTGGGGCCAGGTGAGCAGCGTTCTTTTTATGTTCAGGGGCACAGGTTAGTTCCCCAGGGGTTGTAGCCTCCAAAGTCAAAGGTTTCCTTGGACAATGTCATGTCAATGAATAGAAACATGATTTATAGACTTAGGCCCCATTCACACGTCCGTATTTTGCATCCGCATCCTCTCCGCATCCGTTTTGCATTTGCGGACAATTATGCGGATAGGATGCGGATCCATTCATTTCAATGGGGCCGCAAAAGATGCGGACGGCACAAAGTGTGCCGTCCGCATCCGCACTTCCGTTCCGCGGCTCCCGAAAAAAATAGAACTATGTCCTAGAAAAGGCATTTCTATTATGTGCGGTCCGCAAATTGCGGAATGCACATTGCCGGTGTCCGTGTAATTTGCGGATCCACAAAATACGGACGTGTGAATGGGGCCTTAAAGGGATTCTGTCACCAGGATTTGGCCTATTAAGGTAATCCCACTATTGGATTCTGCTCAGTGTGGTGATTTCAAAAACGTTATTATTGTTCCTAGGGATGGATTTGAGGGTAAAAAAACGTTTTTTTATATTATGCAAATTACTTACATAAGGGGCCCAAGGGGATGTGCCCAGCGCCGTTGGAGCCCGGCCACGCCGCTACAGTTGGAGCCCAGGACCGCCCACCTCATTATTATTCACTTCACTGCTTCCAGCAGACTCGCTCCGTCACCTTCGTAATCCCTTGCAGGTGCAGTACCTAAAGCGGTCTGTGCCCGTGCGGTCTCCTGGCACCGGCCTCAGCGAAGTTATTGCGCATGCGCCGACTCTCTGCGCACTTCGCTCGACCCGGAAAGGGAGAGCGGAGTGGCGGGAGAGTTACCAGAGGCGCGACCATGCGCAGTAACTTCGCTGAGGCCGATGCCAGGAGACCGCACGGGCGCAGACCGCTTTAGGTACTGCGCCTGCGCGGGATTACGAAGGTGACGGAGCGAGTGAACGTGCTGGAAGCAGTGAAGTGAATAATAATGAGGTGGGCGGTCCTGGGCTCCAACTGCGATGGGCACATCCCCTTGGGCCCCTTATGTAAGTCATTTGCATAATATAAAAAAACGTTTTTTTTTACCATTAAATCCATCCCTAGGAACAATAATAATAACGTTTTTGAAATCACCACACTGAGCAGAATCCAATAGTGGGATTACCTTAATAGGCCAAATCCTGGTGACAGAATCCCTTTAAAGGGGTTTTCCGAGATCTTATTACTTATGACCAATCCTTTGTATAGGTCATCATTATCTGATTGTTGAGGGTCCGATATCTGGGACCCCCACCAATCCAGCTGTTTGAGAAGGGACCAGCGCTCACAGTAGCGCCACGGCCGTCTCCAGCTTTCCCTAGGCCATGTGACGTCACATTCATCAGTCACATGACCTAGTAGTTGCTCTGCTCCATTGAAGTGAATAGGGCAGAGCTACGATACCAAGCACAGCCGCTATACAATGGATAATGACTAGGGCACCCGTACCTTCTTAAACAGCTGATCAGGTGCCCACCTATCAGATACTGATGACCTATCCAGAGAATAGTCCATCAGTATAAAAGATGTCGGAAAACCCCTTTAATAGGCTGCTCTCCGCTCCCCGGCTTCATTTTTTTACCTAAATATGGAGTCATGAGGCATGATTTCCCCTTACGGACACTTCTCCTGTGACATGAGCACAGAGTATTATAATGATCTATAATGTTGCGTGTCTCTGCCCGTCCACCACTGTAATGATTTGTGCTGACAGCATTATGTGAATACAAATCATTGCCGTGGAGGTTGGGCAGAGACACCCAGCATTATAGATCATTCGAATGCCCTGTGCTCATGTCACAGGAGAAGTGTCCATAACAAGGTGTGTTTCCCGCAGTGGACTTGCTCCTCTGAAATTAGTCTTACTCATTTTCCATGATTTACTGAGCACTCTTTGCACTAAATGGTCATACCTCCATGGCACACATTTGCTGGGATATGCCCCCATTGTCTGATAGGTGCGGTCCTGCACCTATATCGAAGAATGGAGCAAGTGGTGTTTGGAGGACTCTGGTCCAGCCACCACCGAGCGCTCTCCCCACAGAAGTGAATGGGAGCACACCGCACATGACCGGCCACTGCTCCCATTCACATCTATGGGTCCGACGGAAATAGCCGAGCCAGCGCTTTTCGTCTGGCCCATAGAAATTAATGTAGGGCGGCTGAGCAGTGCACCCTCCACCACTTTCGGGACTTTGTTTAGGAGATGGGTGCGGGTCCTAGCGATATGCCCCAATTGTCTCAGATGAGACAACCCCTTTGAAGCACTCTGTAATACTGCAGTGTGCCACTGTGTGGCAGTACAGTGTCATACCATGTCACCATCACACACAAAAATGGGACCTTTCAGTGTCTGATTTGGGGAGGAAGGGGGTTATCTCCCATCTCCTGGACCTGTCAACATGGGTGCTTGATTCCCTGTCCCTGACGGACGGAGCCGGTCGCACACGTGCAGTCACTACTCTCTATACTGTCTGATCTCCCATAGAAATGGAGACTGCTTTGCATAACTTACTTAATGAACTGTCAATGGTGATTTTTCCGATCTTCTGTAAGCCATTCATACTGATGATGAATTCCTGAGGGAACGTTCCGGTTGTTGTCCAAAATGTCTCTGGATTTCTAGAAAGAGATGCAGAAATTCTGTAAATTTGTGTCAACCAAGGTGATTAGCGCATTTTGTGATCATGGGGATGATGGGGTTCTTGCCTCTGAGATCCCCAGTGATCAAAGCTTCTGATTGGTCAATCATGTCAGCCTGTAGCTCCCATTTCATCAGTGAGTGACTGTCTATCCTCATTTACCGCCATATTTCAGATCAATCTGCATTAGAAGACACCATTGATCCCACTGTTCTAATGGCACAGAGATAAATATGGAGCCGTTGCCATAGTAACCAATCACATCAGTACTTTCATTTTTGAACCTGAACTAGAAAAATAGCAGCTGGAAGCTGATTGGTTGCTATAGGCAACAGCCCCGCCCAACTTTTCATACACGAGGTAAGGTCCATTATAAGAGGCTCATTTACAGCTATGTCCTCCTGAAGACTCGGATTTCTGCA
The DNA here is from genome assembly GCA_900303285.1 of Rhinella marina. NCBI lineage: Eukaryota > Metazoa > Chordata > Amphibia > Anura > Bufonidae > Rhinella > Rhinella marina. The sequence goes on from ONZH01002217.1 coordinate 174,256, forward strand.
TCACTCACCCGTCAATGATGTGCTCGGCCGGGTGTCTGTCATCGCTGGAAGTGGCCAGAGACACCTGCGCTCCGGCCGAGCTCAGGCACAGGTTACCCGCCCGGGTCATGTCACCAGCGCCAGGCAACTTCGCTTTTCAGGCTCGCCGTCTTGTTGCTATGCCGTTACTAAGAAACCAAGAGCCCTTTTTCCGGAAGTGATTTCACATAACCCGGAAGTGCTCTTTCCCTTAGTCCTTCGAGCAAGGAAGAAGAAACGTTCCGCCTGACAAAAAGGTTCCGGACGGCTGTGTGACCGGGGACAGAGGTGACTTACAAGGGTTTGGAAGCTCAGTAGTGGAGGCGGAGGGATACAAATACTCACCCTTATAACTGAGCCACAGTGCTAGGCAGGGGCAACGGGGAAACTAAAGTGATCCAAATTTATAGAAACTAGGGCAACACAAGTAGGCGGGGCCAGGTGCCAAAGTGCAGCACAGAATAGTGTCCCAGCAGAACCGAGTACCAAAGTGCACAATATACTGTCCCAGCAGAACCAAATACCACAGTGCAGCACAGTGTACTGCCCCAGCAGTACCGAGTACCAAAGTGGAGTACAAAATACTGCCCCAGCAGAGCCAAATACCACAGTGCAGTACAAAATAATGCCCCAGCAGAGCCAATTACCACATTGCAGCAGAAGTTACTGTCCCAGCAGAACCAGATACCACATTGCTGCACATAATACTGCCCCAGCAGAACCAAACACCACAGTGCAGCACAAAATACTGCCCCAGCAGAACCAAACGCCACAGTGCAGCACAAAATACTGCCCCAGCAGAACCAAACGCCACAGTGCAGCACAAAATACTGCCCCAGCAGAACCAAACGCCACAGTGCAGAACAAAATACTACCCCAGCAAAACCAAATACTACAGTACAGCACAATATACTGCCCCAGCAGAACCAAACACCACAGTGCAGCACAATATACTGCCCCAGCAGAACCAAACGCCACAGTGCAGCACAATATACTGCCCCAGCAGATCTAAATACCACAGTGCAGCACAAAATACTGCCCCAGCAGAGCTAAATGTGACAGTGCAGCACAATATACTGCCCCAGCAGAACCAAACACCATAGTACAGCAGAAAATACTGAAACAAATATCACAGTGGTGCTCAAAATACTGCCCCAGCAGAGCCAAATACCATAGTACATCACTAAATACCTTCCGAGAATCTGCCCTTCTGTGAGGCCAGTGCCAGCCGTCACTTTCTGTCCTCCTCTTACTTCAGTCGTCTCTAATTCAGATATAAGGTGGTGGGCCAAGGCTTGTTTCACATTTGCATTTGACATTTCCTGCCAGGTCTGTCACTGCCAGGTGCTGCTGAAATTCTGTCTGACCCCATTAACTATAATGGACAACCAGGCACAGCGGTTCTCGTCTGGCTGATTCTCGTCATGTTTGCTAGGTTGTGGTGGGACTCGGCTGGTCCCCATTATAGTGAAAGGGGCCGGGGGTGTCAGGTAGCATCTGGCAATGCCAGATCCAGACATCTCCGACAGGCTGCTTCCTGCTTAACCAGCCTGCTGGAGATGTCTAACGGGTATGTTTAAACTGAGGATTTGGGGCCCGGGTTTCAGCATGGATTCGGTGCCAAAAAATGAGTCAAATCTGCCCTGAAGCCGTCTCACATTACTTTCAGTGGGAGGCCGCTCCACAGTTAATTCAGCTGAGGGTTTTCAATACCACAAAGGTCAATTCTTGGTGCGGTTACCACTTGGACTTGCCTGCTCGCAATCAAGTTTTATTCAATGGATCTAGACCTAGAGCAGGTCCATAAGAAAAACCGCAGCACAGAGCAGTGGTTTCTGCCGTGGCATACGCAGGGGATTAAGTCACAGACAAAATCCTCCGTCTGAACATACCTTTAGGAGGTGAGACACAGGCCACAGCACTAAGCCAAGTCCTACCAACAGCATACTTCCTGGTCTTTTAGTGCTACCATACATACAGGAGAATGCAGCACTACATACCTATTACATCTGGTGATGTCTCCTATGATGTGGACGCTCAGCCATGTCTCCTTTCTGTAGAGTTTGCCACACAGACATCTTGGATTCCTCACTTTTCCGTCAACCTCCCCACCTTCTCAACACAAGGGGCGAGCAAACTTGTGTTTCAAGTTTGGCGTACAAGGTTCGTGTTATGTAAGAATTACATTATGGATTTCACCACCACGGACCATAAATTCCGTGGTAACGGAATCCATAACGGAATTCTTAGATGACCCGAACTTTAAAACACAAGTTTGCTCAACACTACTGCCCATCTTGGTGCCCCAACAGTGACATCCTGCTAGAACCGCCATACTGAGCCTGCTGTGCCCCCAAATACAATACTGCATTAGTAATAATGCGACACCACAGTAGCAGAATTATTGGGCGTCCCCAGTGGATGAACCCACCAGCGATACAACATTTATCACCTTTCCTGTAATGAATAAGATTTTTAATCATAGCTATAAACATGGAGATAGAGTTGAATTCAGGAGTAGACCTGCGGCCGCCGGCCTGGTACGTAAGCACGACGCCAAATTGTTATGTACCTGGCTGGCAGCCACGAGGAGGGTTTGGGTGGCCTCCTGGGCATTAGCTCACCTGGAAATTTTCCTGCAGGGTCAATACTCAGTCTGCCCCCGGTGCTAGGACATGGTCTTCAAAGCTGCGTGTGTGGGGGTAAATTACGTTTGTGAATCTTATATAATATCTTCCAATTTTTTTGTGTTCCATTTCATATTCAGATGTCACAATTTTCAGACCATCAGGGAAATGAGGAGATTGGGCCTGTCTATGTGCGGGAGAAAGGTCATCTGTTTTTGGCGGGATCTCATCGTGCCCGGATTAAGACTCCTCCTGTGAGGCTCTTCTCCAAAAGTTTTTCGGTGGAACTGCGCGTGAATCAAGGGGACACTTGTAAACCTAAGGAGAAGCCTTTTATTTTTACATACACGGAGCAGGGAAGCCTGCGGTACTCAGCCAAGACCTTATTCACCTTGGCTCTCGATCTCATTGCGGATAACATTCAGCATGTTGACTCCCTGCTTGGGTTTCCTGAGCAGGTAGCAGAGAGACTGTTCACAGCCGCCGACGCCAGGCAGCAGTTCTGCCATCCCCAGAGTGGCCTCATAGCCCTTCGCAAATTCACAGAGGCCTATGAAGACATGATGCTGTCATCACTGTGTCTGCGGGGCAAGTACGTGTTCATATTCTATAGCTAGGAAGCACTAAGGAGAACTGATGAATACGATTCTGGAATTGTGCAGTACTTGGGTTACGTTCACAGTTGCGGATCTGGCAGTGAATGGTAGAATCTGGCGATCGGATCTGGTAAACTCTGGCAGGGAAAAAGCCTGTCGGATCTCGCAACCACATATGTGAATGTACCGTAATATCATGCACAAGATGATGGAGAACTGCTGTTTTATGTTGTTTATTGTGTGACTATATAGTTAGTTGTTTAAAGGGAACCTGTCATCTCCGAAACACCCCCTGAACTAGAGTAAGCGTTGTATAGTGTAAGTGATGCTGAATCCGAATATGTAAGTTTTATCTTCATACTCACTTCCATTCCGACGCTGTGCTCCCACAAACCTGCAGTAAAATGCACTCACTGGACTCCAGTGCTCACTCACATAATGGAGAGGACTCAAAGAAGAGTCCAGTGAGTGCATTTTACTGCAGGTTTGTGAGAGCACAGCGTCGGAATGGAAGTGAGTATGAAGATAAAAATTACATATTCGGATTCAGCATCACTTACACTATACAACACTTACTCTAGTTCAGGGGGTGTTTCGGAGATGACAGGTTCCCTTTAATCATTGTTGTGTGTCTTTCACAGGTACTTGTTGGTTTCCGAGAAGTTGGAGGAGATCAAATCATTTCGTGGTCTTCACAGCTTGGACTTGTCATGCTGTAAACTGGGGGATGAACATGAGCTGCTTGGACACCTTTCCTCTGAGGCTATGGACAGGTAGGAGAGCGTGGTGGCTCAGTGGTTAGCACTGCTGCCCTGAAGCACTGGGGTCCTGGGTTTGAATATGACCAAGGACAACATCTGCATGGAGTTTGTATATTCTCCCTGTACTCCGTGGTACTCTGGTCTCTGCCCACACATTTCAAGGACATACTGATAGGGAATTTAGATTCTGAGCCCCACTAGGGACCATGAGTGATCATAATGTCTGTAATGCCCTACGGAATATGTTGGCGCTATATAGGCTAGAGAGATCAACAATAGTTGCTCTCCTTTTGTCTTGCGCAGGTTTTATTAGCCATGTGCTATATTTTAGATGATTAAGACATTATTGTTCTCATTAAGGCTGGGTTCACATATGCGCTTTGAACTCTGGCAGTCTGTTCTGGCGGAGGGACAGACTGCCGAAGTTCACTGTATCAGGCATAGCCAGATACCACCGTGCTCCGCCAGATCCCCATTCACTGTAATGGGATCCGGCTGGCTTTTGGCCGGACGAAAAATGCTGCGTGTTGTATTTTTGGTCCAGCGGAAAGCTGGCATGTATTCAAGATACAGTGGTGCACATTTATTAAAGAGGGCCTGTCACCGCTCCTGACATGCCTGGTTTTATTAGCTTCATACATTCCCCATGTAATAACAATTCTGGAACATCTATTCTTATATCTCTATGTTCTGCCATTCCTTTATTATTTCTACTAGAAGTTATGAATGAATTACTAGCAGTCTGCAGTAAGGGTACAGAGGGGAGGTAACCAGTTGGGGGGGCGTACCTGCACTGTCTGAACATGGCAGCACTGATTGGATAGAGTGAGTCTGTGTAGGGACACACCCCCAACTGGTCACCTCCCCTCTGTACCCTTACTGCAGACTGCTAGCAATTCATTCATAACTTCTAGTAGGAATAATAAAGGAATGGCACAACATAGAGCCTTAAGAATAGATGCTCCAGAATTGTTATTACACAGGAAATGTATGAAACTATTAAAACAGACATGTCAGGAGAGGTGACAAGTCATCTTTAAGCTGGCCTATTTTTAGGAGTCAATAAAAGACAGGTGTATTTGAAACGCCTTTCTTTAAATTGGCTTAAATTTACGATCCCTTAATAAATCAGCTTAATTGTATTTGGTTTAAGTCTGACTTTGGTTGTTTTCTTGTAAGGCAGATTCATATTTACTAAGATTTGTCCCATTGGTTTGCACTTGGAAAAATTACCCAAATGACTGTAAAAAAGTTGCAACTCTTTTTTTTTTTTTATCTCTTTCATTAAGAGTCAGGATACTCTCAGTAATACCAAAGGGATCTAAGCACTAAATTGGTGATCCAAGATCACAGAGACGTATCTCTGACCTCTTAGAAGAGTATATTGACTGAGTTTCTTGTTGCGGCCATGTTTTTTTTTTCATAACCATAGCAATTGTCGTTAACAGTCATAAATTCATTTGCACGGTTAATGAGCTGTAGGTTTATGGCCCGGTATAACTGGCTTAACTTGTTATATTATCATCTCTCATATTTCTGTCTTCACAGCCTGAGAGAGCTCTACCTGAAGGATAATTGTCTGTCTGATGTTGGGGTCAGGAAGTTGACGGCTCCTGTCCGAGTGCTGCAGAGAGGCCTTGGGAAACTGACACTTCTGGACGTGTCATGTAAGTCTCTTGTTTGTACTGTCCAAATTCAGGCGGAAACAAATGTAATATTTTATTAATATCTTAGAATTGGCTTAGCTGGTTCAATCATATTTTTGTATGTTATTGTATTTCCTGGTTCCCCAGCGGCTTTCTTCCTGGTCCCTCTCAACACACAGGAAATCACTGCGAGTAGTGAATGGCTGAACGGTCACCTCCTGTGTGTCAAGAAGGACCAGCAGAGGACTGTAAAGCACTGGGATACGAGTATTAGGGAATCGATGACGTGAGTATGGAACAGTAGATGGCGGTCTTCAGTATAAAAGAATAAAGGGTCAGAACAGTCAGTAGCAAGGCAGAAGCCACCACCATCATCTATACCGTACACGTGAACAGTGTGTAATAACTCATGGTCCTTCATTCATCCTTGCTGTGTTCTGGATGTTCCAGTGCCAGGACCATACCCTGTGGCAGAAAACCATGAAAGCTGGAGGTACAGAAGGTTGGAGCTTACATTTTGCAGACAGTCTCTAGGTACACGTGTTGGTTCTCTGCCATCCACTCCTCCTTAGTTCCTACACATGCAATCCACGTGTGGTGAAATATCAGGAAACTGTAAATCCATGTGCAGTAATTTAACTAAGGAGAAGTTTGTTCTTGGGAAACATCCTTGTAGCAACAGCTGCAAAGAACTGCACATTAAGGATTTCAACAGAAACTACTTGTTCGTCTCTCTTCAACTTTTACTATCTCTCCTGTAGGTAATCCAGAGATCACAGAGACGGGGGTTACCTTCCTGCTTGTATTTAAACAGCTTCGATACCTGGACATTTCTGATACAGGTGTGCAGGTAAAATATTCCCAAGCTGACGTCGTAAGCCTGTGAGAGGCACCCAGCCTTAGCGGAGTGCCGTATTGGTGCCCTGTTCTGGGCAAATGGGATAAAAGTTTGCCTAGTAAAAGATTAATGCACCAGAACATACTTTCATAAAGACCCTTTAAAGGAGTTTTCCGAGGCTTAAATATTGATGCCCTATCCTCTAGATACCAGACAAACAATTTAGTGCCCTAGGAAAGGTGGGTGATAAATGGTTTTAAGTGGTGCACAGACTGTCATGTACTCTCTGCAGCCTCTGCAGCTCTGATAACCTGTGATCAGAGACTCACACCTGAATGAGCGTCAACATAAACGAACCTACAAAACGCTTGTGGGAAAGCTGGGCAACGACCAATACACACAGCTTTTCTAGAATCCAGACAAACAATTTAGCGCCCTAGGAAAGGTGGGTGATAAATGGTTTTAAGTGGTGCACAGACTGTCATGTACTCTCTGCAGCTCTGATAACCTGTGATCAGGGACTCACTCACTATCCTCTAGATAGGTTATCGGTATCTGATTGGTGGGGGTCCGACACTCAAGACTCCCGCCGATCACTGTTTGAGAAGGCAATAGCACTGCGGCCTTCTCGCTGCTTTCACAAGGCCGAGTGACGCCACGTTCATTGGTCACATGGCCTAGGTGCAGCTCAGCCCCATTGAAGTGAATGGGGCTGAGCTGAAACACTGAGCACAGCTGCTATACAGTGTACGGCTCTGGGCTTGGTGAGCATGGAAAATCCGCGGTGCTCATAGGACCCCTGGTGCCTTCTCAAACAGTGATCGGCGGGAGTCCTGGGTGTCGGACCCCCACCGATCATATACCGATGACCTATTTAGAGGATAGGTCATCAGTATTTAAATCTCAGAAAACCCTTTTAATTTAGATACTGGCCAATAGACCAACTTTTACTTTGTGCCCCTTTACACTAGGTCGAGTGAACAGCTGTATATGGGGTTCTCGTGTCTTGTCACTACAGTGGATCCTTTATGTGCAGTCAGAAAAGCTGTACATCTCTCCTATCTCTGTGTTTATGGTTCCTTTTAGGATCCTGCTGCGACCTGTAAAAAAATACAGACAAGAACAGGCCTGCTTCATTCCAAGAAACCCTTAACCCAGTTTGATCATGAGGACTGCAGGACTCAAGGCTGGGCCGAGCAGGTAGCTGTACGCAAACCTGCTGTTCTTTTCCTGTGTACATTGTGACGCTGTTTACTCCGCTAATAACAACCAAGCGCAGTAAAAACGGAGAAAACAGAGAGCACTTTGTAGCACAGGAGCCGTCTCCTCTCTGTACAGGGGTTGGGATTGAACGTACAGGATAAACAATAGATCTCTGAAGCCCAATGTTAAAGTGAGATTTATCTTTAAGGAAATTTTTGTTGTCCGTTTGGCATCTGTCTTAATTTGTGCCTAATTTATTAAACATTGCGTGTTTGATAAATTTGGCACATTTTTAAAATAACACTTTTGCATGGAGACATTACTCCAGTTTTAAGCTACCCTCCTACCGGAGTAGGATTGCCCCATTATTTGCAGTGGGTGTTTTTTTTTTTTTTTTTTCCTTTTTTTCCTTTTTTTTTTTTAGGCTTCATTCACACGACCATATTTTGTTTCCGTTTCCGTTGCGTTTTTTTTGCAGATAGGATGCGGACCCATTCATTTCAATGGGTCTGCAAAAAATTGCGGACAGCACACTGTGTGCTATCCGCATCTGTAAGTTCCTTTCCGTAGCCCCGCAAAAAAGATAGAACATGTCCTATTCTTGTCCGTTTTGCTGACAAGGATAGGCATTGTTACAATGGATCCGCAAAAAAAAATGGCACGGAACATCATACGGAATGTCATCCTTTTTTTGGGGGGGATCCCCAATTTATGGACCGCAAAACGCATACGGTCATGTGAATGAAGCCTTAAAGTCACATACAATAAGTCTAACTATATCTACTCGCCAACTAACCACTAACTAACTACTTCCCCATGTTCACTTAACGTTATGAGGCTATGCTCTACACAGGGGCGGATTGGCCATAGACTCTACAGGGAAATTTCCCGGTGGGCCGGTGCCCAGGGGGCCACTCAAGCCCTCTTGATGGCCGCAGGCTAGGTATATAATGATCTGATGCTCAACGGTCACTGGTGCCTTCCTGAACTCAACTGTATCACTGTCCTTGTGACGGTGATACAGTTGTATACTGTAGTTGGGGCGGCAGTATTTTGTGCTGCCCTGTGGTATTTGGTTCTGCTGGGGCAGTATTCTGTGCAGCACTACAGTATTGCAGGCCCTGCCTACTTCTGTTGTCCCCGCCTACTTGTTTTATCCCCACCTACAACATGGGGCCACTTTTAGGTTTTTTTCCAGGGCCACTTTAAGTTCCCAATCCGCCCCTGGCTCTACATAATCTGCAGGCCTCCAAGTATACAGTGAGAAATGGGTATACTGACGTGTACCTGCCTGGCGGAGGCCTAAAGGACTCTCTTGTGTACTATTTCTTATGGGAGGAAGGAACAGACTCCCCTCACGTGACTAAAAAGCCCCCAACATCACCCACTGATGATTACCTGCCATCTATATCATTCAGCGTTGGCTGTGTTCAGCTCTGCTCCATACGGCCACAGCTATAATCAGCAACTACAGTTTACCTGCACAGTAATCTGCAAATGAAGCATAGTCTGAAACACACACCTGCTGTCGTACAGAGGCCTGGGCCACTGTTTCATGCCTCCTCCATGCTTTATACTGCAGCTCTGGGAGCTCTGATTGGCTGCACAGGAGAAAGTCAAAGTGCGCATTCAGGTGATATCCTCCACAGCTATAAAACAATTGATTATAAACTAAAAGCAGTTAAAGGGGTATTCTCATCTTGGACAATGGGGGCATATCGCTAGGATATGCCCCCATTGTTCTATAGGATGGGTCCCGCCGCTGGGACCCGCACCTATATCGAGAATGGGGCCCCCAAAGTGAAGAAGTGCGGCCCGCTCTCCATTCACTTCTATGGGGCTGGCTCGGCTATCTCCGTCGGCTCCATAGAAATGAATGGGAGCGCACTGCGCATGCACGGCCACCGCTCCCATTCATTTCTATGGAGCCGACGAAGATAGCCGAGCCAGCGCTCGGCTATATGCGGCGGCCCCATAGAAGTGAATGGAGAGCGAGCCGCGCTTGCGCGGTGCGCACTTCTTCACTTTGGGGGCCCCGTTCTCGATATAGGTGCGGGTCCCAGCGGCGGGACCCGCACCTATAGGACAATGGGGGCATATCCTAGCGATATGCCCCCATTGTCCAAGATGAGAATACCCCTTTAAGTGGCCAGTGAATTACCTTCTGCCAGATGGGCCTAACTGGAGCTTGACTTGTAGGATCCACTTTCAATTTGTTTTTTTTTTTTTTTTGCATTTACAGCTTTTTTGTCAGTGGGATCAGTTGGTAGTGTCTGCCATTAAAGCAAAGAAAATCACAGCATCCCGAACAGCAGCTCAGCAATTCTGTGAGTATATTAAAAAGATAGCAATCTAGATGTAGTGAAATTCTGGTAGATTGGACATCTGTAAACACGAATACACATAAAGGGCATCTGTCAGCAGTTTTGTACCTATGACACTGGCTGATCTGTTACATGTGCACTTGGCAGCTGAAGACATCTGTGTTGGTCCTGTGTTCATATGTGTCCTCATTGCTGAGAAAAATGATGTATTAATATATACAAGTGAGCCTCTAGGAGCAACAGGGGCGTTACCATTAGACCTAGAGGCTCTGCTCTCTCTGCAACTGTTGCGCCCTCTCTGCACTTTGATTGGCAGAGCCAGACGTGATGATATTTTCACTACCTGGCCCTGTCAGTCAAAGTGGAGGGGTGCAGTAGTTGCAGAGAGAGCAGAGCCTCTAGGTGTAACAGCATGATCAGCTGGTATTGAAGTAAATAATAAATCTGTATGCAGTAGCTCCTCCTAGTGGTGGCTGCAGGCAGCCATAATTTTATCCCTTAACTGGCTGTGTGAATGGAATCGGAATAAGCCGGTGAAAAAAAAAACATGTAATGTATGTCTAAAACAATGTGTTGCTCTTATAGATGGAAAAGAAAAAGCAAATAGTGATAATGTGGAGATGCCAGTCTTAAATGACTCACCTGCTGCCACCACAAAGCACCTCCAGTTCTACAGACCCGAGGGGGTAAAGAATCCTGCCCCTGCTGTACCTTACTCAAGACATTATCCTGTGAAAAGGGCTAAGGAAGAAAAGCATCTGGAAGATACGGCTTCCTCTCAGTCTGCAAAAAAGTCACGTGTGACTCTTACAACAGAGGACTGGGATTTACTGAACTCTTACTGAGCCGTCTGTAATCCAGACCACTGTCCCGGAGACCCCCTGCACTTGTGGCAGTGGAGCTACTGCAGCCTGGAACTACAACTCTCAGCATGTTGTTTCAGTCTGTGGTGAGCCGCCGTTTGCAGACATTACAGTAGTTAATAAGATATTCTTCTATTTCTGAAGTCTGGATAGAAAATTTGCACTTTGAGACATGTTAAGCCACTGCTATTTATTCAGATTTACAGCACGGACTTGACTGAATGTGCACTTCATAGGCTTTACTGTATCGACTGAGTTGGATAAAGCTCATATGTATGTTTTTTCTATTTTACGTTGATTTTTGTTTTCTTGAAATCAGTAGGTTGTCACCTCCTCACAAGATGTGAAAAAAAATTCTACTCTTAAAGGGGTATTCCCATCACGTACAATGGGGGCATATCACTAGGATATGCCCCCATTGTCTGATAGGTGCGGGTCCCACCTCTGGGACCCGCACCTACAGGGAGAACGAAACGGGGAGAGCTGTGGCTGGAGGACCCCTGATTTCCCGGGGGCCGTCCACCACCAAGCACTGCTCCCCACTGCACGCATGGCCCCTGCTCCCATTCATTTCTATGGGGCAGATGGAAATAGCCAAGCCAGCACTCGGCTATTTTCGGCGGCCCCATAGAAATGAATGGAGGGCAGCCGCCCTCCATTCCTTTCTATGGGGCCGCCGAAAATAGAGCAAGCGCTGGCTTGGCTATTTCCGGGGGAGCAAGCGCAGTCCTCTCTCCATTCATTTCTCCGCTCCTTTCTCGTTGTAGGTGTGGATCCCAGAGGTGGGACCTGCACCTATCAGACAATGGGGGCATATCCTAGTGATATGCCCCTATTGTCTGAGATGGCAAAACCCCTTTAAAAACCCCTTTAAGTGTTTCTTTTTTTTCTTTTTTTTTTCTTTTTTGGAAAGGTGCTGCTCCATAGAGCCAAATGGCAAATATACCTATTCATGTACAGTAGCAATACATAGGTAACTGTTTAAATAAGCCAACTTGACATTATGGAGCTGAAAAACCTACTTGAGAATTCCTGTAGTATCTGGAATGGCTGCCGTTTTGGTTTTCAGCCAGTTGTACCAGAGGCTGCTTCCAAGGGCTTGTCTAGGGCTTTTTAAGTGATCAGTGGGGGTCCGATGCCCCGCACCCCCACCAGTCAGGGTCTGTGTAGCTCTGTCAATGGAAGTCAACAATGTTGGTGGTGCTGACAGAGCTACACAGACCAGCTAAAAGGCTGGGGTGTGGGATGTTAGGCCCCTGCCAATCCTTTAAAAAACACTGGAAGCACCATTAATTAAATGGCTAGTGTCAAAATTGAGACCTATAAACCGGATCGTGTCTGATCGGTGGGGGTCTGACTGTTGGGATACCCATTGATCAAGAAAGTGGATGTCCAGTGTCCTCTGAGTGCATCATGTTTGCCGCCGCTCCATTTGTAGTCTATGGGACTGTTGAAGCTAGACATTTACAGTGCTCGGCTATCTCCCTCATTCCCGTCCCATAAAGTTGAATGGAGTGGTAGAACACATGTTTGACAGCTGCTCCATTCAAGTGAGGAACCCTTGTTCTCTTAATCATTGGGCGTTCCAGTGATTGGATCCCCACCAGACACATAACTTAGTAATAAGATTCAGTCGTGGCACAACCACTCTAATAAATGGACATTGTATTACCATATTTGTTATTTTACATTGTAATGTGTATAATAAATTCTAGTTTTATACTTGTACGCTTCTTAGAGTTTCCACGTGTGTTCTTCTACACAGTAACGGAAGAAGATGCCGTGGCACTCCAACGTCTTCAGATTCTGAAGTATTTATTCAGCAAACACATGCTGAATAAATACTTAAGAATCTGAAGACGTTGGAGTGCCACGGCATCTTCTTCTGTTACTATATTTGGGGGCCCAACTGGCTGGAGCCCAACGCTGTAGGCACCACTGCTAAATGGCTCAATTGCATGGCAATACAGGGGAAGTGCTGTTCTATCTTTCTTTTTTCTGTTCTTCTACACAAGCAGCATTTACCTCTTACCACATCTGATGTGTAGATAAGTCCTACAACATTGTACAAATCTCCAAATGGTCAGTCCACCCCTAATTCTTTGTAAAATACATATGATATGTAGAAATATACATGTAGGTAAACTTACCTCCTTCAGCACAAGAAAGCTATTCCTTTTAAAGAGTACCTGAGTTGATGTGTTTTTTTTTTTAAGTTTGTATAATGGCTGTGCTTCTTTGTACAATCATAACTGTGAAGGAACAGGTGTTTTTGGGCTTCCCTAATGTCTCTTTTTTTTCAGCTGCAACTAGATGCATTTCTCTCACAAGCAGGGAGTGGAATTTGTCAGCACTGTACTGCTGTGACTCCCTTTCCCTTACTTCCCACTATGTTTGTTTTCAGCTCACAGAACTTTGAAGGAGGGAAAATCACACATACAGAATGGCAGAAGGCTCATGTGATGTTCAGGCTCAGGATCTCAGCTAGCTCTGACACGGCCCCCCAGTTCCTCTCTACTGTCTTCTGTGTCTCTGTTACTAGAGACATATTTTGCCTGACAACAGGCAGTGGATGGCAAATTTGGTGGAAGTGAGACCTCTAGTGGCCATGACTTTTTTTTTTCAGCTGGATGCAGATAGATTGTTTTAAATGAAGTGATTTAGAAATTTGCTATTTTTGCTAATAAATGAAATGAAATTGTGTAAATGTACAGGGACTCTTTAAAACTATTAAGTGAAGATGAATACAATTTATTAGACATATTTTCAGTTCGTTCATACAGTAACAGGACTTTAATTTTTGTATGATTTTAATTCCAATGAAATTCACATGTAAATCCTATTTGAGACAGAGATTCACTAATATCCATCTTAGGCCTCTTTCACACGCCCATGTCTGTGGTGATGTCCGTGACAAGGCGGTCAGTGAAGATATTCACGAAGGATCCTTGTTTGACAGTATGTCCATTTTTTACCCTCCGTCTGTCATCCATATTCCACAGACATTGCTATTTCTGGAGCATCTCCTACCAACGATCTGTGAAAACCACGGACTAAACATGGATGGCATCCGTGTTGTGTCCATGGTTTTCGTAGACCCATAGACTATAATGTGTATGAGGGATCCGTAATCGCAGACAAAATAGTGCGCGCTTCCATGGTGTCACCACGCACCCACTGATGTGTGGTTACTCACATTAAAGTCAGTGGATATGTGAGCGGTCCAAGGACAGCACATATTCGCCATTCACTGGTATGTGAAAGAGGCCTTATTATACAACTTAGAACTAGAGCTGCAGGCCTGTGTACTGGGCCCGTCATCCTACTGAACAGGACATTCTGAGAGAGTCCTGTGCTTTCATTCAGCTGCCTTCAGCCAATCAGCCTTACCAGAACTGGTCACATCAACAGCGATTGGCTGAGAAAAGCTGACTGACTTGCACAGCCTGCCTCCCATGGCTCCTCCAAAATGTATTTTCAGTTGGATGCCAGGAACAGTAAAACTTTCTTCAAACTCTTTCTTAACCTTTTACAGCCACGAACACTCACAATAAAAGTTATAAAGGACATCACACCAAAGAGTTATCTCCTTTTCTCGTTACATTCAGTTTGGTTTATATACATTTAAGCCAAAATCAAGTGAAAGTGTAAAGATCTTAAGACAAATTACAGGTAGGGGTACAACCTGAATTGTATTCCTAACTTGAATAAGTTTTGCACAACCAAGAGTTATATATAATCCAAGGATCATGGAAAAAAGTTGCAGTAAGTCCTCCGGCCACAGGTGGCTAGGGGTGCCGTAGTGTAAACCAGCACCAATAGGGGGCTCAATATTTGCAATTAGACTTCTTTGAATTTGGCTCCATGGCACATAAGAGTATAGCACTGCTATAAATGGTTAATTCCCACATATTACATACATGTAAAAGCACATGGTGTGCAGCCTTCCATGTCCTGTGCAATGTGTAACAACCCGTCCCACACAATCACATCTGACCTGTGCATATGCAGTATGTCACACTGATGTCTCCATTTCAGGACTCTTGGCTATCCTGTAACCAGGGTGGGGTCCACATCACATGAACGTTAATATAAGTCTAGGTGATCAGGAATTTACATGTATATACAAGTAGAAGTACATGAGGCCTTTGGTCTTGTCAGGGGCATATATACTCATCAGACCAGCTCACACAGTCTTGGACTCCATTGCGACACAAAGAAGTGGGGATGCAGTTGCAGTACTGGTAGAGCACTGGGGTACACGGCCACCAATTACTTGGACAGGAGGAACAGGATGCCACTAAGAGAAAGACAGAGATAAGAAATCATAATCCAGGTAATCAACATTAAAGGGCATCTGTCAGCAGTTTTGTACCTATGACACCGGCTGACCTGTTACATGTGCACTTGGCAGCTGAAGGCATCTGTGTTGGTCCCATGTTCATATGTGTCCGCATTAATGAGAAACATGAAGTTTTAATATATGCAAATGAGCCTCTAGGAGCAGCGGGGGCGTTACTATTACACCTAGAGGCTCTGCTCTCTCTGCAACTGCCACACCCTTTGCACTTTGAAAATGTGATCTTGCCTGGCCCTGTCAAAGTGGAGAGAGCGCAGCAGTTGCAGAGAAAGCTGAGCCTCTAGGTGTAATGGACACGCCCTCGTTGCTCTTAGAGGCTCATTTTCAAATATTAAAACTTGGAGAGTCTTAATAACCCCATGCGCTGGCGGTGGATCCGCCGAAGTTAAGAAGAGGCTCCGGCCTCTCCATAACTTCGGCGCATACACCGCCGGTCTAAATTTACGTCAGCTTCCTTTCTGGCTCAAATTTCAACCATTTTCTATGCCTAAAACAGACATAGAAAATGATAGATAAGATGGGCCTTCCAGCCTGTCCCCTTACCTGCCCGCGCCACACCCCCTTTCTTAGAACTGGTGTGAGCTGAGAAAAATCGCAGATTTCTGCCACAATCTGCGCCAGAAATACGCTGATTTCTGTTAGTAAATGACCCCCTTCATTTTCCTCAGCAATGCGGGCCCATATGAACATGGGACCAACACAGATGTCTTTAGCTGCCAAGTGCACATGTAACAGGTCAGCCAGTGTCATAGGTACAAAACTGCTGACAGATGCCCTTTAATGTGTAGCAGTATGGTCATATGAAAGAACCCCTCTGGCTGTGACCTCAATACATATCATATGCATCACTTCACCTATTACCCTAACCCCAAAGACTTATTAAACCCCCCTCCTTCCCTTATACTTACAGGCCTGGGACTCATCGGAGCAGTCTCCACAATTATTAATGCCATCACACTTCAGGTTGCTGTAGATCCAGGTTTGAGGATTTCCGCATCGAAATATTAAATTCCAGGCAAATTATCAGGCAGGTTACCTGTGAAACACACACACACTCAGTCACGTAACTGGCGCATCCATGGTTGACTGTGTTCTGGTACTGACCCAAAGACTTTTGGGGTCATTTATTAAACTGGTATGAAGTAGAACTGGTTGAGTTACCCATAGCAACCAATCAGATTCCACCTTTTATTTTCCAAAGGTGCTGTGAGTATTGAAAGGTGGAATCTGATTGGTTGCTATGGGCAACTAGGTCAGTTCTACTGTACACTAATTTGATAACTCTCCCCCACTTTTCTTTTTATTCGCTTGTAAGAAAAGTCATCACAAGATCAAACTGTGGGGAGACTATAAAACTATTATTATTGTCAAAAAGCTATAAATAGCTGAGTTAGGCGTGATATATATGGTCAGTGTTTGGTCAGTGATTTTCATCAGTGATTGCGAGCCAAATCCAGGAGTTAAGCCTACACACAGATAAGGTATATTGGAAAAATACATACATACAGTTTTTCCCCTGCTGGACAACCCCTTTAATGTTAAAGGGGTTTTCCGGGATTTAACTACTGATGGCCTATCCTCGGGAATGCGACACTGGCCTAGGAAAAGCTGAGAGAAGGCAGTGTCACGGGAGCACCAATGCCTTCTCAAACAGCTGATCGCGGGTCTAGGAAAAGCTGAGAGAAGGCAGTGTCACTCACGGGAGCACCAATGCCTTCTCAAACAGCTGATCGGCGGGGGTCCTAGGTGTCGGACCCCCACGATCAGATACTGATGACCTATCCTGAGAATAGGTCATCAGTAGTTAAAATCACAGAAAACCCCTTTAAAGACAAAATGTCATTAGTAATTAGCTGCTCAGGAGATTTACTTACTGCACAGTGAAGTCGTTTCGTCCTCCCCATTGCCGCAGTCACTTGCAGAATTACAGACCTGAGACGGCAGCAGGCACGTTATCCTGTCATCACATAGGAATCCGGTGTGGTTGTCCGATGTGACACAGATGCGACTTTCTAAAGACAGATAGAGCCCATGTTATTACACCTCATTAGTCAGCACTCATCTATGATTACTATTCAGTACACAAGAAGAAATGATAGTAACAGGCCAGTACGAAACATACTACACATAAACAGTGACACTGCAAATCTGACGCCGTCTATTACTTTACACTGTAATATATACGTGACCACGCGTTTCAGATCTCAAGGCATAGTCCCAGATGTTACAGAGGACCTGTCCCCTCTCCTGACATGTCTGTTTTAGCAACTACTTGCAATCCCCATGTAATAACAATTCTGGAAAGTCTGTTCTTATGGCTCTATGTTGTGCCATTCCTTTATTATTCCTGTTAGAAGTTATGAATAAATTGCTAGCAGTTTGCAATGAAGGTCCAGATAGGTGTTACCAGTTGGGGGCGTGTCCCTGCATAGCCTAGCACTATCCAATCAGTGCTGCCAGTGTCAGTTTGTGCAGGGACACCCCACCCCAATTGGTAACACCCATCTGGACCTTTATTGCAAACTGTTGTCAATTAATTAGAGTAGATGTTCCAGAACTGTTATGTGTTCAGCCGACAGCTATCTACTATGCACAGATTACCTGGGGTGCGAGCAGGGAGGGCGAGCACCACCGCACACACGATGGCAGCAGCGATGATCATCAGAATGAGTAATGTCACGCTTATGACACACACACATTTTCTGCTGCAGCCACAACATGCATCTGAGAAGAATCACACGTTATGGGTTAGTACATGTCATAAACACCGAGTGCAGAGAGCAACTTGGCGTCCGAAATATATATCTACCCTTCTCATCCCTTGAGAGCATAGACACTGTGGAGCCATAGGACGAAGCATCCATACTTCTCCGCTGCAAGAGAAAACACAGTATGAAACAGCTGCCGCCAAACAGGTCAGCACCAAACCGTCCCTGGCATGTAGTCTGTAATCAGTACATGGACTTTTATATGAGGGGATTGGATCTGCAGTTCCTTACATGAAAAAGAATATGCCCATATATCCATAAATCAGCTGCAGTTTGATAATTATGTTTAAAGGCTATGTACACCTTTGGGAGCATTTTTTTTCTTATTGCATTGTACACATTTTGAGCCAAAAATCATCTTTTCATTTAAAAATGTTGAGCCCCTGTCTCTGTGCAGCCCTGTGTTTCTCTAGTAGCAAGATCTGAATTTTTACTCTGTTTCATCAGACAGGGAGCTGATGTCTCCTTATCTCTTATCTCTGACCTTATAAGCACTCATTATAACTCAGTTCTTATCTTACTGATAAGTGTTTATGACCTTTTAGTAATTTAGAGATAAGGTTTATTATTAGTTGAACGGCACAAAGTGAAAGTACGATTCACACAGCTAGACAGACAGTTAACCCTTTGTGACAGATCGGATTAATATTTTTAATAAAGACCAATTCAAAAAATGATTTTGGTCCAAAATGAGTAAAATGCAATAATAAAAAAAAAATTACCCTGAAGGTGTACATAGCCTTTAATTTACTTACAGAGATGGTGATATTTTTCTGCTCAATGGTGGCAGCCATTTAGAAAAAAAAATAAACAGGAAGTGCGGCCATATTGTTTATTTGAGCTTCTTGAAAACACGGTGAACTATCACTTTGCTACTGAACACGAATGACACAGGCTTTTCAGTTTATAAGGAGCTAATTCAATGGTAACAACCAATATGGCGGCACTTCCTTTCATCACTCTCGCCAAAATGGCTGCTGCCACGCCATAAAAATGTCAGTATCTCTGTAAAAGATAAATTACCAAACGAGCAGTGGCACCGGACACTGGTGCCTAAAGGAACAAGGGCCCCTCTGCCTCATAAGAAGGCACTAGAATTATAAATGACACACTGCAGTAAGGGGCCTTTCATTAAAGGCTATGGACAACTTTGGAGGCAATTTATTTATTGCCTTTTTTATTGCATTTTGGGCTAAAAATAATTTTTTCAATTGGACTTTATTAAAAAATATTCAGCCTTTCTGCCTCAAAGGGTTAACTGTTTCTTTAGCTGTGTGATTCTTACTTTTACTTTCACTTTGTGCCAGCCATGTAATAAACCTTATCCCTAAATTACTAAGAGGTCAAACACTTATTTAAGCCACATTCTTATCAGTAAGATAAGAATTGAGCTATAATGAGTGTTTATGAGATCAGAGATAAGGAGCCGTCGGCTGAGCTGCCTGATGGAACAGAGTGAAAATACAGAGCCTGCTACTAGAGAATGTAATGGCTGTACAGAGAAAGGGGCTAAATTTTTTTAATAAAGACCAATTGAAAAAATGATTTTTAGCTGGAAGTGAGTACAATGCAATCATTAAAAAAAATTGCCCACCAAAGGTGTCCATAGCCTTTAAGGCCCAGGAATTACAAGTTACATGAGGTATAAAACAATTTCTTTACAGACCAGCCTTTCTCATCCTGTACTATTACTGCACTTCTGGATAACCCGCCTGTGCCTGTCACAAAACACAGTACCTCACTATGTACACTTGGCACAGAGTACAGACGACATTTTATCACATAGCGCAATATACTCCCTGTTACAGGTTCTGCCAAGTCTCCATTACACACCTCATAAAGCAGCTAATGGGTGCTCAGTCAATAGGAGAGGTCAGTGCATAGGGATTTCTATGGACAGGACAGAGACATATCCTCACAGAAGCTAGAAAGAATGGCGCATAACACCTTTATGATCACCCTTCTTTATGATCACCCCTTGTGGCGGCACGACCGGTTACTATTCATACAGTATGTATCACTAGATGAGACCTGATAGGTGCAGGATTATATATTATAGCAGTATATAAAACTAGCTTGTAGAGAACCTTCAGGAGGACTAGGGAGGACATTTCGGGCATGTGCACATCACAATGTAGTTTGTGCAGATTTTGCTGTATTTCCGCTCCAAAGTCTACATACCTTTGGCCTTGTGCACACAACCGTTTCTGTTCTGCGGTCCCCAAAATACAGATGTGGTCCGCATGCAGTTTTCGAAGGTCCCATTGTAAAAAATGCCTTTTCTTGGCCGAAAAACGGACAAGAATGGGACTTGTTTCATCATTTTCATCACAGCCGCACGGATGCAGACAGTACATGGATGACATACGTGTGCTCTCCGTATTTTTTTGTGGCCCCATAGAAATGAAAGAGTCCACATTCGATCCGCAAAAACTGCGGACGGAAAATATGGTCATGTGCATCAGGCTTTACCTGTCGATTTTGATGCAGACTTTGACACAGATTTGCTACAAATTTCACCCTTAGTTGCATTGCAAAGGATGACATTTACAACTGGCATCCTGCGGATTTTCAGCGCAACTCCATGTGTATATATCCTTATTAGAGATGAGCGACAGCTCGAGCAGCTCGGCAGAGCATGCTCGAGTGCCATTTTTGTGTATTTGCATATGCATTTTAAAATTCCTACGCTATTCATACGCATATTTTAATCTATACGCAAATGCGTACGAATTGCGTACGAATAGCGTACAAATTCAATTATTTATTATTACAAGGATTCCTTATCATCCCTGTACGCCAGAAAACTGACATCAAAAAGTCGCAACAATTGGCACTTCCCACTAGAACAAGTCTTATTCTTGTCCCGAAGTGCAGGATGCACACGGCTTGTACCCGCAATGAGCGTTTTATTGCTAATCGTTAGGACAGAGACGACTTCTCTTTTTTTAATTCTTTTTTGAATTCCTGGCTTTGGCTCCCCAAACTGCATCAAGAAACCTGACCGTGTTGCCGTACCTTAAGGCCCCATTCACACGACCGTATATTTGCTATTGTATAATACGGGGGGGGGGGGGGGGCGTTGGGCGGCCCCATTCAAAATGCCTATACTTGTCCGTGCGTGCGGACAAGTATAGGACATGCTTTATATTTTTTGCGGGAGATCTTCCGTGATATACGGATGCGGAATGCACACGGTGTGCATTCCGCATTTTTTTTCTCCTATGGAAAAATGAATGGGTCCGTATGTTCCGCATCTTATCCGCAAAATTGTGGATAAGATGCGGAAATGTACATATGGTCGTGGGAATGGGGCCTTAGTGTAACTACAAATTTTTTTGTAGTCGGAGATTAAAGGGGTATTCCGGTTGTTGCAATTTATCCCGTATCCACAGGATAGGGAATAACTATCAGGAGAACATGGGCCCTGAAGCCCCGCTGAAAAGAACAGAGAGGCCAGTCGCACATGCTCATGGGAGAAGAACTCCCGCAAAATATTTTATTCTCTCACCTGTGCATGATATAATCTGTAGTGATTGTCATTTTCTTATCAGTGACTGTTTCTGTGAGTAAAAACCTCTCTTCTTATTGTAGCTGGGTCATGTGATCAACTCCCTGACCTCCAACTGACCCAGGACAGAAAGCCAGTCACTGCTCTATTCATTCCTATGGGAGCCTCACTTTCAGTCTCATAGGAATACATAGAGAATTAGACTTCCTGTCCACACATAAGTCTATGTGTGAGTTGGTGGGTCTAATTGCTGGTCACATGAGACAGATAAGAAACTTCAGGATGATATAAGTCAAAAATTCAGACACTAGTAAGAAAATGACATTCACTACAGATTACATCATGTACATTTCTAGCAGGACATGGAATAAAATTTTTGTCGGGAGTTCTTCTTTAATTTATAAGGGAGATCTGGAGTGCTGTACTTGACTATCTCTGGAATTCACATAGAAATGAATGGAGCGGCCGTGTGCATGTGTGCATGGCTGCTCCATTCATTTCAGTGGGGCATGCCGGGGGTACGGGGTCCCCATTCTCATGATCATGGGGTAGGACCCCCACCGATCGAATACTTCTCCCCTATCCTGTGGATACGGGATAACTGAATACCCCTTTGATCTCCCACTAGAAAAAATTGCTGTTAAATGTCCACAGTGATTTTTTTCAAATTTTTTATGGCTACATTCTGGGAATTTTGAGTTATTTTAAAGAGCAGCAGCGACTCTCTACCTCCATGGAGGCACATGAAAATCGCTTCGAAATTGATTGAAAAATTTGAACTACTGCCTACTATAGAAAATAAAACGTCTTAAGGTGGATCTAGACGAGCAGATAATCATTACGATTCCAACGCTAGCGATTGAAGATGACCATGATGTGAATGTTTCTAACAATTGAGTGATCTCTCGCTCAACGTCTGTAAAATCGTTAGTACAAAGAATTACAATAATCAGTTGTCGTTAAAGAAATGCGTGATAATCGTTTCTTGTAAATGCTAGTTGTCTGCTACAATGTTTGGTCGTTTAGTCGCTGGGGCCTGTGATTGCTTAGGCAATTATCTGCTCATCTAAATACACCTTTTCTACAAAACATCTAGGTGGAGCCCGAGCCTACAGGTATTTCATTTATTGCCCCAGGCAAGCAAAGCAATCATATACTGTTGCCTTTCCTAATGAATGCTCTGAAATACCCCTCCCCCACACCTGTTACCTGTAGCTGGTCATACACAAGAGCTCGATCGGCCAGAATGCAGGTGTACGAATGATTCCGAAGCCGGTTGTCTCACCATAAGGCTCCATTCACACGTCCTGTTTTTCTTTCCTGATTCGATCCTGATTTTTTCAGGACCCATTGAAATGAATGGATCCAGATCAGGATCGAATCAGGAAAGAAAAACAGGACGTGTGAATGGAGCCTAAGAATATATCCCCTATCCAGCCAGGATCTGGTTGGTGGGGATCCAATAGGTGGAGCCTCAAGTGATCGCAAGAATGAGTTGCCAAAGCCTAGTACAACACTCAGGGTACGTTCACATCTCCGGCATGCTAGCATACTAGCAGAAATCCAGCATTTATGCTGGAAAGTGGTCAGATTTCTGCCGGAACCCATTATAGTCCATGGGGATCCAGTCTACACTCTGCCAGATCCGCTGCCGCAGATGTGAACATACCCTTAGCTATCTCCACCAGTTCCATAGAGAGAATGGAGCTACATTGTGCATGCATGACCCCTGCTCCATTTACTCCTCATTCTTGTGATCATTGGGGGTCCCAAGCAGGACAAGGGGGTAAGTTCTTATGTTTGGATAACCCCTTTAAATGGCAGATCAAATCAAAAGCAAATAATTACCTGAATTTGTCATACTCATGAAATTTCAGCTGACCACGGATGACATTTTCCTGACGGATCACAGGAGTCTGCGCTCGATCATCGCGAACTATTGTTCATGTCCATTACGTCCAAGTTTTATCCTGTTTTTGGGCATTTTCTATGACAGCTGACAATCCTGTAGCTTCACATCTATGTCTTATATGTCCAACCGAGTCAGGATAGGTCACATCATACATAAGAATCAATTACCCCTTATCCAGATCCTTAGGTTACATTTTGATGACCTCCGATGATATAAATTCATTAGGAAACACTACCCCCCCCCCCTCCCCCTCCCCCATGTTCATCCGATCACCATGTGTATGATGCCCCTTCTCTCACCTGGGGGAACGTCCGGTTCATATTTCCGGTGCCCGTCTGATTTTTAGGTTAGTAATTCAGGATGTGGTTAAACCCTTTCCCTCACAAGTCTTATTTCTGTTCTTCTAATAAACTTGTGCTGGCACAAAAGGTGTAAGCTCAGGGCTGGCCCAGGATCCATGTCTCTTGGAAACCAAAGAAACACTGACAAGGCTGTAGCTGAGGAGACTGGACAGTCGTGTATACAATTAGTCACAGGTTTGTTAATGACAGAGCTCAAGCTGAAGAATGTATTTCCTCCAGTGGGAAGAAGACGTAAGGAAGCAGCCTGGGATCAGAGCTGTTACTGGTGGCTATAGAAAAGTAGGTTGCTGAGTGGTTCATCAGTAGATAGCTGCGCATGTTTCTGGCTAGGTTAGGATGGGTTCACATCACGTTTTTTCCCATCCTTTTAGCATATACAAAAAACATATACGTTAAATGGATGCCCCTAGACTGATGCCATAAAGTGGCATCCGTTCACCATAGAGTTCCATTGTTTAAAAAAAAAAAAAAAAAAAAAAAAAAACTTTTTTTTTTTTTACCAGACTGTGCAGGATGCAAGAACGTGGTCTGCTGTGTTTTTTGTATCCCTTTTTTTGTAATGTATACGTCAAACGAAGGCATAAAGTGTTATGTGAACCCAGCCTTAGTATTAATAATGTCGCAATTTCCATCAACTGCTCTGATGAAGCCGTGGTTCACATAACAGTTTCGTTTTCCGTTCTTCTGATCTATCAGAAGGACAGAGAAAAAAAAAAAAGAAAACTGATCCGTTATTTTGAGCATCAGTTTGGACTAAAAATCCTTTGTTCCATCAGAACACAAGAAGTTAAAAAAAAAAAAACACCAAACGAATCCATTATTTTGCACATCAGTTGTGATCAGTTTGCGTCACTTCTGTCAGGGATCAGTTATTAAAAGTCCTCCATGCAGGACTTTTTTTCCAGTCTAAAATAACAGATCTCTAACAGAACTGACAAAAACGGATGCAAACTGATGATAACTGATGCTCCAAATAACGGATCGTTTTTTTTTAAAAAACTTGGTGATGTGAAGCTTGAAAGAAGTCATGGGGTTGGGGATATATACAATATATATATATATATATATATATATATATATATACACACACACATATATATATATATATGTCCACACACAGGAGGAGATTTATCAAGACGGCCTAACAGTAAAACAGGTTAAGTTGCCCATAGCAACCAACCAGATTCCGTCTCTCATTTTCCAAAGGAGAGCTGAAAAATGAAAGCTGGAATCTGATTGGTTGCTATGGGCAACTAAGCCAGTTCTACAATACAGTTTTGATAAATCTTCCCTATAATCTTTGTATGTCTGCTGGGCATCGACTGGGATTATTGTTTTGGCCTTCTTCACATACATGTAAGTACACAAAAATAATATTGGAGGCAATGTATAATGAGAATTGTACAATTATTGACATAATTGGGGCTAAATGTATAAAATACTGCACAATAGTTGATAAATTTGCTGTATTTTCAAACACTCGTTCCCAATAATCTGCCCATGTAAAGTAGCAGCCGATCACCGGATGAACGAGCGAGACATAAATTATCGTTTCTGAGCAGCAGATCATGCTGCCTAGAAACAATGCAGCTGTATGAGGACGAGTGATCGCAATAGCCATGCCTCGTCCTCATACTGTGGATGTAAATGCAGAGCTTCACCTCCACTGAGTGAGCCTCATCTGCATGTCTAAGGCTCCATTCACACGTCCTGTTTTTCTTTCCTGATTCGATCCTGATCTGGATCTATTCATTTCAATGGGTCCTGAAAAAATCAGGATCGAATCAGGAAAGAAAAACAGGACGTGTGAATGGAGCCTAAAGGCGCCTTCACACTTCTGACTTGAGATATTATTCCACTTTCTACACCAACCCTTTGCTGGAGTGGGATTGAGAAAGCTGGTTTCAATAAGGGTGGCCGGGGCAAAGCTCACAAGGCAGGTCTAACACCTCTCCCGAGGAAGTTTAACCACACATAATAGGTTCATGCACAAGTTGTCAGTATTTATTGTGGGAGATTCCTTGTACAAGTCATTCTCGTTGAGCAGTCCAGTTGCTCTGACTTATTATTACTGATTATGCTTGATTATGATTGAAAACTTTTTGAAAAAGTCTCCTTAACCCACTTTTCAAAACTAGTATGATGTAAAAATTCAAAATGTTGCAAAAATTTAGAGAAAATAAGCCCCAATAGTCTCAACGCTCTATTTTGAGACTTTTTGGTGCCAAATTTATGGAGTGCAGGAAGTAATAAATTCCCCATAGTGCATTGCACAAATGCCATTTATTTAGCATCGGTGGCAGTTTTTACATGTTTGGGCTCATGCACAGGGACGTGTGCCAGCCGTGCCTGTATTGCGGCCTGCAAACAGCGGGTCCAAAATTCACTGGCCCCGGATGTTTTTGCACCGCATCACAGACGCAGACCCATTCACTTGAATGGGTCTGCAATCCAGAAAGTCCGATGCGGAACAGAGGCACGGAGCCCCACTAAAGCACTACCGAATGCTTCCGTGAGGTTTCTCTCCGTGCCTCTGCACCGCAAAAAAATAGAACACGTTCTGTTTTTTTTTTGCGGTGCGGGAGGATTCATGGACCCATTCAAATTGAATGGGTCTGGATCCGTCTGCCGAATCCACACGAATGTTCCCCGTGCATTGGGGACTGCAAATTGCGGTCCCCAATACACGGAACGGCCTACCAACGGCCGTGTGCATGAGCCCTTAATATGATTAATTTACTAAAGATTTCCAACAAAAAGTATCAGGAAAGCCTCAAAGTGGTTACGCTTTATGACAAGAGATCAATCAGCAGGGCCCTAAGGGAAAGACTAGAATAATAACTCCCTACACAGGTTATGACATTGCTATGCGTTTACTCCCATTTTTAAACACACAAAAATGTTAGGCATTTGTGTTGCACGTTTTACTTTATGGATTTCTTCGTGGTGCTTTAGGTCAGTCCTAAGATGGACTACGGACACATCCGTTTCTGCTTGATCTCATGGATTACACACATAAAACACACAGTGAGGGCTAGCTTACACATCGTTTGCAGTGTCTCACTAGCTGCATCGCAACCGATTAGGCATTGCAACCCATAAGGCCCCTTACAGTTCTGGAATGTATTGCATAACACTGACATAATGCTGTCAGTGTTATACAATACATTCCAGAACTGTACGGGTTGCATAGCATCATAAATCAATATAATGCTACGCCACAAGTCAGTGCTGGGAGGTGAGAACAGGTGCTCTCGCTGACACACACTGCAAGTCCAATGCGTGGAACTCGCTTGTGTGAAAGGGGCCTAAGTTACCGTGATGTGACAGTTGCAAGTAATCCAGTAGGTCTGGATTTCTTGCTACGCTCATGTTAGCTTGTGGGTTGCAATGCACCACACTGATCTCTGGCCATGTGACGTCTCACAACCAAAGTCGTTGTGTAGGCCTAGCTTGAAACTAGGTAGAAACCTAGTAGAAACATACACACTCTTCAGACACAAGCATGCATGTGTGGTGCAACTGCGTGAAACAGAATGTGCATGACCAGCTTTTCCAAACACTGCACATATGCTATCACATTAAGGCCCCATTCACACGTCCTGGTTTTTGCTCCGTGTCCGATCCGCAACAACGGATCTAAAACGCGGATAGTATGCGGATCCATTCATTTCAATGGTTCCCGAAAAAATGCGGACATCACTCCGTGTGTTGTCCGCATCTGTGTTTCCATTCTGATTGTCCGCAATAAAAAAACAGCGTGTCCTACTTTCATCCTGAAATTGCGGTCCGTAGCCCAATACAAGTCTATAGGACGTCCGTAAATGCGGAAGACATACGGAAAGGCATCCACATGTCATCCGCATTTGCAGATTCCGTTCCAGGAGGGTAGAGAAAAAAAAAAAAAAAAAAAAAAGGTACAGATGTTATTCAGCCTTGACATATGGATACATCCTTTCAGTTTTTTACGGAAAAACGGAACGGATGTGCTTGAAAAGCGGAGTTTTTTGCGGAACAACGGATCCGCAAAAAACGGACGTGTGAATGAAGCCTAAAGGGGGCTTTCTGGGACCCAGAAACTTTTTTTTTTTTTTTTTTTTAAATTAATCATATCTTGCCTGCTGAAGAAAGCTTGCAATATACTTAACGGGGTGGTGCAGTCGGTGTATACTGAGGACCTATCCTCAGAATAGGTCATCAATATATGATCGGCAGTAGTCAGACACCCAGCACCCCCGGCGATTAGCTGTTTGAAGAGTAGGCGGCGCTTCATGCGAGCGCTACTTCCTCTTCATTACATTGCCCATCGTCTTGGAAGCGAGTGTAATTACAAGTACTTGCTTGAGTACACTACACTGATGTTGCAAGGGAGAGGATGTGCAGTGTAATGAGGAGGAAGCTGCGCTCGCATGGAACCGCCTCCTCTTCAAATAGCTGATTGGTGGGGGTGTCGGACTCTTCTCCCCCATCTGATATTGATGAGCAATCCTAAGGATAGATCATCAGTATAAAACCCCTGTACGAGCCCTTTAACATCTCGAAGTTTCATGGATCAACCGCTCTGGAACCCAGTCATGCGAAGCTCCTCTTTGGAAATTCCTGTCACGTGGCTGGGTTCCAGAGTGCCGGATCATGCAACTTCGAAATGGACATATATTTTTTTTTGCAGGCAACATGTTGGTTAGGGTGGGTTGCTGGGGGATTATGGGTGGAATGCTACGCTGTAAAAAAATAAACAAAAAGACCAGACGGCAAACCAAATTCACATTTTGTGATTTAATTTTATTAAAGGAAAACTGCAGATTTACACTTCATATCCCTTGTGAAGCAAACATTCCACACTGCTACATCCTAAACAGTTTGTTGATGTGTCTGGCTTTAGTTGATAACATTTTGAAATCTGTAAAGTTTGTTCTTAAAAACGAAATTGTGCCTTTACCTACATCCCAACGTTTAACGCTATATATAATGTTTTGTAACTTTGCTGTTTTATGGTTTCTATCCACATTACCAAAATCTACTGGTTGCCCGGGGAAACAGACAGCGCTACATCTCCACTGTCAGACATGTGACCTCAGAGCTGCCTGTGTAACGGTCATCTGCTCCTATAATGCTCTGGTAACAAGAATCTAGCAGAATTCTGAATTTAGCAATGGTGTTGCATGAGTTGGGAAGGAACCGGGTAACTCAATGGGGCAGATTTCTGAAAATTGTCTAAATTCACAACAACCGGGTGAGCTTTTATTTAACCGGGGAACGTTAGGAGATGAAAGCTGAGCTCTGATTGGTTGCCTTGGGTAACAGAAATATATATCGGTATATATATTTTTTAACAATTTTGATAAACAAGTTCTAATATCATTAAAGAATAAGCAAAGCAATATTATAAAGTGATGGTATAGAGAATCAGTGGGGGTACAACCTCCAGAACTGATCCTCATAATGAAGAAGCAAAGGAGCTCGTTTAGCACCGAATCCACTTATGTCTTTTTTCTGGCACAGTAGATCCCCGACCGTCCCTGTGCATGGTACTGCAGTGTGGCTCTGTTAAAGAACTCCCGCAAAAAAATTTATTCTCTGACCTGTTAGAAAGGTACATGATGTAATCTGTAGTGAATGTCATTTTCTTACCAGTGTCTGTATTTGTGAGTTATATCTCCCTAATGCTTCTCATCTGTGTCATGTGAACAGCAATCAGACTCACCAACTCACACAGCATCTTATGTGTGGACAGGAATTCTATTTCTCTATGCATTCCTATGGGAGCCTCACTCTCAGTTTCATAGGAATGAATAGAGCAGTAACTGGCTTCCTGTCCTGGGTCAGTTGGAGGTCAGGGAGTTGGTCACATGACCCAGCTACAATAAGAAGAGAGGGGATAACTCAGAATTACAGTCACTGATAAGAAGATTACATTCACTATAGATCACATCATGCAGCTTTCTAACAGGTCAGAGAATACATTTTTTTTTGCGGGAGTTCTTCTTTAAAATGAATGGAGCTGGCTTCAGTATCCTGACCAGATTTTTGGCAAGGACGGTGCTGTGCAGTGCTAAACCAGCGCTGTGCCCCCTTCATTCTCAAGGTCTGTGAGGGTCCTAGAAGACAGATCCCCACTGATTAAGTGACGGCATGACACTGCGGCCAAATGCAAGTTGGGGGGCGACCTGTCATCCCTGGAGCTGGACAAACAAAGACCAGGGAACCAGTATTGAGGGATTCGGAAAAGGCTGCACAACTCTCGTTGTTATTTTATGCCATATTCAGGGCTGGAAACCCCTTTCATAGTGGAATGTTGACAACTGTCAAATAAAAGCAAAGTTTTTCTTCAAGGCAACATTGCTCTGTAATTGTGAAATACCAGCAGGAATCATCGACAGAAACCAGGAAGCAAAAAGGTTCTCACCCACTATTATACAAATTTTAATTCCTAACATTGTCTGCTATTTCCTTAAAGACTTCGCTGTGATAGTCCTGAGTCACCATCCAAGAGAATGTTGTTTTTTTTTTTTTGCTCTGCTCAGATGGGGGCAAGTCGGAAGCTCTGCCAATCATTTACAGGGTGCCTATCATTTCAGAAAACATTTGACATGTCATAGTTGTGATCAGTGAGGGGGTCAAATGCTGAGACCCTTACAATCTGTTCACCTTAAGTAATGCTCTCTTTCAGCTCTGGGAGAAGTAGGTTTCGAAGTGCACAGACTCACAGACTTTCTATGAGCCTATAAACTGCTCTGAGAAGGGGAACGGCGCTACGCCACTAAATTGATCGGTGCACATTGCAAGCACCAGCACCTCCACTGGTCAAAACCTCTGTTACCGTGACATTTCAAAAGTATTCGGAAATGCTAGATACACTTTAACGTATATTAACGGTGGGCAAATCAACTTACTTATCTCCGCTATTCATTTTTCAGAGCCAAAGTGTCTGTGCAATTAATAGGCTGTTAGTTCTTAAGAATGTAAAGACTTAAAGGGAACCTGTCATATCCGAAACACCCCCTGAACTAGAGTAAGCGGTGTATAGTGTAAGTGATGCTGAATCCGAATATGTAAGTTTTATCTTCATACTCACTTCCATTCTGACGCTGTGCTCCCACAAACCTGCAGTAAAATGCATGGAGAGGACTCTTCTTCGAGTCCTCTCCATTATGTGAGTGAGCACCGGAGGTTTGTGGGAGCACAGCGTCGGAATGGAAGTGAGTATGAGGATAAAACTTACATATTCGGATTCAGCATCACTTACACTATACACCGCTAACTCTAGTTCAGGAGGTGTTTCGGAGATGACAGGTTCCCTTTAAGTAAAAGTTACAGTATTAGGTATATTCCTGGCACCCAGTATAATAAGCTATAGATATAATGTGCACCCCTGGAGGGCTTATTTTAGCAGCCTGCTTTGCAAGCGATACTCTGTTGCTCAGTCCGAGGGCAGGTTTTCTGGATCACTGCTCCCATATTAACCATACCCGTAAACAGCTGAAAAGAATTCAATGAATGCAACAAAGAAACGCTGCAAAGCTGGAAAGCCAACTTTTGTAAAAGGTAAAAGCAAAGCGGATTCACACCAAGAACAGGAAATCACCTACCTGTATATAAGAAAGGTTTACTGAAGACATAAAATTAGAAAGAAAAATTAGGAAACCTAACCACCCCGACGGTGAAAAGATCACGTTGCATCCCTTGTAGGATGCATATAGTTCTAAACTAGGATATAAAAGTCCACATCACAGACTCCCCCATCCTAAAGCCACCCAGAGTATGAATCCTGACAGATAGTTTGATTCCATAGTTTTACTAAAAATCCACATTGCAACTGACGCCCCTCCAAAGTGGTGGCATTGAGAGAGAGGAGCGGCTGGAGAGCTGGCCTAAATGTCAGACTTGGCCAGGTCCACTTTAGTTGGTAAAGGTCCAGCGTCTTCATTTTCCTGGGGAAGACCGTGGACGACTACTAGAGATGCAGGGGGGTATTTGTGAAGCTTCTGCTCATTCAGGTATTCCAGATCTCCATAGATGCTCAGTTTCTGAAAGACAAATGTAATGAAATGTCATCGCCAGCAGAAGGTTCATATCTGTATTGTGTTTTATACACAGTTATGGCACTTCTTCTATATTAAAGGGGTTGTCTCACTTCAGTAAGTTGTATTCATCATGTAAAGGAAGTTAAAGGCTTTTCTCATTTTAGACAATGGGGGCATATCACTAGGATATGCCCCCATTGTCTTATAGGTGCGGGTCCCACCGCTGGGACCCGCACCTATTTCCAGAACGCAGCCCCCGAACTGAATGAGGGCGCACTGCGCATGCGCAGCCGCCCTCCATTCATTTCTATGGGGCCGCCGAAAATAGCCGAGCGCTGGCTCGGCTACTTCCGTCGGCTCCATAGAAATGAATGGGAGCGCACCGCGCATGCACGGCCCGGCTCCCATTCATTTCTATGAGCGGCGCCCATTGTCCCAGCGGTGGGACCCGCACCTATATCCAGAACGGAGCGGGGAGTGCTGCGCCTGGAGGACCCTGGGTTACCCAGGGTCTGGCCACCACCAGACACAGCTCCTCACTGCTCCCATAGAAATGAATGTGAGCACACCGCACATGTGTGGCCCCTGCTCCCATTCATTTCTATGGAGCCGATGGAAATAGCTGAGCCAGCGTTCAGCTATTTTTGGCAGCCCCATAGAAATGGAGGGCGGCTGTAGATGCACAGTGCGCCCTCTGTTCATTTCCCCGCTCCGTTCTCAATATAGGTGCGGGTCCCAGACAATGGGGGAATATCCTAGCGATATGCCCTCATTGTCCGAGATGGGAATAACCCTTTAAAGTGTAGGGGGACCTGTATACTCCAGGCCTGCAGTGTTCCACTGGGCTCCAACGATGTCAAAATTCGGTTTGACATCGCCGCAGACAATCATGGTCACATGAAGCGACGGGACTCTGTCTCCGACTCAGCCAGCGATTAGCTACGGCAATGTCAAACTGGATGTTGATGCTGAGGGAGCCCAGCACAGAGCGGGAGCCAGCACCGGAATCAGGTAAGTAATCTTTCCTTTACAGGTGGGTGTGCATGCATGTTGCCAAAACACAACATTCTTTCACGATCTCTATATGTTAGAAACAGCAGAGATATAAGAGTATTGAATAAGTGTAATGAATTACATGTTTTACAGAATTTTTTCCCTACAAAACCATATATCAATCGGCTCAGCTCCTCCTGCTCTATAACATGCTGCCTGCAGACTGCACTGCATTTTCATGGCGACAGGTCCACTTTAAAGAAGAACTCCTGACAAAAATTTTATTCCATGTCCTGCTAGAAATGTACATCATATAATCTGTAGTGAATGTCATTTTCTTACCAGTGTCTGAATTTTTGACTTCTATCATTCTAAAGTTTCTTATCTGTGTCATGTGACCAGCAATTAGACCCACCAACTCACACATAGACTTATGTGTGGACAGGAAGTCTAATTCTCTATGTATTCCTATGAGACTGAACGTGAGGCTCCCATAGGAATGAATAGAGCAGTGACTGGCTTTCCTGTCCTGGGTCAGTTGGAGGTCAGGGAGTTGGTCACATGACCCAGCTACAATAAGAAGAGAGGTTTTTACTCACAGAAAGTCACTGATAAGAAAATGACAATCACTACAGATTATATCATGCACCTTTCTAACAGGTCAGAGAATAAAAATTTTTGCGGAGTCCTTCTTTAAGCTACACATTACGGTTCACGTTTACGGTTTACATAAACCAATGTGGTGCACACTAGTGGGGAACATTTTATTTCCCTCCAGATTAATGACAGTCACATTGCTACGAGCTATAAAACAGGTTAAACAATCCAACAGAACAGGTTAGGCAGGGCCGACGTTTCTTTTATAGGGCCATGTAATCTTGGCAGTAGGCAGTTTACCTCAGAAGGCATATACTGATCCGACGCGGTTGCCACTGTCGCACAACAAATCCAGAGCAGAACCAGGATAGACAGAAGCAATGTTGCAGTCAGCAGCCAATTAGAGTTCCTGAATAGGAATACAAGACATACGTGTTAATACCAAAACAATTAATGTCAGACTGGCATTATAGGACGTCTACTAAACAAGCATGTGGCTTGGCCTCAAAGTATGGCATCTTTTTTTTTTTCCCCAAGAAACTATTCCTGACCTTGTATTGTGTTGCACTCACTTGATTTGGGCTGGATTGTATGTCATTCCCTGCAAAACGCTACGTCGGAAAATGCGAAGCTGTGCAGCCCCCTCAGAGGCCTACACCATCTCTCAATGATCAGACATTGATGCTGGGCCTAATACACAAGCTATCAAAGAATATGATGGGGCGAAAAAAACCTGTTCATTATTTTTCACTTAAAGAGGACCTGCCACCTCTCCTGACATGTCTGTTTTAATACCTTCATGCATTCCCCATGTCATAACAATTCTGGAGCATCTATTCTTATGGCTCTATGGTGTGCCATTCCTTTATTATTCCTGCTAGAAGTTATGAATGAATTGCTATTTGCCTTCAGTAAAGGAACAGAGGGGAGGTAACCAGTTTGGGGTTGTGTAGCTGCACAGACTGAAAATGTCAGCACTGATTGGATAGAGTCAGTCTATGCAGGGACACACCCCCAACTTGTTACCTCCCCTCTGTACCCTTACTGAAGGCTAATAGCAATTTATTAATAACTTCTAGCAGGAATAATAAAGGAATGGCACAACATAGAGCCATAAGAATTGTTATTACATGAGGAATGTATGAAGCTATTAAACCAGGCATGTCAGGAGCGGTGAAAGGTCCTCTTTAGGTATTCAAACCTTTTAACTAAGGGCACTCTAAGCCAAAATTCTGCCAGTGGCCTTGTGGTTTACAATGGAAGGCAGCACTGCAGTTTGCATGGCCATCAGTTTAAAGCCACAACTACACCAAGAAGGGACTTGACATCCGCGACATTCAAAGCGAACAACTATAGTGGTTTGTGCTGAGGAGTATGCAGATGTGAATGTACCTTTAGAGTGAAAAGCAGCTACCAGTCACTTCTGGTGCGCTAACCTAATAACCTGCTTATCTTTTCAGAAGCCGTTTCAGGGAGCCGCTGCGCTCCCTGTTGCTCTGGGGAGCGCAGTCAGTTCCCAACAGCTCTCCAAGCACAGTGCCATAAATTGTATAGTGGCTATACTCAGTACTGCAGCTCAGCCACATTCACTTCACAACTAGAAGAGGATATCCGGAGGATAGGTTATCATTTACTGGGTAAGGCTGGCATCCGTTTGAGCCATTTCCATCTGGAATCCGTCTTTTTAGACGGAAAAAAAAAATTGCATGCAGGACTTTTTTCCATCTTAAAAAAAACAGATCTCAGACGGAAATGGCTCAAATGGATGCCAACTGATGCAACAGGATCCGTATTTTTTATACAAGCTTCTGTTTTTTTTTTCTCTTAGAAGAAGAGAAAAAAAAAACAGAAACTTGTATAAAAAATATGGATCAGAAGAACGGAAAGCTAAATGGTGATGTGAACTAAGCCTAACCCCTTTAAATTCTTATTTATTATTGGAAGTCATGCAGAAAGGACCATGTATATGCGGTTGTAGTCAATTCAATCACTGGGATCATCAGAGCATATAATAACCTTGTAGGTTTCAGTAATTTCCACCACTAACTAGGTGGTAGAACTGAAGACTGGCCGGATGTGTGTAGACGAGTTCATGTCATCATCACTTCACTTACATTGAGAAACACTTCATAATCCCTTCTCCTCCATCTAGTTCCAGAACGCTAGCTCTTCGGCTCCATAGGCCATCGCCAACTGAACGCCCATTTCCTAAATCTGCTGCAAAAGTAAATAAAAATTAATAATAATATTATATATATACACATACACACTCCTTACTGCCTCAAACACAAAAATGATTTTCAAAACTTCACATAAGAGACTTACAAGGCATGGCGTCCAGCATGTTCCCTCTCGGTGGTAGGTCTTCTGGCTCCAGTGGTGGCATCTGCTCAATTTCTGGCTGAGACTGAACAAATGAATCAAGAGAAGAAGTAAGGAAACGTGCTTTATGCAATAATCGTGTGTCCTGTTCGAGACGTATATACGTCAATGTACGTACATCAAGATCATTCTCCAACGTATATCACTGTACAGCCATACAGTGGCATATGTCGTCCATTGACAACAATGCAGAATATATACCGTAAGGTGCGCTTTTTCTCTTTACCAGTGGCCCATGTTTTCCTCTTCAATTAAAAAAAAAGGTATGCCAACTTACACCACCCTGACTGGACAAAAGGACGCTCTTTTGCCCTCTGTTGGAAGGCGGCATGCGGCTATTATCAGCGTATGCACTGGGAGCTGTATATGCTAAATGTGTTTTCCTAAAAGCAGTGCGAGGTATAATGCAGAAGATGGCAGACCGATCCTGTATATTATCCTTCCTTGGTCTCTACTCATTAAGATGTTATTCACTCCCCAGGCCTAATATAAACTCAGTAATGAAAGAGGCTTATAGAGTGAAAAACCTTCAATCTGATTATAGTCACCCAATTTCTTCCAGTAAACTGAGAACAGATGCAGGATATACAGAGGAACACTGAAAGCTGTATCCGTATATTCTGTATCTGTCATGTTTGGCCTGAAAACAACAATAACCTCTTTTCCCCTTGTCGCTCCTCACTATATTTCCCCCTAAGCCTGTTTTTCATTTACTATAGAAGGACTGGATACACAGAGATGAGACGTGTTGCACATACCTGCACCACAAGGATGCGGCCATTATCGGCTTGTATGTAGAAAGTCCAGGATGATGTCATCAAGTTCTGCGCAGAATCCATCATATCGCTCCAGAAAGCTTTTACTATTGTCAAAGGAAAGAGAACGTGTATCCGTGGCACCATGTCAGAGAGCTGGAACGAGAAGACGACATATTACATCTTGCACATGGCACAGCTGAACTGCAAGTTTTTTAATGGGATGGTTCCATCAAAGACTCAAAGAGCATCTGTCAGCATACATTAAACCAGGCATACAGGCTGGTAGGGATGGTCATGCTGACAAAAACATTGCCCTGATTATGTATTTTTGTGGTCCCATTCCTGAGAAAAGCAAGTTTTTATTGATAAGTAAATGAGCTTACTGGAGCATTGGGGGACGGCCAGAGCCCTCGGAGCACCAATGAGTAATACCCCTACAGCTTTAGTCCATCCCCTGGATTGACAGGGTTAGACATCTTGTCTTCTTGCATCTGCGCTGCCTCCTGGTCTTGGCGCTTGCATAAAGGATCTACTGCTGCTCTGAGAATGGGAGGCACAGCTTAGGAAGGCAGAGTTTTACATGTGCATGTCTACCCCTGTCAACCCAGGGGAAGGGACTAAAGCTGTGGGGTTGTTAACAACTGGTGCTCCGAGGCTCCGGCTGGCCCCTCAGTGATACAGTAAGCTCATTTACATATCAATACAAATGTGCTTTTATCAGGAATGGAACCACAGAAATACATACACCAGATTATTGTTTTTGTAAGTATGATCAACCCTACCAGGCTATAAGCCTGGTTTAATAGGGTTGATCATGCTGACAGATGCTCTTTGAATGTAGTGTTACATGGATGCCATGTAGATGAATGTCCAGCCATGTAAGGGCTCATCCACAAGGCCTCTGCTGTTTTTGCTGTCCGCAAATTGTACGAGAACAGGACATGTTCTATTTTTTTTGAGGGGGCCGTGGACCAGACCTGTGGATGCAGACAAACTATAGCCGTGTCGGTGTGCATGAGTCCTAATACTTAGATGGCTAGAGTCTGCCAGAACAGACAGGGCACAGAACCCCCCCTTACATGTCCCATTAAGAGAGCTCCTGTCCCTATTAGGACAACATCTTAAAGGGGTTTACCCCTGAACAACAATAATTCCTTATTGACAGGATAGGGGATAAGTGTCTGATCGTTGGGGGATCCCACTGGCATCTCTGTCTGGCCCCCTCCAATCACACACTTATCTCCTATCCTGTGCCCCTTTAATCACAGCCTTTGGACATGCAGCATGATAATACTGTTCTCACCTCTTCTTGTCGCTTCTCTGCAAAAGGCATCTGACTGTGACAGCCCAGAATACAGGCATACTGCTCATTGGACTGTGGATAGGCCTCAATACAAGCTGTAGAGGAATAGAAAAAAAAAAGCATTAGGGCTGTGTTCACACCTTGTTTTAACATATTTTTATTGCTGTTTACAGCACAAAAAACCCCACTAAATTGTATTTCATTCTGTTGAATTTATGAAAAGTAATCCTAACGTCGCGAGTATACCCAGAGCGGTGATTGCGGTTTTCAAAAACCTCTGCATTTCCTCTCTGACGTGTTTTCTTACTGACTGCATTGTAGTTAAGGGTGTATTTTTAACTGTCTTTCTTGGCGATTCTGCAAGTGCTTGGTTGAGGAAGTAGATAAAACTAAAATGCAAAGGGGACCAAAAAAAATAACAAAACACACCACAAACATATAAAAGGAGTGAACAAAAGTGTCTAGAAACTGCAGTTATAGTTTAAAGAAATGCATGCAGTTTTATAATGAGTTACATTCGATTACAAATCTCAGATTTTATCATATCAGCGGCAGCACGGATCCGGCAGGTGAAGGGTGCCGCCGGATCCGTGCTGCCGCAGGGACATGTGTGGGGCCGGAACCGCGCTCCGGCACCACACATGTCACACAGTACAGACATACACAGACATATACACAGACATATACACAGACATATACACAGACATACTTACATGCTCCCGGCAGGTCTCCACAGCGCAGGAGGAGCAGGACGGCGAGCACATAGGACGATTCCCCACAGCGCCCTCTGCTGGGCGCCAGGTGGAATCGTCCTATGTGTGCGCCGTCCTGCTCCTCCTGCGCTGTGGAGACCTGCCGGGAGCATGTAAGTATGTATGTGTATATGTCTGTGTATGTATATGTGTATGTCTGTATATGTGCAGGTGACGGATCAGTCATGAACTCCATTGAAAGTCAATGAAGGACGGATCCGTTCAACATTGTGTCACACCAAACGGATCCGTCCCCATTGACTTTCATTGGGGGTCATGACGGATCTGTCTTGGTGCGGATGCCTGGACCGGAGAGCAAACCGCAGCATGCTGCGGTGTGCTCTCCGGTCTGAAGACGGAACGGTTCAGTTTTGTCCCCATTGACAATGAATGGGGACAAAACTGAAGCGTTTTATTCCGGTATTGAGCCCCTATGACGGAACTCAATACCAGAATATAAAACGCTAGTGTGAAAGTAGCCTTAGTCTGTATATAATATTCACATCTATTTGCATTTTCTCCAGTGATTTTTCTTTTTTAAGGCTTCTTTCACACTGGCGTTAGGATTGTCCATCAGGATGTTCCGGCAGGGGAACAGCATGACAGCATGCTAACGTTAGCGTGCTGCGTTTTTTGTCTGGCCGCCTCTCAGAATGTTTGCCGTGCTGCTGCCACATCTCCGGCCCAACGTCATTATAGTGAATGGGGCCAGAGCAGACTTCCGGCAGCGCACTTGTGCAAACGTTAGTACGGATCTGGCGGACGGACAATCCTAACACCAGTGTGAAAGTAGTCTGAGGCTACGTGCACACAACAGTGAAAAACTGACAGTCAAAAAAAACTACCGTGTGAATAACCCCATAGACTACCATTGGTCTTAAAACAGCCGTGTGATGGCCGTTTTAAGACCAACTGTTGTCTATGGGGGTTATTCACACAGCAGTTTTTTTGGACGGTCAGTGAAAAACGGACATCAAAAAATAGATCATGTTCTATCTTGTCTGTTTTTCACTGACCAACTGCGCCCA
Source organism: Rhinella marina (assembly GCA_900303285.1). Lineage (NCBI taxonomy): Eukaryota > Metazoa > Chordata > Amphibia > Anura > Bufonidae > Rhinella > Rhinella marina. The sequence continues at coordinate 213,882 of ONZH01002217.1, forward strand.
TACAATTGAACGAGTCCGTTTTTAACGTCCGTTTCTCAGAAAGGCATCAGTGAAAAAAAAGTCTGTTAAAAATGGACATTTTATCTGTTTTTAACAGACCTTTTTTTTCACAGTCGTGTGCGTGTAACCTTACTGAAGCCATGTACATCCGCATATTCATTTATGACATCGTGCAGGATGTTTTTTTTTTAATCTTTATTAGGTTATTTGTGTTTAGTTTATAATAAGTTACACCGTAATGGCATCTCTAGTGGGTTTTCTGCCGCCATGTGAGAGTACTGGAATAAGCCTCTTAGAAATCAGAGACTTTCATTTATGATTAAAATCCCAATGTCCGGCACATAGAATACAACAAAAACTGTTTAGTCATTCTTTATATTACGCAGGCAACACAAGCAGTCTCTAGAATCAGGCGGTAATAGAGTCTAAATGGCGCCATATAGCATCTATGAATGCTAAATATTTAAATGGGTCAAGAAACCTAACACCAGGGTCACTTTATAGAAAACGTAGTCTGGGCTATAAACAGACAGCGGCGAGACATCTGCTAATCCTTAAAAGCCATACTCTTCCCCCTTCCCCTCGGGGTTCCCGCCAGATACCACGCTGAGACTTGATATTCTTTTCTATCTACCCATCAAGAAGTATTCTCATCTGATTGGTAGAATGGGCAATGGGGTCCACCATATTCCGCTATTGCGGAGAATGAGGATCCCCGAGGCCCTATTTCTGGCCAAAGAGTGGGCTGCCTCCCTCCATAGATGTGAATGCGACAGCTGGAAGCTCAGTAGTTATTTCTGCAAATTCTCTGGCTGAAATAAAATACTCTTTTCCATCGTAGAAACTTGATGTCCTCACAAGGTCCCTCAGCACTGTATGTACATTGCAATGAAGCTTGGACACCCAAATAATGGGGTCAATCTGCTGACAGACTCCTTAAAGGGGTTCTCTGCCTTTTTCTTACAGATCATCAGCATCTGATTGGCGGGGGCCGACGCCTAGGATCCCCGCTGATCAGCTGTTTGAGAAAGCAGCTGCGCTCGCGGTAGCTCTGTGGCCTTCTCGCTCCTTCCTGCACGTCAGTGACATCATTACTATGGGGCTAAGCTGTGCCCAGGCCACGTGACATAGTCGTGATGTCACTGGCCTGCAGGAAACAGTGAGAAGGCTGCAGTGCTACCAGATGCTGATGACCTATCCAAAGGGTAGATTATCAGTAAGAAAAAGGCGGAGAACCCCTTTAACATAGAAGAAAGAACCTCTAAAGGTCCCCCTACGCATTAGTGTATCGTCGTACAAACCTGTGGAGAACGGCCGAATGTGTATTTTTCTCCCTACTCTATCCCGACAGAAGAGAAAGATGGGTAAACTGGAGATTTTCCCCTGATCCTTTTATTCTCCTAGGAGCAAAGACGTCAGAAGTGTCTGGCAGGGTTTTTCTCCCTTCTCCTCATTAAATACATATACACGTTTGGCCAGTCTGTGCATGTATGTGTATGGGGGAGCAGAGAGAGATTGCTGGCGCTGAATGATCATTCAGTATGGCCAACCTAAAGGCCCTATTACACGGGCAGATAGAGATGACGATTGTCGGAAGGGAAACATTCTCTCCCGTCAATCGCCTGCTCGCTAGAGGAGACCGCTGTTATGACATGCAGCAATCTCCTCCTAAGTATAGGGAAGAGCGATTGATAATGTATTGCTCGTCCCTATACTGCCTCATTGTTTGTCGGCAGCAGAGCTCCTTTTACACGGCGCAATTTGCCGCCAGCAAACCAGGATTTTTTTTAACATGTTAGCTCGTTCATTGGGTATCGGCGGCAGTCTTACACTGCCAGATGATCGCATCTGAACGCTCGTTAGCAATCATCTTAAAGAGGACCTTTCACCTCTCCTGACATGCCTGTTTTAATAGCTTCATGCATTCCCCGTGTAATAACAATTCTGGAACATCTATTCTTATGTCTGTATGTTGTGCCATTCCTTTATTATTTCTACTAGAAGTTATGAATGAATTGCTATTTGCCTTCAGTAAAGGAACAGAGGGGAGGTAACCAGTTGGGGGTGTGTCCCTGCACAGACTCACTCTATCCAATCAGTGCTGCCATGTTCAGACTGTGCAGGTACACACCCCCAACTGGTCACCTCCCCTCTGTACCATTACTGAGGGCTAATAGCAATTCACTCATAACTTCTAGTGCAAATAATAAAGGAATGGCACAACATAGAGCCATAAGAATAGATGTTCCAGAATTGTTATTACATGGGGAATGCATGAAGGTATTAAAATAGGCATGTCAGGGGTGGTGAAAGGTCCTCTTTAATAATAATCTGCCCGGGTAATAGGGCCTTTAGTCATGGGATGTTTTTGTGCACACGTCTCAAGATATCCTAAGAAAGAAGTTATTGGCTTCGTCGACCACTGAATGGCTCCCTGATCCTCCTACTAGTGAGGGGATGATTCTAAATGCATATTAAGCCATGGGACTCTTTTTATCCAATCACAGACATCTTCAGCTGAAGTCTCCCGACTCATTCAGATATGAGGGTCCAATAAGTGGTCACATGTGATCCCACTAACTTCCGTTTCGGAACAGGGGCGGACTGGGAACTTAAAGTGGCCCTGGAAAAAATACTAAAAGTGGCCCCGTTTTGTAGTCGGGTCCAAACTGATGGAAGGCAGGGGCAGCAATACCATACTGTGGCACATTATACCGCCCCAACAGAGCCAAATACCTCAGTCTATCACAAAGTACATCCCTAAAAACTTCCCCTGGCCGTCCGTGAGGAGGGTCTAAGTGGTTCCCTGGTCATCGGGAAATTTCCCTGTAAGGTCTATGGCCAATCCGCCCCTGTTTCAGAAGCTCTAACATTACAGGGTCTCTCCAAGACAAAAAAAAACCCCAACAACCTAGAAACATCATGTATGCCATTATAACTGTGCACACCCTGCACCGTACCCGATTCACATTCCGTCTTCGTCTTGTTCAGGTCTCCTTCTTCAGCAAACTGACAGATGGTAAACAGCCGACAGCCTCGGTGACAGGCGAACAGCTCCTCCTCCTAGAGAGAGAAGATACGGAGAAACTTATGTCCAAAAGCTGTAAAATAGGCGTCGATCAAACGTCACAAACCTGTGCGGGATACAGATAAACGTACCATAGTCACATTTTGAAGTCCCCCGCCCTTCAACCAAGTCCAGTTTCAGTAGACCCATGGGGGGTCCTAGTCTTGTGACTGTAATACGGGGATTTAAAACTATTCTATGGCCACCTGCACACGAGTGTGGGTGAACGCACATAAGAGCTGCATGACGTTTAGTGCGGATTTATTGTGCGTTTCCTCACCATATCCGCAATTTCTAAGAGTGGATTCAAAGCGGTTTTGCCGCAGATCTCATCCTTCGTTGGAAAAGGGCGAAATCTGCAGTGAAAACCGCAAACATAATTGACGTGCTGAGGATTTGGAAATCTGTACGGCAGGTCAACTACATGAGATTTGTGTAATCTCGTACACTACTTTACTACGCTGCTGTTTTTCTGTATGGCAATCGGCACGTATTCTGCAACGTGCGCAGGTGGCCAAAGGGTACGGCCACATAGCTTTTTGGATGAGGTTTCGAGGCAGATCTGGCTGCGGACTCAGAAACGTACAGGAAGGACTCATACTTCCTCCTGGTGGATCCACTTCTGGTTGAAAATCTCACAGGCAGATCTCCCTCAAACCCTTGTCCAAAAAACGCTATGTGGCGAAACCCTAAGGATATGTTCAGAATTTGCAGTGTGGCGCAGTAAGGCTACATTCACACGACCGTAAGTGTTTTGTGGTCCGCAAATTACTAGCCCTATATAGAAAATGCCTATTCTTGTCCGCACAGAATAGGACATGTTCTATATTTTTGCAGGGCCACAGAACGAAACTACTGATGAAATGAATGGGTCTGCACCCGTTCAACAAAATTGCAGAACGGATCCGGACCCTTTCAAACGGTCGTGTGAATGCGTCCTTTTGTGTTTTGTGGCAATTACTGGAGTCATCAGACCTGACCTAGGAGCAGCTATTAGATGCTGGAGAGCAGTGGTAAACAAGCTGTGGCTACATCTGGCCCCTGATGCCGTTCTATGTGGCCCTCAACTATGGGAGCACAGATATGCTTATTACAGGGGCCGGAGTTCTGTCATTAGATGGCGGCTTTATTCTTGTCTCTATCATCATAGAGATCAATGCAGATCTTGGTAGATACCTAGAACTCGGTGAACCTTCTGGCGCAGAATGTAAGACGTCTGGGCATTGAACAAGCAGGTTACTTCAGCCCTGAGGCGACAAGTGGGAAAGGTATACAGTCCGTAACTGCACTGGTAAAACCTGATTCCTTGCAAATACAGCCCAAAACACCCGAGCAGGTGTAACCACTCAAAGGGTGCGATCACACGCTAAAGAATTGTCGCAGAATTCCAAATGAAGCTTGTAGGAATCCAGCACCGGTGACCTGTACCGAATGGATTTCTCAGTCACGGAAATTTCCGGCCCAAATCTGCTACGAGTGAACAGAACGCTATAGGCCCCTTTCACACGGGCGTCGCGGATTCAGTCTGGAGGCGTTCCGGAAAATCCGCACGCATCCGCACTAATTCGCACGCAGTTTACGTTCGTTCAGTTTTTTCCGCGCGGGTGCGAAGCGCTATAATGCGTTTTTCACGCGCGTGATAAAAAACTGAATGTTTACAAACAACATCTCTTAGCAACCATCAGTGAATCACGCATTGCATCCACACTTGCGTGCGGATGCAATGCGTTATTCACGCAGTCCCATTCACTTCAATGGGGCCAGGGCTGCGTGAAAAACGCAGAATATAGAACATGCTGCGATTTTCACGCAACGGCGAACTGATCCGTGAAAAAATTCGCCCATGTGAAAAGCCCCATTGATATGAATAGGTCAGGATTCACGTATTGCACCCGCGCGGAAACATCGCCCGTGTGAAAGGGGCCATAGAGCTCATGCACATAGCCAAAACAGCGACATAGTCGCTACTGCCCCCTGTGCTAGGTTGGGGGCGCCAAAAAGTTGAAAACTTTTGCACGTGCCCAATTTTGCGCAGACAGTTGCAACTTTTTGTCTTTTATGCCACGCTTTTGCAAAAAGTGGGAGGAGAAGGTCAGCGTCCGCATTCTTAGATTACTCGCACCAGGTTTCCGGCACAGGTAAAACTACCGAAATCTACGATTTCAGATTCTGGCTCATGGACCTGCAGAAACACACCAAGATTACTTAGGGGTGTGCAAATTTTGGTAAAAAACAGTGCTGCACGTGAGACGTGTTTTGCAGATCCACAATTTGTGAACCAGAAAAACGGATATGGTCCTGGGCATGAGGCCTTAGGCCTCATGCACACTAAAAAATTTTTTGCAGGCTGTATGTGGAACCATTCATTTCAATGGGTCCGCAAAAAAAAAAAAAAAAAAAAACGGAAGCTACTCCGTGGGTATTCCCAAAGCAATAGAACATGTCCTATTATTGTCCACATTACGGACAAGGATAGGACTGTTCTATTAGGGGCCGGCTGTTCTATTCTGCAAAATACGGAATACACACGGACATCATCCGTAGTTTTTGCAGACCGCAAAATACATACAGTCGTGTGCATGACACATGCTTTTTAACTGCAGGGTTTTACTTTGTGTCTTACTGCGCATTTTATGACCACAATATAAGGTTCTGATCATATTGTTACACCTTGACATTTATCGTGTTCACTGGGAAGATCTGTCACCGTGTAAATCTTTGATGTACGCATTTCTTTGCCATGAGGCTGCCTACACCGCCATTACAGTAAATAAAAAAAGCTGAATTAAAGGGATACGTCAAATTCTTGCCCGGTGGATGCCAATGGGTCACTTTTTAGTGTGTATATATATATATATATATATATATATATATATATATATACATACACACACACACACACACCCCAGGCATTGCATGGCACATGCGCCAAGCTTACACTATAGTGCATACTTTGCCAGAAAGGCACCCAACTTTCCTAGAATCCTGAATGCACTATGACTGGGACTGCAGGTCGCATCCGTGTACAACAACTAGGAAGATTTAGCATTGCAAACGATTAATGGGACCTAATGGCATAATGGCAGACTGGTGGTCGCTCAGCATGCAGAACAGCTCCCTGTACAGTGCAGGTTATATCAGCAGCTGCCGCAGGGATGATGGGAGTTATCTAGACTTTCAATAGGATAATGCATTGAATACAGCACAGTCAGCGCCTTCTGGCCTGCAGGGGCTGATACCAGAGGTTAATAGTCTGCACACCACCTCCTGATAAGAAGCTGCTCTCCATAGGGAACCTGCTGCGCCCTGGCTGTGTACAGGACAGGACAGGGCTGGGTGGAGGCGGGGCGCTGGTCTTCAAGTCCTTGAGAACACTTACCTCCGGGTAGGTGTGTAGAGGGTAAGTGCCTTCGCATACTTGATGACAGGACGAGCTGTCTCCCAGGGCGGTGTCCAGAGACCCCCGGACCCCCAAAGTGCAACACAACAACAGCGCGAGCCCGCAAAACAACCGTGCAGCCGCCATCTTGCTCCTCTCAGCTGATGGTCAACATCCGGAGTAGGACGTTCCGTAAGTCCCGCCCACAGGCTTGTTTACATACGTCATCACAGCGCGACGCTGTTTTTTTTTTTTTTTTTGCTGCACAGAAAGAGGGAATAGTGGTCACCCACCACAGCATGGACAGGTTCGTGATTAGAAACCCTAAACCGCGGGCACCGGAAGACACAGGAGGAGGAGGGAAACCGAAGCCCTCCAAGGGTCAGGCCACTTTGCACTCCTTAAAGGTGAATTTAATTTAGCTGAGTCTAATGTGGAAGAACCAAATGATTAATGCTGACACGCATACTACTGCCACACCAGCTACTTAATAGCCAGATCAGAGGATGATGAGACTTGTGGCTCCCTACGTGACCACATGCTGGAACTTGTGGTTCCCACGCGGTTGTGCAGCTAAAGGTAGCATGCTGGGACTTGTAGTTCCACAGGAGTTGGATAGCCCCAGAGTACACAGTAAGTGGCCTCCACGACTGATGAACAACCAGGACTTGTGTCCTCATTGTGTCTCCTCCTGTGGTGCGGTTCAGAAAACTTGAAGGGTTAAAATACAGATGTCTGCGGGTATTATGCCGGGGTAGTGTCGCCATATAACCCTGTCCCTAAATGTATGATCTGTTACATGTACAACATGATTTGGAAATACGTAAAAGAAAAATGTATTATTTTTAAAGGGGTTGTCCAGTTTGTATAACCAGTGTCCATATTGCTGGTGTCGGGGTGGGATTTGCTACAGGAAGCCCAGAAGGGAAACCGCAGTGTAAATCCTTGTCTTCTTTGCAGCAGTGCAGTAAAGCATTGCTGGAAACCCATTCATTTCAATAGATTCCTGATGATCCAGAGCTGGACATTACTCTCAGCTTTTTCTTAAAGGGATTATCTCACAAATTAAAAAGAAAGAAAAACACCTTATATTAATGGGCAACTGTCAGGAGATTTGTACCTATGACACCGGCTGACCTGTTACATGTGCACTTGGCAGCTGAAAGCATCTGTGTTGGTTCCATGTTCATATGTGTCCGCATTGCTGAGAAAAATGATGTTTTATTATATGCATATGAGCCTCTAGGAGCAACGGGGGCGTTGTCATTACACCTAGAGGCTCTGCTTTTTCTGCAACTGCCGCACCCTCTGCACTTTGATTGACAGGACCAGGCAGGGTAAACAAAATCACAACTGGTCCTGTCAATCATGGTGCATAGGGCATGCAGTTGCAGAGAGCGCAGAGCCTCTTGGGGTAATGGTAACGCCCCCGTTGCACCTAGAAGCTCATTTGCATATAATAAAACATAATTTTTCTCAGCAATCCAGGCACTTATGAACATGGGACCAACACAGATTCCTTCAGCTGCCAAGTGCACATGTAACAGGTCAGCCAGTGTCATAGGTACAAAACTGCTGACAGATGCCTCTTAACTATATCAATGCAAAATGCTGCTGTCTGCTGTCATTTTCATTAATTTTGTTCATTTTTTTTTTGGTTCTCACTGGCAACACTTTTGTTTCTTCCCTTTCTGTGGGTGGGCAGCAGCGCATCAAGCACCTGCATCTCCCAGAAAGGTGTTGCAGTCATCTCTTGCTAACCCCTTTATACCCAACATATAACATAGTCCCCTGCCCCAGCGGTTCCACTAATTACTAGCAATACGTCACGTAGTGCCCCCCAATTTCCTTCTCCATTATTTAGAGAGACATATATTAAGCTAAAAAATGTTCTATAAGGCTTCAGTCACACGTCCGTGTGTGATTGCGGATCCGCAATTTGCTGACCGCACATGGCCGGCTCTATAATAGAAATGCCTTTTCTTGTCCGTGTATTCGGACAAGAATAGGACATGTTCTATTTTTTTGCAGGGCCGCAGAACAGAAGTGCGCACAGTGTGCCGTCCGCATCTTTTGCAGCCCCATTGAAAATGAATGGGTCCGCACCCATTCCGCAATTTTGTGGAACGGATGCGGACACATTCTACGGACATCTGAATGGAGCCTCTGAGTACAAGTCAGAGACGCCCCCTAATCACAATGATACCACCAAAAACAAAAAAAATGTTATCACGTATTTAGCTTATTTGTAAGGTATATGTGTTTAATTAGTTTCATGAATTTTTTTTTTAAATACTTTTGCAGTCTAGAGCCTTTGATGTTTTTGGTGGTATACTAGAGAGAGATGTAGTTACATTTTTCTTTGAGGTAGGGCTGAATGAAAAACGTCTGGGCCGCTTCACCATGAGATCACTACGCCAGCTCTGAGAGGAGGAAGGGAGCAGGGAAGCTACTGAGCATGTCAGTCCACCTCTGAATGCAGGAGAAGGTGGACAAGAAGGAGAAACAACAGGGGGCTCTACCAGAGAGGAAAATCTGATGTACATAAAAAACTAAGCTTATTTTTATTGCATGTGTATTGTCAGTCCTGACTTCAGTTTCTCAGTGGTCATTTCTGTCCCTGCTCTTCATGCAGAGAGTTGTGGTTTTGGAAGATATAAAGAGATGGAAATGTATCCTGGAGCTGCCCAACCAAACGACGGAGAATCTGGTAGACACCTTGTCACAGCTGAAGAAGAAAATTCCATCCGAGGAAGTCATCCGTTCCACGAAAATAGGTACAAGGTCCCTTTAACCGCGGCTGAGGTTCAGATTTGTGACACAGCTCCCATGCAGAATGATGCGTCTCCAAGGTTACAGACTACAAACCTGGCCTCCTGCAGTCGTACTCCCTATGATCTTTCCTCTGCTTTTTACTGACCTACTGAATGATTGTCAGCAGGAAGCGGAGGACAGTGTGACTTCAGGATCAGACTGTACAGATCCATAACCACAGAGACGTATAGGACTTCACATGGATCCAGAGATCTCCCCAGTCATTGCTCCAATTGCTCTGCTAGATTTATCCCAAGCTGTAAGCTCAGAGGGGGCGTGTCCTTTCTGCGGCAGCTGGTGGCAGTGGAAGGATGAAACTGAGCACCTATGTCAACCTCAGTGACCTGGACAAAGAATTTAGAAATACTGCAAACAGCAGGTGGCGCTATACAGATACATTTTAGTGAATAACTCACTGACTATACTACGTTTTTAATTACATTCAATTACAAAAATATTCAGATTCAGGTGCTGGTTTAAAAAATGTAGAATATTTTTCATGGGACAACCCCTTTAGATTTAAAAAGTTGCTTCAATTTTCTTTATTTTGATGCATATGAACATTTTGCCCAGAGCTTCCCTTTAATTTTTGGTTGCCCCATGAGGGAGATGATGTATCGGACAGCTTAGAATGAGCTCACGTGTACAATCTCTCTAAACATCAGCCTCAGAACTTCTCAGACTGTGGACACATACTAAATACTGTGCCCACGTGGTGCCAGGCTGTCCTCCTATCAAGCTGTCCTCCTATCATGGTCAGGTAATGCCATGCTTTTCCTAGATAAATGGCTCATCCAGAGACACAGTCCCCCACCACCACTTACCTTGATGAGTATAAGGCTACCTGCACACGGGTGTGGGTTTCAGCCAGAAAATACGCATGGGTTTTTTTTGACGATTTCTGTACATTTGTTCACCAAATCCGCACCAAAAACTTGCGTTTTTTGGTGCACATTTTATGCATTGAAATCTGCACAAAGAATTAACATGCGGTGGATTTCAAAATCTGCACAACTGGTCAATTTCCACACAGGAAAAAAAAAATAGGGCACATGAGATTTGTCGAGATTTTGCCATGGAGCACGGTCCTGGACGGTCCGTGAAAACCGGACCATGCTCCTTCTGAGAGCAGGAGCGCACGGCGTCATTGGTTGCTGTGACGCCGTGTGCTTCCTAAGGCCGCTGCTGTACAGTGATACACTCTATACGAGCGTGTACAGTCTATCACTGTACAGCGGCGGCCTCAGGAAGCGCACGGCATAATAGCAACCAATGATGCTGTGTGCTCCTGCCCTCAGAAGGAGCACGGTCCAGGTTTTCAGCGGACCGTCCCGGACCGTGCTCCACGGTCATGTGAAAGGGCCCTTACGTTGCCGTTTTTCTGCATGAGAATTTGCCTGGAAAAACTGTGCATAATCCACAACATGTGCAGGTAGCGTAATACTGCCCTCTACTGGCATCATCTGGCAAAGCTAGTAATGTCTCATTGACGTTACTTGTTTCGCTATAATAAGGCTCATTCAGACAACTGTATTGAATGGGTCTGCATCTGTTCCGCATTTTGATAGGGCTGCAAAAGTGTGCTCTCCGCATCTGTAGTTCCGTGCCGTGGCCCTGAAAATAAGATAGAACATGTCCTATTCTTGTCCGGTGTATAGTGTAAGTGACGTTGAGTCTGGTTATGTACGTTTTATCTTCATACTCACTTCCATTCTGACTCTGTGCTCCCACAAACCTGCAGTAAATGCACTCATGGACTCCAGTGCTCACTCACATAATGGAGAGGACTCAAAGAAGAGGTCCTCTCAATGCATTTACTGCAAGGTTTGTGGGGGCACAGCGTCAGAAGGAAGTGAGTATGAAGAATAAACTTACATATTCGGATTCAGATCCCATAACAACTATACACCGCCTGGACTTTTCATAGTTCAGGGGGTTTTCGAAGAGGACAGGTTCCCTTTAAGAAGGGTTTAAAGATCATAAAGACTCTACATCCAGGAGTTCCAATCAGTGAGGTTTGGAGCCCATAATAGTTGTCTGCCTTTAAACCCTGTATGTTTCCCATAGCCATGACTATGTTCCGGTGGCATCCCTACCTGATGCACCTGTCCTGTTCCTTTTGAAAAGCTGCAATTTAGTATATAATAAAGCTTTTAAAGGGATCTTTGTCACTGGCTCCTGTGATGGCATGGGGAACGGTCACGCTACGGCCAGTCATAGACCTGTGATCCGGGTCTCATCGGATGCTGACACTGAGAGCCCAGAAATCTGCCTCCGTGGCAGTGAAGGGGTTGAATTCAAGGAGCCAGAACCCAGTGATGGGGATCAGATAAGTATGATGCCTTTCTCAGGTCCAGCCATGCTTTCTGCCCAAAAAGCTTCCAGGGGTGAACACCCCATTTTTGAAGGGGTTGTATAAAACCCCTTTATGTACAAGAACATTGCTGCTTTCTCCCAAAAACATCAGCACAGCTGTTTTTGGAAGAAAGCAGATAAGTGTGTGTGTGTGTAGATAGATATATATATATCTCCTCATGTGTCTGTGTTCTCGACATGTCAGCGGTTGTAGCCAGGACTAACAATGTGTGTTCCTCTGGCAGGGGAGGCAGTGGGGCACTTGCAGATACACGGTGACAAGGAAGTATCTAAACTGGCCAAAGAAGTGCACACCCAATGGGAAACCTTCATACAGGAAAATCGCTGTAAGCCAACCATAGAGGTCGGTGCGATGCTGCCACCGAGAAGCTGCGGAGTAATGGCAGGCGGATGCTCAGTGAGGCCTTGGACGCAGAGGTGAGAGCCGTTTAGCCCATAGATCAGACATGTACACGGTTGGCATTCTGTGAATTATAGGATGGGATCCGAGAGCAGGACACCCTCACTGCTGTAATAGGGAGAGTGGACATGGTCGTGTGACCGTATTAAACGTCAGGGCTTCGCCGCGATTCCATGCTCTGGAGGAACAGCCATATTGCATGCAATGTGTACCTATGAGGTTGCATTATATTGCAAATGTCATGTGTCTGTGATATTATCCTAGCAAAAAAAAAAATCTAACTGAGGATTTTTACTGATTAGTGCATATTAAAAAAAAAAATCAAACTAAATACACTCCCCTACTTACAGATATCACAGCTAGCATATGGTATGGGAACTCAAGCGTGAGCATTGGGGGAGCCCAGCTTCAAAGAGGACCTGTCGGTTCCCCTGACCTCTCTCTTATAATAAATACTTGTATTCCCCATAAAATAAAATTCTGCTGCACTGCATGTTTGTTTTTCCTCTGTTATTCCTCATGGAAATGTAAAAATAAATTGACAGCTTGGTGCTACAGTTTCCCACTTCCATATAGTGTGTCTCTAGCCTACGGAGGGGTTAGATTGTGTAAGACACATTGACCAGGGGAGAGGTAACGCCCAATTTTGAAGTTGTTCATATATTCCAGAAGGAATAACAGAAGGGTGTCACAGTACGAAATAGACTAAGAAACGTGCTACAGAATGGGGAATCGTACCATTTACTATAGTAGACGTCTGGAGAGCTGACAGGTCCTCTTGAAGGTGGTGGTCAGTGTGTATGACGTAGAGTAAAACTGATGGCGTCAGTAATGTAACATTCTCACGGCAATGTCTATGGTCTCCTCCTCCTCCATCAGGCCGGGGACTCTTTGGCCGAGTGCATTGAACGTGAAGTCTTCCACCAAAGCTCCAGACTCATTAATGTGCACTATAGACGGACGGTCCGAGCTTTGGTGTTCGCTTTGAAGCATAAACCGGAGATTCGGGCACAAGTGAAAGACGGACACTTACCTGTCAACCACCTAGTGAAGAGTCATAAGAAGTGAGATCCTGCAGCTTCACGGACATTACATGGAGGAGCGGACAAACCTTTCGGACTAGTCATCACTTCATATCCAGGAGAATCTTCTTCATGCCGAGCTGCTTTTATTGAACCTTGCTGTGGAATGTTTTTTTTTTTAATGTTTTTTTTTATAGATGGTAAAATCTCTGAGATATTTATATATTTTCATTTTTTAATAAAAGAATAAAATGGTTATTGCGTAAAGGGTTTGATTGATAACCAAGAGCAAGGAGCAGAGGATCTAATGAGGTGATAAGCCAGACATGGACCTCCCCCAGACAGACCCCAGGACTAATGATAAAAAGCGGTTTTATGTAAATGAATTGCAGTAATTGTATAGATAAAAAGTCAGCATCTTTCTTAGGCCGAGTTCACGCCTGCATTGTGAATGCTAGCAGTTTGTTCCAGAGGAGGAACAAACTGCTGGAGCTCCCTGTATCTGGCATAACGGGTATCACCGTGCACCGCCGGATCCCCATTCACTGTAATGGGATCCATCTGCTTTCCGGCATAAATGCCGGCTTTTGGCTGGTCAAAAAATGCTGCGTGTAGTATTTTTTTTCTGTCCAGAAGCCAGCATGTATAGGGGATACAGTAACCAGATAAGAATCCCAGAGTTTACAACGCAGATGTGAACCCTGTCTAATGTACAATGGGGGTCATTTATTAAGATCGGCATTTTAGACGCCGGTCTTAAAGGGGTTGTTCCACAAAAAATATTTTACAGTTTTCAAACCAGCCCCTGGTTCTGAATACTTTTGTAATTGCATGTAGTTAAAGATTTAGCCTAGCGACTGAGTTATTCAATGAAATGTATCTGTATAGCGCCACCTACTGTTTATTTTGATTCTTATTTCTTTGTCCGGCTCACTGAGATGTCCGCACATGCTCAGTTTCATCCTTCAACTGCCTCCCGAGCCATGATAGGGAGAGCTGAGACACGCCTCCCGAGCTGTGATAGGGAGAGCATGGACACTCCCCCTGAGCTGTGATAGGTAGAGCATGGACACGCCCCCTGAGCTGCATCAGAAAAGACACTTCCCCTGAGCTGTCAGCTTGATCTAAAACTAGAAGAGCAATGAATGTGGAGATCTCCATGTGAGGTACAGGACTGGTTCTAGCTTTTTGTTAGAAAGAGATTGTCCTGTACTATATAATGTCTGATTTTCATTTTAGTCATGGGATAACCCCTTTAATAACCCTTATATCTGGCGATGGATCCACCTAAGTTATGAAAAGGCTCTGTCCTCTACATAACTTTGGCGCATTCACCGCCAGTCTAAATGTAAGACAGCTTCCTTGCAGTCTTACATTCAGACCATTTTCTATGCCTAAAACAGGTGTAGTTGATGAATGAGATGGGCCTGCCGGCCTGTCTCCGCCCACTTTTTTTAGACCTGGCGTGAGCAGGGGAAAAGTCGCGCTACGGTTAGTAATCTGCGCCAGAAATACGCCTTATATAGGCGTATTTCTGAATAATAAATGCCCCCATTTGTGTTTCAGTCCTTACCATTTTCAAGATACCGGCTTGCAGTCAGTGAATAGGGACATTAGCTCTTTAGATGCTGACGCTTTGACTTATCACTGCTCACCTGGCTGACAGGCTGTTATAGTATAAGGCCCCTTTCACACGAACGTCACGGATTCAGTCCGGGTGCGTTCCGGAAAACTCACACCAATCCGCGCGCAATCGCAGTCCGTTTCGACTGCGATTGCGTACGTTCGTTCAGTTTTTTTTCCACGCGGGTGCGATGCGTATGGATGCATTTCGCACGTGCGTGATGAAAAACTGAATGTTTACAAACAACATCTCTAAGCAACTTGTGTGTGGATGCAATGCGAATTTCACGCAGACCCATTCACTTCAATGGGGCCAGGGCTGCGTGAAAAACGCAGAATATAGAACATGCTGCGATTTTCACGCAACGGCGAACTGATGCGTGAAAAAATTCGCCCATGTGAAAAGACCCATTGAAATGAATGGGTCAGGATTCAGTTCGGGTGCAATGCGTTCGCATCACGCATTGCACCCGCGCAGAAATCTCGCTCGTGTGAAAGGGGTCTAATCCAGTCTTGGCCATCTCTTGTGAAGTACAATGACAGGCAGCGCTCTCTCTCTTGTCCTGACCGTGGTTTGCTACAATATGGGTGCGATGCATCTCAGCTTGGAGTCCAGGATGTGTATCTAGAGCAGCGATGTCACTCAAGGCAAGAGGGGCTTCCATCAGGTCTGGACAGCCTACAGCTATCAGGGCATGCTGGGATTTGTAGTATTGCAACAGCTGGAGGGCCATGATTTTGACATCCCTGATCAAGAGGATGCCTAGACTGGATACAGTTGTTGCAAGAATTCGGACAATTAGGTCTGTGTAGACTTTGAGCCATTTACTGACAGCAAGCAGAGATGGAAAGAAACTGAAACACAGTGTATTAGAAAGATGCTGAGCTTTTCATTATACAGAAGATTTTTATTTTAATAAAACCAGAAAATCTTCCTTAAAGTGGTTGTCTACTTTTTTTTTTTTTTTTTTTTATGTACCTGTGGAAACATCTATATTCACCTTCTCCCCGCAGCTGTCTTCACTAGTCTTTATGGTCCCCGTCTGTCAGCTTCAACATGGATAGGGTGCCGCTGCAGCCAATTACTGATCTCAGCAGTGACATGTCCCCAAGTGATATGTGACTCGGCAGTGACGTAGATGTCAACGCTGAGTCCAGTCATTGGCTGCAGCGGTGGATGTGACTCTGTCCATGCAGAAGCTGACAGATGAGGACAGAGAAACTGAATGGAGCAGTGGAGAACAGGCGAGTATGGATTATTCCACAGGTACAGGTGGCGGGGGTGTTAGCTGGCCAAAGAGAATTTCATATACCATGCACTTTTATCAGGTTCTGCTGGATTACTAATGCTTGTACAGGAGAGATTTTAACAGTAGTATTATATTTCGGGGGGTTCTTCTCACTTTAGAGAAAGTTAATACAAAGCACTTAACTAATGTATTGTGATTCTCCATATTGCTTCCTTCATCACATTATACACTCATTGTTTCCAGGATTTACGACCACCCTACAATCCAGCAGCGGTGGTCGCGCTTGCACACTATAGGAAATAGTGCCTGCCAGGACTGTGGAAGTGTATATAGGATTGCGCCTTTTTCTATAGTGTGCAAGCACGACCACCACTGAGGGATTGCAGGGTGGTCATAACCATGGAAAGAGCAGTGTATAATGTGCAGGAAAAATGGATCCAAAAGGAAGCAATATGGACAATCACAATACATTAGTAAGTGCCTTGTATTAACTTTCTCTACATGATAAATGTCACTTGCTGAAGTGAGACGACCCCTTTATGCAGCCATCTGATATTATTACAGTGGCTTCCGTCTACATCAGATGGATCAGGCTAGGACATGTGCTGGTGTGTAGTAAGACAGATATACGCTTTGTAACACTAGGAATTTTATTTGGTTTATTTTTTTTCAGTCATTTCTCAGTGTTTTAGTCAGCACCAGCATAATTTGCAGCTCATCATCCGTGTACATCAGTCCTGTCAGTTGAATGGAGCTGTGTTTCGGTTTCCTGCAGTATAGGTGGACTGGATCGCTGCCCGGTAAGATAAAAGCAGAAGGCATCTCAGTCCCTTCTCAGAATCCGGGGGATCGCTTGCATAATGTTAAAGGGCGTCTGTCAGCAGGAAATGCACTGTTACACAAGGCACAATGAGCTGAATGTAATAATGCGTTGCTTCAAATGGATTTTAAAGGTTTTTTTAAATCCATATGCAAATGAGCAGTTGAGTGCACTGAGGGCGGGCCCATACTACTGTGTGCACCCTTCCTCTCCCCCTGATTGACAGGGTCAGGTTCCTTCATAGTCATAGGAGAGGGAGGGGTTGGCAGAGGAATCAGAAGGATAAAGGTCCGCCCTTTGTGCACTTAACTGCTCATTTGCATATGGATTAAAAGTATTTTTTCTCCAGAACGAAGCAACGGATCGCTAAGTGAAAGATTACCATTACATTCAGCTGAGCTAGCCCTACAAGGTAGTGAGTGTGGTGACAGACTATCTTTAAGAGTACATTCACATGACCTTATGTATTTTGCGATCCACAAAATGTGGAGGATGATCATGTTTTTTTTTTGCAGACCCATTGACTTTAATGGGTCCATGATCCACATTTGCGACCAAGCATAGGACATGGTCTGTCTTTTGCTGAACAGACATACGGATGCGGAGAGCACACAGATGTCTTCCATGTGCTTACCGCAGCCGTATGTCTGCAACATGAAGAAAAAAAAAAAAAGGTTCCGACACAGACATCAACCGTATTTTGCAGAACGCAAAATACATACGGTTCGTGCGATTGTAAACTAAGACATATGCTATTACAGTATAAGATGAGGATACGCCTGCTGGAGTATTCCACAGATGGTATGTGGGTGCACAGAAGGGGTGAGGATCAACAGACAAATTATATGTATTAGGCTTGTCGGAGGTGACAGGCTTCCTTTAAAGAGGTATTCCCATCACAGACAATGGGGGCATATCGCTAGGATATGCCCCCATTGTCTGATAGGTGCAGGTCCCACCTCTGGGACCCACACCTACACCGAAAACAGAGCTGGGAAAGTGGTGGAGGGCGCATTGCGCATGCGCAGCCGCCCTCCATTCATTTATATGGGGCCTCCAAAAGTCGCCTAGCGCTGGCTCGGCTATTTCCGTTGGCCCTATAGAAATGAATGGGAGCGGTGGCCGCTCAAGCGCAGTGCACTCCCATTCACTTGTATAGGGGGACCGCTTGGCGGTGGCCGGACCCCGGAAAACCTGGCGTCTTCCAGCCACCACTGTCCCCACTTGGTTCTCGGCGTAGGTGCGGGTCCCACCTATCCTAGCGATATGCCCCTATAGTCTGTGATGGGAATACCCTGCTAAGTGCTTTAATCCTTTAGTTGGAAGCCATGTATGTAGGTGTGGCATTCCAGACGACCTTAGCAGTATATACAGTATATGTAGTACATGTGACCTATAATTACGTGTATTTGCACCGTTTAGGTGTTTAGCTCGTGAATATAAAACAGGCACATATGGATACTGATGTCACACGTGTTTGTGACCGGCACAATAATGGAGTTCTTGACGTCTTCCGTTAGACAGTAATGCATATTGTAGGCCATCTTGTTGGGTTTTAGCAGTTTTCATGGTGATCATTCAGGGTAGAGCCCTAGATTCGGTGTCACAGCAGCACAAGTCCCACCACCGCGATAAGCATGAGGACCCCGGCCAGTATACAGATGCTGATGAAGACCACGTCGCTGCTGTCTTGCCCGCGCTCGCTGCTCTCGGAAGCTTCTGCCTCTGGGAGCTCAGAATGTCCTGTGTTCTCCGCTCTTCCGCTGAGCTGGGCCGGCTCTGACCCAGATAAGATGCGGACAGAGGCTTCCTTCCTCTTGGGTTCACACTGCACTTCGTACTCGTGGATGTCTCCTTGACCACCCAGAGAAAAGTCCACGTAAAGGACGCTGACGATCACCGAGGTGTTGTTCCTTTTCTGCAAATGAAATGATGACTGTCAGAATACAATGCTCCTGTCCTTTATACTGAACTCGTCAAATCTCCAGAATAGATCATTATATTACTATTCTGGAGCATCTTTTTCTTAGAACTGTGCTTTGTTATGCCTCCTAGAAATATAAGAATAGAAAAATAGACAAGGGGTTGTTACCCTTCCCCCTTGTTAAAGGGGTGTGTCCACACATAATTTGGCACTGCCAGCACTAATTGGACAATGCTAATCTGTAGGGACAGGTCCCCAACTTTTAATAACCAGTTGTTAATTTATTTCTAGGTTTCTAGTAGGAATAACAGAGGAACGGTGCAATACAGATTTGTAAGAAAAGCTGATCTCAAATTATTGTATCATAGGGAATACAAGAACGAGTATTTACAAAATGAGGCATGTCGGGAGAGCCCACAGGTCCTCCTTAACCCCGATACTCTGAGCTTTTCTTAGACTTCACCACCACTCTTGGCAAGTGAGCAACACTATATGGGCAACAGATAAAAGTTAGACTGGTGTTAAAGGGAATCTGTCTCCAGCGACCTCTCTATCTAGCTGTTTCTATAGACACATTTCTGTGGTTCACCTGATTAAAACGCTGTTTTTCTTTTGTTGATCCGATACGTTTTCCTAATATGCAGATTAGCTCTGGTGCAATGAGGACCTCACCATTGCTCTTGTTGCATCCAGGCTCTGCTCCTTTCTGTGGCCAGACCCTCCCTGGATGCTTTGATTGACAGGGCCAGGCTGTGGCAAAGCAGTGAGGGAGCGGCTGCCGACAGAAAAGAGTGGAGCTTGGGCACATGAAAGGGCAATGGTGACGCCTTCATTGCACCAAAAGCCTAATTTGCATATCGGGAAACAGTAGCATAACTCGGGAACTGAGCCTCGGATCAAGAAAAGAAAAACAGCGTTTTAGTCAGGTGAACCAAGCAATGTGTCTATGCAAACAGCTGGATGGGGAGGTTGCTGGTGACAGATCCATTGCTTCTTGCTTTCAGTAACCGTGCCGCTCTTATCTGATCCAGAATATACATTTATGTCCGTAGGTTTTCCCTGTACCGCTTACTTGTTGGTTACCTGTGGTTCTGTCCCGCACGTATCAAAACGGGCATAAATCTTGTAGTTGCTGCCAGCTAACTGTGCGGCACAGGCTGGTGTTCCCAGGTAGATGTGGCTCCTTTCTAGTTGGGGAACAGACTGGATCGGGATCTGAATATGGAAGTCCGTGCGGGTGCAGCTGACATTCATCGGAACCACTATAAGAAGAACAAGTGAAGAGAAGTTAAAGGGGTTCTGTTAAAGGAGGGGGGGGCTCTAAACCGTGCCTCCCTCTTAACGTTCTGTTCTCTTGTGTCCCGAGTTTTAAGACTCGGACTAACTGTATACTGATGAAATATATTTATATAATCCAACTCTACAACTAAACGATGCAACACCAACTGTCTCTAAACAAGGGAAGGAAAGGGTAAACCAAAATGAGGAAGGGAAAGAGTTAATGGATTACCCTTAATGAATGAGGCAGGGAAAGGGTTATGTAGGGCTGCCAGGTATAGGGGCTTCCATGCGGTAGATGTTTGTTTCTAGGACAGGGATCAGAAACTTCCGGCACTCCAGCTGTGGTGAAACTACAACTCCCGGAATGCTCCATTCACTTCTAATGGGAGTTCTGAGAATAGCCAAGCAAGTGTGCATGCTGGGAGTTGTAGTTTCATCACCACAACTGGAGTGCCGAAGGTTGCCGATCCCTGTTCTAGGGGGTTAATACTCGTTCCAGGGGGATGACTGCTGTTCTGCTTGTTGTCCAGGGGGTGATTCTTTCTTGTGGGGGGGGGGGGGGGCGCACAGCTCAACTCATCAGTTCCCAAGCGTCCATGTCATTGTAATTCACATTCATTCACATGACCGCATTTTTTGAGGATCGGATGTGGACACAGCAAAGAAAATTTGGTTTTAAAGGGCATCTGTCAGCAGATTAACAGCTATGAAACTGTGTTGGTCCCATGTTCATATGTGTCCACATTGCTAAGAAAAATAATGTTTTAACATATGCAACTGAGTCTCTAGGAGTAACGGGGGCGTTACCATTGCACCTAGAGGCTCTGCTCTCTCTGCAACAGGACCAGACAGTGTAAACTTCATCACATCAGGCCCTGTCAATCAAAGTGCAGAGGACACTGCAGTTGTAGAGAGAGCAGAGCCTCTAGGTGTAATGGTAACGCCCCCGTTGCTCCTCCTCATTTATATATATTAAAGAAGAACTCCCGACAAAAATTTTATTCCATGTCCTTCTAGACAGTGACTGAATTTTTGACTTATATCATCCTGAAGTTTCTTATCTGTGTCATGTGACCAGCAATTAGACCCACCAACTCACACATAGACTTATGTGTGGACAGGAAGTGTACTTCTCTATGTATTGCTATGAGACTGAAAGTGAGGCTCCCATAGGAATGAATAGAGCAGTTACTGGCTTTCTGTCCTGGGTCAGTTGGAGGTCAGGGAGTTGGTCACATGACCCAGCTACAATAAGAAGAGAGGTTTTTACTCACAGAAACAGTCACTGATAAGAAAATTACATTCACTACAGATTATATCATGCACCTTTCTAACAGGTCAGAGAAAATTTTTTTGCGGGAGTTCTTCTTTAAGACCTCATTTTGTTCTCAGCAATGTGGGCACATATGAACATGGGACCAACACAGATGTCTTCAGCTGCCAAGTGCACATGTAACAGGTCATCCAGTGTCATAGGTACAAATCTGCTGACAGATCCCAGCAGATGCTTTAAGAAATCTCATTCACACACTGTATTTTCAGTCACATGTAAACACAGCCTTAGGGCCCATTCAGGCAGCCGTACTGCTTTGCGGATCCGCAAAACACGGGTAGCGGCCGTGTGCCTTCCGCAATTTGTGGACCACACGTGGCCGCAACCATAATAGAAAATGCTCTATTTTTTCCTCTAAACCACGGATGCGGACAGCACATGGTGTGCTATCCGCATCTTTTGCAGCCCTATTGAAATTAGGTTTTTACCTGTTCCGCAAAATTGTGGAACAGATGCGGAATCTTTCCGATGGCCGTCTGAATGAGCCATTAGGGTGCGCTCAAATGTGGTGGAATTTTCTTCCAGAAAATCAGAAACATCAAGACTTCCCACATGTTATCCTATGGGGCTGAAAATCGTCAGTCCCTGTGCTGAGTTCAGTAATGCTGGGTTGCAGATTTTCTGTATGAGAAACTCTCAATTCAATGGGAAATTGATTCTTCTGCAGAAAACGCTGTGGTAAAAACCACAACAAAATCCATGCAGATTTTTTCTGCAATGCTTTCCACTGCAGAATCAGTTTTCTATTGAATTCAATGGAGAGAATCTCATACAGAAAATCTGCAACCTCACATAAGGCCTCATGCACATGACCGTATGTATTTTGCGGTCTGCAAAAAATACGGAGTACATCCCTGTGCATTCTGTATTTTGCGGAACGGAACAGCTGGCCCCTAATAGAACAGTCCTATCCTTGTCCGTGATGCGAACAATAATAGGACATGTTCTATTTTTTTTTTTGCGGAACAAAAATACGGACATAGGAAACCAGAATGCACACGGAGTAACTTCCATTTGTTTGCTGACCCATTGAAATGAATGGTTCTGCATACGGTCCGCAAAAAAACGGAATAGACACTGAAAGAAAATATGTTCAAGCGCATGAGCCCTTATTCACACCAAAAATATCTGCAACTTTTCTGGCGGAAAAGTCCACGGCGTGTGAATGCCCCCTTACAGTCCGAACTCTGAGAGGGTTAACACAGAGGCCCAGCATCATTTCTGCAAGTAACAGCAATGGAGCTGAGTCTGTAATTCTCCTAGTGAATCAATAAGAGATGAGCGGGGCTTCTTATAGCCAGTACATTAGAAAACCATTAAAAGCTTTTCCTATATACAAAAAAAAGTGCATTACAGCAAGAGAAGGAGAAACCGAATCCTCAGGCCGAGGGAGACAGCTCGTAAATCACTGTAAATTGCATTTCCTTTGCTTTTATGCTTCTTTATTTAGGAACGATCATCTCTCAGAATAATTTAATTTTGCAATGTCTCGGGTTTTGTGTCTGAACTTGGCACAAGAGGCTGCAGGGAGACACATTCCCCCACTGTGGGCACAATAGACTTTTGTGATACTTCCGTAGATCCCATCAGATAATGATAGGATATAATCTTCTAAAATTCATAGTTTTGAAAATGCATAATCATGGCATGTATAGGAGGGGTTAATAATGGTAATTCACAGCAGGGGGTGTTGGGCACTTTGGCTGTAGATCTTACATAGACGATC
Organism: Rhinella marina; assembly: GCA_900303285.1. Taxonomy (NCBI): domain Eukaryota; kingdom Metazoa; phylum Chordata; class Amphibia; order Anura; family Bufonidae; genus Rhinella; species Rhinella marina. Next base: position 236,897 of record ONZH01002217.1, read on the forward strand.
AAGGACTGCCCACTGCCACTGCCAGGAGGCCAGTGATTGGCTGTAGTGGTAAGGAAAAAAAATGGAATGCTGCTCAGCCAATCAGAGGCTGAGATGGGTTACCACAGCAAGCGATTGGCTGAGCGCCATTCCCTGGCACTTCCTGCTGTGTCAAGACAGGACTTTCTTTTCCGTCCTGCATAACGTAAACCAGACGGATCCGTTATGCTTGCTCATAGACCTCTATTAGGACGGATCAAAACAGAATGCCTCTAAAGGTTTATGTTTTGAATTCCGTCTTACCAATTTCATTATTTAAAGGAATTCCGTTAACTCTTAGTGACAGAATGGCTCAATATTTTTATTAAAGGCCAATTGAAAATATGATTTTTAGCCAAAAATGAGTAAAATGCAATGAAAAACAAAAATTGCCCCAAAGGTGTAAATAGCCTTTAAAGGGCATCTGTCAGCAGTTTTGTACCTATGACACTGGCTGACCTGTTACATGTGCACTTGGCAGCTGAAGACATCTGTGTTGGTCCCATGTTCATATGTGCCCGCATTGCTGAGAAATATGATGTTTTATTATATGCAAATGAGCCTCTACGAGCAATGGGGGCGTTGCCATTACACCTAGAGGCTCTGTTCTCTCTGCAACTACCGCGCCCTCTTCACATTGATTGCCAAGTCCAGGCAGTGTAAACATCATCACATCTGGCCCTGTCAAAGTGGAGAGGGCGCGGAAGTTGCAGAGAGAGCTGAGCCTCTAGGTGTAACGGCAACGCCCCCATTGCTCGTAGAGGCTCATTTGCATATAATAAAACATTGTTTTTCTCAGCAATGTGGGCACATATGAACATGGGACCAACACAGATGTCTTCAGCTGCCAAGTGCACATGCAACAGGTCAGCCAGTGTCATAGGTAAAAATCTGCTGATAGATGCCCTTTAAGACGAGTATTTACATGAGAAATGGCACTGAAATATTACCAGAACGGACATGTAGGTGTCCGATTTCGGTCAAGGGCCCGTTTACTTCAAAATTAATGCTGTGACGATATACACAAATACATGACTTACTTCCAATATAGGACACAGAGAAGCCCTTGTTGGCGGTGTCTCGGTCTGTGACCAGCACCAGCAGCAGATTGTTCTTGGCAGATATCAGGGGGGGCGGTAGGTCTGTCCCACACCACCTGCCCAGAAGTTTGTCACTTGTGCTCCGCCCGTCGTACACCGCCAGGTAATCATAGTCGCAGTCGTCCGTCAGAGCGTTCATCTCTTCCAGCTTAAGTTCTCGGAAAAACAGCTTAATGCGAAATCCTGGGGGTAACTGGATGTTCCACTGACATATAATATTATTGGGGTACATATCTGGGTAGCGAGGGCTGGTGATATTCCCTTTCATTGCCGTGAAGACATCCTGGCACTCCCCTAAGTAACAGATACAAGAGAAGAGGTAATAATTGTAAAAACCAGGAGAGGTAAAAAGAGGTAAAAACCACGCTTGTACTCCTGCAACATAGTAACATAGTGATAAGAAATTGCTAATACCCCATAGACAAATAAAGAACATAAAGATGCCACAGCGGCCTTGTTGTAGAGACCGTTTACAATCTAAAAGTCTTAAACCTAAAAAAAACATGAATTATTGTTATGGAGCCGAAATGCTGCCTTATTATGCATGAAGGGGTCGCGGTGCTCCTGTCGGTGAATGGAACTGAGCTGCAGTTTGGTACGGTGTCTATTTAAACAATAGAAACAGTTGCAAAAAAAAAAAAGTTAGACCGGCATCTCTAAACTATTGTATAGAAAGGGGTTTCAGGTGCACGCTACTGTGGCTGCAATCATGTAAAAGCAAACAAGGACTACAAGCACTGCCATACGCAAGCACTGGAAACATGAATAGATCTAAATTGCATCACTGCTATACTTACTACAGTCATGGCCAAAAGTTTTGAGAATTACACAAATATTCTATTTTCACATGATCTGCTGCCCTCTGGCTTTTATGTGTGTTTGTCAGATGTTTTTATCACATACAGAAATATAATTGCAATCATATTATGAGTAACAAAAGCTTATATTGACAGTTAGAATGAGTTAATGCAGCAAGTCAATATTTGCAGTGTTGACCCTTCTTCTTCAGGACCTCTGCAATTCTCCCTGGCATGCTCTCAATCAACTTCTGGACCAAATCCTGACTGATAGCAGTCCATTCTTGCACAATCAATGCTTGCATTTTGTCAGAATTTGTAGGTTTTTGTTTGTCCACCCGTCTCTTGATGATTGACCACAAGTTCTCAATGGGATTAAGATCTGGGGAGTTTCCAGGCCATGGACCCAAAATCTCTATGTTTTGTTCCCTGAGCCATTTAGTTATCACCTTTGCTTTATGGCAAGGTGCTCCATCATGCTGGAAAAGGCATTGTTGATCGCCAAACTGCTCTTGGACGGTTGGGAGAAGTTGCTCTCGGAGGACATTCTGGTACCATTCTTTATTCATGGCTGTGTTTTTAGGCAAGACTGTGAGAGAGCAGATTCCCTTGGCTGAGAAGCAACCCCACACATGAATGGTTTCAGGATGCTTTACAGTTGGCATGAGACAAGACTGGTGGTAGCGCTCACCTCGTCTTCTCCGAATAAGCTGTTTTCCAGATGTCCCAAACAATCGAAAAGGGGATTCATCAGAGAAAATGACTTTACCCCAGTCCTCAGCAGTCCACTCCCTGTACCTTTTGTAGAATATCAGTCTGTCCCTGATGTTTTTTCTGGAGAGAAGTGGCTTCTTTGCTGCCCTCCTAGAGACCAGGCCTTGCTCCAAGAGTCTCCGCCTCACAGTGCGTGCAGATGCACTCACACCTGCCTGCTGCCATTCCTGAGCAAGCTCTGCACTGCTGGTAGCCCGATCCCGCAGCTGAAACACTTTTAAGAGACGGTCCTGGTGCTTGCTGGTCTTTCTTGGGCGCCCTGGAGCCTTTTTGGCAACAATGGAACCTCTCTCCTTGAAGTTCTTGATGATGCGATAGATTGTTGACTGAGGTCCAATCTTTCTAGCTGCGATACTCTTCCCTGTTAGGCCATTTTTGTGCAGTGCAATGATGACTGCACGTGTTTCTTTAGAGATAACCATGGTTAACAGAAGAGAAACAATGATGCCAAGCACCAGCCTCCTTTTAAAGTGTCCAGTGGTGTCATTCTTACTTAATCATGACAGATTGATCTCCAGCCCTGTCCTCATCAACACCCACACCTGTGTTAATGGAGCAATCACTGAAACGATGTTAGCTGGTCCTTTTAAGGCAGGGCTGCAATGATGTTGAAATGTGTTTTGGGGGATAAAGTTCATTTTCTAGGCAAATATTGACTTTGCAAGTAATTGCTGTTAAGCTGATCACTCTTTATAACATTCTGGAGTATATGCAAATTGCCATTATAAAAACTGAAGCAGTAGACTTTGTAAAAATTAATATTTGTATAATTCTCAAAACTTTTGGCCATGACTGTATATGAAAGTTAGAAGCTCTGATCAAAATTGTGTCCGGCCCATCTACCAGAGACTTTTCTCATTTGTAGACCCAAGAGAGGTAAGTCTTTTAGTGTAGGTCCCATCAGTTGGAAGCCACCTTTTCACTGGTAGATGGGCCTAACACAGTTTTGATCAAATATGAGCACAAAGAGCTTCTAATTTTCATATAGTAAGTTTAGCAGTAATGCAATCTACTTTTAGTCATTTTTCCAGTTTTTGCATGTGTTTTGCGAATGGCAGTGTGCTGCTACTTGCATTCCATGTTTTCTTTTACATTTCGGGAGAGTTGTCTAGCATGTGATCAACAGTCGCATAAATTAATCCTCTCTATCACTCAGGTGATGTACTGCATACATATTTATACAACGGCCCTTAAAGGGGTATTCCGGTTATATTAAGTTATCCCACAACCCCCTGCAGCCCCCTGAAATGAACAGAGCGGCCGGTTGGGCATGTGTGCGGCCGTTTCATTAATTTCTATCGAGGTTCCAGAGATAGTCGAGTACACCCCCCGGAGTTCATTTCAGGGGGCTGCAGCGGGTACAGGACCCCATTCTCATGATCGGTGGGGGTCCCAGTAGTATACAGGATAACTGTTGATAGAGGATAACTTAATCTAAGTGGAATTCATCTTTATACTCATAGTAAATTCTATTCAGTAAGCTCAGAAGCTCCCCCTAGTGGTGGCCGCAAGTAGCAAAATCTTATCATTTAACACTTTGGTTTTGTGAAGGGCTACCCTTTATAAATATATTACAATTACTATTACAAAGCCAACCACTGCAAGATTTTGGACCTAAAATAAAATCACTTTCACATCTGCAACTAAGAACTATTCATTTCAATGGTGCTAAGCTGCAATACCAGACAACCTAATTCAGGTGTTATTCCCTCCATCTGCCCATACCTGATGAGAAGTATGCCTTGAAACCTCGTCCTCCAATGTTAAAGTCAGATTTAAAGACCACCAGCAGCTCGTTGGAGGATGATCTGGTGTCGGGAGGTTTGGTGGTGCCACAATAATGGCGGACTTGTTCCTCTTCTTCCTGGCTAGAGCCGTCAAAGACTGCCACGTAATCGAAGTTACATTCCTGGCTCTCCAGCTGGAAATCTGTGAAAACTAGACGGATTTTGGAGTGGGGGGCCGCACTGATCAGCCAGTGGCACTCTGCATTGTTGGGGTAGTTGTCAGGGTAATCTGGGCTGGTTATTACCCCAGAGAGGCTGGTGAGGACTCCTCCACAGATATCTGCAAGAGAATTGAGTACAGTATAAAGTAGACATAAAGCATCATAGATGTGCACAAGCAGGGGTGCACCTAGCCTTTCTGCTGCCTGAGGCGAAAACTAAAACGCCCCCCCCATGCCAGTTTCTTAACCTAACCCCTTTGCCACAATTAAAGCGCTCCTTGCCCATGGCCCTTCCGCTGCCCCCCTCTTGCCCCTACCTGGTGCTGCCTGAGGCGATTGCCTCACCTGGCCTCATTGTTGGTGCACCCCTGTGCACAAGATATTCATTCCTTTTACTTTAGGTAAAGCTACCATTATTGTTGGCCTATCCTCAGGTTAGGTAATCAATATCTGATCGGTGGGGGTCCGACACCCAGCACTGCCACCCCCACCCCAATCAGCCGTCTGTAGAGGCAGTGGCGAGCGCTGCGACCTCCTCACAGCACCGCACAGTGCATAGTGGCTGTGCTTGGTATTGCAGTCCAGGCCCATTCACTTGAATGGGACTGAGTTGCACATAGGCAATGTGACTGATAAATGTGATGTCACTGGCGTAGGAAAAGGCCGCTTGCTAGTTTTTATGCCTATGAGGGGATTATATAAGAAAAAAAATACTCAATCAGCCCAGGGACTACACAGCAATAAAGTCCCATGTAAACCCATGGTAAAATTATGGCTGCCACGTGACTCAGTTGTTCCCCATGGGAAGAAGAGAGATTCTTGCCTTGTGACTACCACAGAATTTCCATTACATAAAGGTCACTTGTTTTTTTTTTCCCCATGTAGAATAATTGAAGATTTCATCTGATCGGTGGGGATCCACTGCTAGGACCCCGATGATCACAAGAATGGGGGTTCCAAGTGTCCATATGAATGAAGTGACGGTCGAGCATGCAGTTGTTGCTACATTCATTCTCTATGGGACTGCCGAACATGACCATTCGAATACTTATCCACTGTCCTGAGGATAGGGTAAAAGTTTATACCTTGGGACAACCCCTTTAAAGTAGCACTCCCACAAAATTTTTTATTCTCTGACCTGTTAGAAAGGTACATGATGTAAACTGTAGTAAAGGCAATCCTCTTACCAGTGACTGTATTTGTGAGTTATAACCTCTCCTCTGATCCTCAGCTGTGTCATGTGATCAGCACTTTGATCTCCAACTCACACAGGAAGTCAGTTACTTCTCTATTCATTCCTATGAGACTGACATTGAGGCTCCCATAATACATAGAGAAACTGACGTCCTGTCCACACATAAGATGCTGTGTTATTTGGAGAGTCAGAGTTTTTGTTACATGACACAGATGACGATCACAAGGGAGGTTATAACACACAAATACAGTCACTGGTAAGAAGATTACCTTCATCATGTACCTTTCTAACAGGCCAGAGAATAAAAATGTTTGTTGAAGTGCTTCTTTAAGGAGCCTCTGTCAGTATGATGATCAACCTTATTAAACCAGATATACTGCCTGGTAGGGGTCATTATGCTGATTAAAACAGTACCTGTATGTATAAATAGCTGCAGAGATATCTGTATTTTTATGCATATGCAAATTAGTAAGATGGAGCACCAGGGGGTGTGACTGAATCCTTTGAGCACTGGCTCTGCACACTCACCCCTCCCCTTGACATCAGCATGTAGAGGGCAGAGCTGTGTCCTAGAATGTACATATCATATAATCTCTGTACTATAGCTTCACCACACTGAGATCTGTTCAGAAAGCTAATCTACATATTACTGCTGTATTCACAGGCACAATATCCTCTGGTACTCTGGGTGACCAGTCCAACCATGCTCTCTGGTAGCGCCCCCTGCTGTTTATCTTAATGGTCCACCGTCTCTTGAATTCAATGGTGGACCTACATGCTCAGTAGCTTCCCTGCTCCCCTCCCCTCAGAGCTAGCTTAGTGTTCTCAAGGAGAAGCGGCTCAGACACATTTCATTCATTTATTCCTACTTGTAAATCCGTAGAACTATATAGCTATATCTCTCTCTCTAGACAGAGGAGAAAGAAATTGTGGGGGCCTTACATACTATATATGTCTCTGAAGGACTATTTTCTATGCAGGTAAGAATGAGTTAACAAAGACTAATTGCAAAGCAACCTGGGAGATGCAGGTGCTTGATTGTCTCATGTGAGCTGCTGCCCACCCACAGAAAGGGAAGAAAGTCCTCCAGGTAAGTGATCAATAAGAGGTTTACATTTGCATGTAACCCCTTTAAACCCAGGGCAGATCTGAGTATCCAGATAATCTATGATGGTAGATCCTAAAATGTCTGGAGCAGGGTAGATCTGCCCAGGAAACTTACCCTTCCTATACGTAGCAGAAAATCCACTGCTGCCCACGTGCTTGTCTGAATGAAAGATGACCGATAGCACATGCCAGGATGAAGTAAGGTTTGGAGGCAAATGGGAACCGCAAAACGTTCCCAAAAGATTCCCCTCATCCCTGGACGCCCCATTGTAGATCTTGACGTAGTCATATTCACACGTGTCGTGGTATTCCAGATTGAATTCATGGAAGGTGAGCTGGACCGTGGATCCTTCTGAGACAACAATGAGCCAAGTGCACTCGGTGTACGGAGGGTACACCTTCGGGAAGTTCGGGCTGGACAGGTGTCCTACAGGTGCGGAGAGCACACCCCCACACTTTACACCTATGAAAAGAAAGAAGTCAATAAGGATTCACCAAGTTCCCACCAGTAATGGACATCAAGTCAAAAAACAAAGACCATCTTGATGTCCATCTTACACCTCGAAGCTCAGCTTGATTACATTTAGCATCAATCTCCCACCACTGCCTCCCCCCCCCCCCCCATCATATCGGCACAGGTTTGGGAAGCTGAGATCTAGGGTGCTGTTGGAAAATTTGACCAAACCAGGCATGAAAGTCTACGCCAATGTCTTTCCAAGAACATTTCCAGCCCTTCATGTTTTACTTTCAGGTCATAGCCCCGCCATTTTGAATCTTGAATGAACATTATACTGGATTTAAAAGGGAAAAGTAACTTGAGAGGACTTGTTCTACTGGATGCACAGCAAATGTAGCACAGGAAATTTCTACTTACCTTTCCGTGCGTGAACCCCGGGAGCTTCCCATAACACGCTTATCATGAAGATAAACTTGTAAGGAATATTCTGCATGTTGCACCGCTAGGACTGTAATATATCCACCGCTCGCAGACTCCAGCACCGATAAGAGTCACAGAGACGGAGCTGCTATAGAATTAATAATTCATCTGATGTCTGAAAAGGAACTTGATCTCACTTTTCTCTCCACCCTCAATGTTCTGATGTGTATCGGGTGTCCCTGGATTTACGCTATCATACTCACCACCTGCATTAAATCATGGAGATATTCGGGGCTGTACCTCCAGAATGATTCTGTAGTAGAGTTATGCCTTATACTATAATACACATCAATGAAATATACCCATAGATGTGCCTATACATAATCACATTCTGATGTCAGAACCTGACGATTGTACAGAGATCTGCGGCGCCACATGACACTACTTATCTATTCCTGAAGAAGCAGGCTGGCATTGTACAACTTTGCTGGAAGTTTCTTTTTTGGTGCTTACAACTGATTTGAACTGTAGTCCGTCCTCCTTTTTCATTTCATGTCCCTTTCCTTTTCCTTTCATTTTCCTTTCCTTTTCCTTTCCTTTTCTTTCGTTTACTCCTCAAATGCAGTCTGTATTTTATAGTACTGAGTCCAAGCATTTAAAAAATAAAAAATAACACTCCTTCAAACCTTCTTCTTGAAACCAGTCGCATATATAGGGAAGTAAGGGCCCCATAGCAAGGATGAAACCGGGCCCCCCACACAGGACAGAAGGGTTTCTGCCTAAACCCTTTTCAATGACCCTTGGGCCATTTTTCCACTGCCTAATTTGCTAAAAGTTGTTCCTTTAGAGGGTAGAGTCCTGACAAAGTTTTCACCTCCAGTAGAAGAGGAGATGATCCCAACTAAGACTGGGTCCCCTCTTGCCCTGGGCCCCATAGCAGTGATGGTCTGCTGCTATGGTAGTTACGACCCTTATTCCACTAAAGCTCCTTTTAGACGACTCAATTTGGGGCCGATGAGCAATAAAACAAGTTGATCAGCGCTAGTTAAAACAACCTTTACACGGATTGATCGAAACTGTATTGGGGACAAATGATCGTTAGTACGATCATTCATCCCCCAAACTCTTTACATTAGATCAGCAGCATGTCCCTTGTTTACACCCAGAGATCTGCTGATTAAGAGTGAGCATTTTTATGCTGACAGTGTTCCTTACCGACAATCTGCTGATCGCTAGCGGAGGAGACTGGTGTATTTACATGCAGCGATCTCCTCCACTGTATGGGAAGGAGTGATCACTAATGTCATTGCTCTTCCCCATAAGGACTTGTTTGCCGGCAGCAGATCACGTTTATACTGCATGATCTGCTGCCAGTAAACAATCACTTTTACATGCACACAAACGATCGGATTACCCAATGAACGTGCGTTTCATCGGGTAATCAGCTGTACATTTACACCTCCAATCATCACTAGCGAGTATTACTATGAACTGTGCGATTCTCAGCCTGTGTAAAGGGCCCTTAAAGGGGTTGTCCCACGAAAAATAGTCTACAGTTTTCAAACCAGCACCTGGATCCTTTTGTAATTGCATATAATGAAAGATTTAGCATAGCCACTGAGTTATTCAATAAAATGTATCTGTATAGCGCCACCTGCTGTTTGTTTTTTTTCCTCATTTCTTTGTCCTGCTCATGAGGTGGCCACACATGCTCAGTTTCATCCTTCAACTGCCTCCTGAGCTGAGACACGCCCCCTGAGCTGTGATAGAGAGAACATAGACACACCCCCTTAGCTTCATCAGAAAAGACTCCCCCCTTAAGCCGTCAGCTTGATATAAATATAGCAGAGCAATGAATGAGAGATCTCTGGATCCATGTGAGGTACAGGGCTGGTTCTAGCTTTGTTAGAAAGAGATTGTCATGTATTATATGATGCCTGATTTTCATTTTTTACATTAGTCATGGGATAACCCCCTGCACCCCTGCCAATCAGCTATTTTCACAAGCTCGGGCACTGGAACCATACACCATGGCTGTGCCTGGTTATTGCATCTCCTCCATATCATTCTGCTCAGCTCCTCTTGCTCTATAACACGCTCCATATCATTCTCCACCACTCCTCCTGTTCTATAACACGCTCCATATCATTCTGCACCACTCCTCCTGTTCTTTAACACGCTCCATATCATTCTGCTCAGCTCCTCCTGCTCTATAACATGCTCCATATCATTCTGCTCAGCTCCTCCTGCTCTATAACATGCTCCATATCATTCTGCTCAGCTCCTCCTGCTCTATAACATGCTCGTTATCATTTCTGCTCAGCTCCTCCTGCTCTATAACATGCTCCATATCATTCTGCTCAGCTCCTCCTGCTCTATAACACACTCCATATCATTCTGCTCAGCTTCTCCTGCTCTATAACATGCTCCATATCATTCTGCTCAGCTCCTCCTGCTCTATAACATGCTCCATATCATTCTGCTCAGCTCCTCCTGCTCTATGACATGCTCCATATCATTCTACTCATCCCCTCCCACTCTATACCATGCTCCATATCATTCTGCTCAGCATCTCCTGCTCTATAACACACTCCATATCATTCTGCTCAGCTCCTCCTGCTTTATAACATACTCCATATCATTCTGCTCAGCTCCTCCTGCTCTAACACACCGCCTGCAGATCAGACTTCTAAGACAACATGACAGGTCCCCTTTAAAGAAGCTTCCTAATTTTAATAAACTATTGAGTAATGTATTTCCCTTCCAGTCACATCATTTCGGTTTGTTATCTTCCCCAGGAAACCTCCATTATTAGCAATTAGGCCGGGTCAGGCGAGCGCCCACATACAGCCGGGACCTGTGCCAAACATTTCATCTCTCGGGTTTCTCTGTAGCCGGAGAGAGACGGCCGTTCTCATTTAAAACCACAGAATAGCTGACTGACATTTTCTTTCTTATGAAACAATAATTAGATGAAACCTCAAAGGGAAATTTGAGGCAATTGTCATATTTATACAGAGGACTAATAATAAATGTGCAGTAAGTGGATACAGAGGGTCTATAGTCCCCTCAGCCCCAGTCACTATTTATTTGACTTCCCTTTACTCTTATTAACAGTTTATTTGCTTTTCTCTGGAATATAAGTCCAAAATGGATTGCTTTTGTACGCTGGAGGTTTTATATTAAGATTTTATGCTCTCAGGTTACATTTTAAGACAATAAAAGTTTGGCTAAGTATTTTTTATTTTTATTCTAAATCTCACTTTTATTTTCCTATATGAAGGCTCTTTGGGTTGCCGGTGCATAAATCTATCTTGTACAGTAATGTGCTACAATGGATCAGTGAAATGTATCAGCCTTTTGTCTTAAAGTAGAGGTCCCATCAAGAATGTTCTGCAGTTTTAAAACCAGCACCTGGATCTGAATACTTGGGTAATTGCATGTAATTAAAAATTTAGTATAGCCACTCAGTTATTCAATAAAATGTATCTGTATGGCGCCCCCCGCTGTTCCTTTTCTTATTTCTTTGACCTGCTCACTAAGGTGGCCACACATGCTCAGTTTTGTCCCTCAACTGCCTCCTGAGCTGTGATAGAGAGAGCTGAGACACGCCCCCTGAGCTGTGATAGGGAGAGCATGGTCACGCCTCCTTAGCTGCAGCAGAGAAGACACTCCCCTTGAGCTGTCAGCTTGATCTAAATCTAGCAGAGCAATGAATGTGGAGATCTCTGGATCCATGTGAGGTACAGGGCTAGTTCTAGCTTTGTTAGAAAGAGATTGTCAGGTACTATATGATGTCTGATTTTCATTGTTTACAATAATCATCAGATAACCCCTTTAAGAAGGCATCACTGTATTTTGTAGGTTTTCTTAATTAAATTGTAAGAAATTAGATGAAAAAATGTGAACAGATGTGTTCACCCTTAAAGGTGTTTTCCAGGACTTACAGTAGGTATTGATAGTCTATTCTCAGGATAGGTCATCAGCAGGGACGTAACTACCATAGCGGCAGACCATGCAACTGCTATGGGGCCCAGGGCAAGAGGGGACCCAGTCTTAGTTGGGATTTTCTACTGGAGGTGAACTTGGTCAGGCCTCTACCCTCTAAAGGAACAACTTTTAGTAAATGAGGCAGTGGAAAAAATGTCCCAAGGGTCATTGAAAGGGGTTAAGGCAAAAATCCTTCTGTCCTGTGTGGGGGGCCATCCTTGCTGTGGGGCCCTTACTTCTCTATGTATGCCACTGGTCGTCAGTATCAGATCGGTAGAGGTCTGACACCCGGCACTCCAACCGAACTGAAACTATGCAATGGATGGAGGGCTCGGTCCAGTCTGCATTGTCTGACTGCTGGAGTACTACATCTCACTTGAATGGGAGAAGAGCTGCAATGCTCTGGCATGGCCACTACACACTGGATGGAACCTTGTGCTTCCGGTTGTGCATTCTGTATAGTTTCTGACACAACAACTGATGGGGGGAGGGGGAGCGGTATGTCGAACCCCCACCAATCTCATATTGATGACCTATCCAGAGGATAGGCCATCAATATATAAGTACCAGAAAACCCCTTTAACTTTGCTTGAATTAATTATCAACCCCAGTTGCATTATTTTGGCAGGCGGCTTTTGTATGCAGTAGTGCCAATAGTGCTGTGTAGATTCTTCTCTTATATTATGCTATGGTAAAGGACATTCTAAATTAGAAACTTCAATATTACAATTATCAGTATCGCAAAAATGATAGTTGCAATCCATTACTTTTCTGATGTATCAATAGCATTAGTCTGTACAATTCTTTGTCTATTATATTTATAACTGGTGCTCTTTATACAGTAGTCTACATTACTTTTACAGTATGTTTATACATTGTGATGTACTGTATATTGGTGCTCTGTCTGCCATCTGCTGGTTGAAAGTATTACTGCGTCCTCTTTTAAAAATTGACCTACTGTATCATCAAATATGTTCCCTAGGAAATGTTACAGACCTTAATGACTGACATTAGTCCCTATCCTTAGTGGAGCTCACAATCTAATTTCCCAATCTCAGAGGCACAATATATAATGGAGCAATTTCATAGGTAACCAGTTAACATATCAGGAAACTAGGTGAAAACTGTATCTAGGAAAAAAACTACCTTATAAAATCACAGGTTAAAAATATTAACTCCGTGCATAAAACAGACAAATGCAAAATATGCAAAACTCCTGTCTGTATGGGACGCATCAAGCATAATTTGTATTGACAGCGGGCCTACAAAGAATCTATAGAAGCTGCGCGGCCGCTCGACCACACAGCTTAGGGCTTGTTCACATGTCAGTTATTTGATCAGTTATTTCCATCAGTTATTGTGAGCCAAAACCAGGAGTGGAGTCTACATAGAGACCAGTTATAATGAAAAGATCTGCACCTGTTCAGTGTTTTTGACCCGCTCCTGGTTTGGGCTCACAATAACTGATGGAAATAACTGAAGTGTGAACAAGCCCTTAAAGGTAACAGCGGACCAAAGATAATGGCCTCAGGGGCCGCAGTGTTTGAGACCCCTGGTCTAGCGCATATCAGCTCTTGTCATAGTAGTTAGGGTGTGTTCAGGTCAATGGGGGCTATTGATAATTTGCTGCACCCTTATACCCAACATTAAAATTATTATAAGACAATAAAAAATAAATAGGGCAGCCAGTGAACGCTGAGAAATCCTTCTAGGCTAAGTCATCACTTAAAGCATATCTGTCATTTCAGGTGTACATGAGGAATAACACTATTTCTTACCATGGTATGGCTTGTATTCTACATTTATCAGCAGTTTATCCTTAGCTCAGCTGCAGGAGGAATCTAGACTAGCTGCTATGATGTCTCCCATACACTGCATACACAGAAGATCCTGCTCCCTTGTCTGTCTGTTACACAAACACAAAAGACAGAGCAGCAGCATGGAGGACATTATATAGCAGTACTGAGCAGTGTAGCTGTCAATCCAGCACTGGGGTCAGATAGAAAACTTACTAGAGCCGGCAGCAGCATTTCTGTGTGCCTGAAATATCCTGGAGCTCCTGATCCCCCTCCCCATAGACTGCTATGATGGCCAATGGGGTCACTTTGTAACAGGAAATTGTGCAGTTTTCCTTGTTTGATTATACATTTTGGATGCAGTAAACCATGGATTTTATTCATAGCAACATAGTTTATAAGGCTGAAGAAAGACATCCGTTTATCCAGCCTGGTATCCTGCAAGTTGATCGTGAGGAAGGCAAAAAAAAAACCCATGAGGTTGAAGCCAATTTTCCTTATTTTAGTGGAAAAAAAATCCTTCCCGACTCCAATCAGGCAATCAGAATAACTCCCTGGATCAACAACCCCTCTCTAGTAACTATAACCTGTAATATTATTACACTCCAGAAATACACACAGTCCCAGGCCCCTCTTGAACTATTTTAGTGAGTTTACCATCACTACCTCTTCTATGTCGGATCTTCAGCTTTTTTTCCCCCCATGTTGCATGTGATTTGGCTATCAAAGACTACAATGCTAGTCAAATGCCACTTGCCTGTGGTATTGCTGTGATCTGGACATTTTTTATTCGGCCAAATCACTAGTCATCTAAACAAGTCGTGCCACAACAAGTTGTACAGATGTTTTTGGCCTTGGAACTTGATGTCATGGGACACTTCACTTTGTAACTTGGAACCATATTCTTTAAAGAAACATTCCTGGCAAAACTTATGCCTAGCTGGTGTTATGCCTAGTGAAGGTGCAGTGAGTCGTGGAGAATGGGATGGGAGTGGTAGTGGCCCTGATGAATTGTGTGTCACGGTGTCCTACCTCAGGCCATCACTCACTGAATTGGTGCAGTGAAAAAGGTCATGATAAAGGAACCGGGCACAGATTGTAGAAGAAATACACATCCAGCAGCAGTACGTACAAAGTGCAATTTTCTCCTCCCAGATAATGGGATATGGTGGCAGAGGATGACACTCAGAAATTTGCTAGTTGATGCTGTCTCTCTCTAGATTCCCTTCCCTAGGGCTTTACTCTGGCACCTGTGGCTATAGGTGTCCACTGTATGATGCAGGCTTCTAGCTCTGCCTTTCCTGAACTGTGGTGATGGTGTCTGAATGTGTTACCCACCACCTCGCAGTAGAGTCTTGATAACTTGATTGCTTGATCACTCTTCTAACACAAATACGCCGTAGCTTACAAACCTTCCGTGGCCTAGGACCCTGCAGTCTCTCTGGGGAAATGATATCCTCCTAGATGAGCCACCTCTGTGGTCCACATGGCAGGGAGGAGCTGGAGATGGATCTCATGCTCCCTCACTACTCACTTTCTGAACTCATTCTCCCTAGCTCAGCCCCACCTTTGGCAGGAAGTTGGACCAGCTCACTCCTAACAAGATGGGAGGAATGGAGTGGTAATTTCCATTTCTGTTAACAGACAGTGCGAACTGTACCACATCTGCTGGTGCACAAAGTGTATTGCATAAAATGTGACATAACATGAATATTACAAAGCATTACATTACAAACCAATTGTAGTACCCCCAGGTCTGGGGTACTACACAGGAGCTTAGGGGTGGAGCATGACACATGTATTCCCTATTTGAACTTCTGTGTCATGGCACTCCACTTTAAAGGGGTTTTCCGAGATTTAAATACTGATAACCTATCCTCTTGTGAGTCACTGACACCCTGGATCCCCACTGATCAGCACCGCAGCCTTCTCTCAACTTTTCCTAGGCCAAATGAAGTCATGTTCATCGGTCACATGGTCTAGGCGCAGCTTAGCCGCATAGAAGTCAACGGGGCTGATTGTGATACTAAGCAAAGCCGCTATACAATATATGGTCCTGTGCTCGGTGAGCAGAGAAAAGTTCATGGCCCTACTGCGACCATTGCCTTCTCAAACAGCTGATCGGCAGGAGTCCTGGGAGTTGGACCACCACTTATCCGATACTGATGACCTATACAGAGGACAGGTCATCAGTATTTAAGTCTTGGAAAACCTGTTTAAGGCCAGCAATAAGCATAACACCAGCTTTGCCTGGAGGTTGAAATCTATCGCTACAATTCTGGACTGTTATCTCCAGTAGTATATGACTAGTACTGCACATAAGGAGTTCAGATGACCATTTGTTATTTTAATACTGCCCCCCATTCCCTGCTCTCTATTGCCCTATTGCGTCCCAGGTCTAGTGGAATGCCGAGTGGTGTGGTGTGGCCTATATGTGTCAAAGTGCTCCTACCCGGATACAGCGGGAACCCAGGCTTTGGGTCTCTAGCATTAAAAAGGGGAATAATTGAGGGATGAAGAAAAAATAACTTAAGTCCTTGAGACCTTGATATGAAATTCAACGGCAGCTTTACTTGAATAAACTTTCATCTAAACAATTTGCAGGCTTTGTCTTGGTTCTAGCAGGCTTTAGCATAAACTAGCAGGCAAACTCAACTCTGCTTTCTCTCTTTCTCTGCTGTACTGACAGGCTTGCTTAAATACTTTGCTTTCTTGCTCTGTGTTGCTCTAAACTCTGCTTAAGTCTGGTTTCTGTACTTTAGTATCCTTGAATGGGGTGCCGTTGATGTTATTCAGTAAAAACTTATCTTCAGCCGAAGAACAATTTCCTCTGACTGCTACTTCTTTCAGGTCTTCTTGGCTCCAAACATGGAGTCTAAAACTGGACCTAACTAGAATTGCAACTTTTCGCTTCTAGTAGGAAGCAGGACTGTCCCACTTCTGCCCAAAGGGGGGAGAATGGAATGGTGAGTTCCATTTTATCTAAATATAGCTTTGCCATTTACGTTGCCCACCAGCTGGTGAACCAGGCATACTACATGTAATAACAGTTGCATAACAATCATATCAAAACACAATGTAGAGGACCTGGACATGAATACAAAGATGACATTTATATTAGACCATTAGAGACAACAGTGGAGTGTCAAAATGGTAACACCAAACCGGGGTGTTACACATGCGCAGCAGTCCTTACAATGCAGCTCTGAGCACTGATAGCGGGGAACTAGGGACGGAAGGAAAATAAAAAATAGCTAACTGGACTCCATATTTACAGTACTCCTCATGTATTACTGCAGTTAATAGTGGTGACAGATTCCCTTTAACTGTCTGGAACAGTACCAGGAATTCAGTAACCCTTTCGTCTCCAACAGTTGTTGGCCCTCAGTGCCTATTCATCACTCTTTCTCTATGTGTCCACAGCTCGCTGCTATGTTGTTATGTTTGCAGAACCGTCAGAAGAATGAAGTCGCCAAAATAAAGAGTAATTGATAGCGAGTCGAGAGAGAGCGTTGGAAAACCTGTGTGTAAACATAGCCGCGTATTACACAGGAGGCGTCCAGCCCGCTTCACCTCCGGATCAGATGGCTGGAAGGGGCTCATCTATAAGGCACAGCGTCAAGCAACAGGGGGACTGACGGGGGCTGCAGCCTGGTAAAACCCGCTCGGAATATATACCTGTAATTACTGAAGACGATTTGGTAACGCTGTATACTTTTGAAGGCAGAACACAGTCGGTCACCCATATCATTATCATGAGGGTGCTAAGATATAGGGAAATACTGAGTATCTGAATAATTTTAGATTACATTACTGCTATTGCGTCTATTCTTTAACCCCTTCCTAACAGTCATTTCTAGTTGTTTTTTTTTATTTTTTCATTTTTTTACTCCCTGTATTCCCAGAGCATAACTCCTTCCCCCCGCCCCTCCCCCCCCATTTATATAGCCATAGGTGGACTTTTTTTTTGCAGGACAAGTTGTACTTTCTACCGGCACAATTTAATATTCCATAAGATATAGTGGGAAGCTGGAAAAAATTCTAAATGGGGTGGAATCAGGGGAAGGGGGGGGAGATCAATTCTGTCCTTTTTTTTTAAAATATTTGTAAAAATTGTTTTAACCTTTTAGTCCTCTTAGGATCACTGGATTGCTTATACCATAGACTGCAATGGTGTACTATTGCAGTCTATTGTAAAATTGCAGAGTTCCTATTAAGCCCTGTCTGAGAGGCTTTACAAGGCTCAGGCTGTCATGGCAACCAATCAGCTCCTGCCATCTTGTCACGGGGAAGCTGTCCACTCACTGGTAGCATCCTGCCGCAGATAAATGACCTCCTAGATCACCACCACCATAAAATTTTGGTGTTTGAAAATACCTCGATCTTAGTTATCTCTTCGATCATGGACTCTGTTGTTGGTATCTGTTATATAAAACATTAGGCACCCACAAGCTATGGCGCCCACTCAGCTCCTGAGTAGGTGCCATCTTTAAAGACCCTACATCATGTTGGGGTGAGGTTGTTAGCTGGTACTATCTATCTTATGTAGTGCATTTTGTAATTCTATGATTAAGAGGTTAGTCTCCTATTATAAAGGTATATTTGTACAGTGTGGAGAAGACCTCCTAAAATACTGTTGGGACTGTTCCAGTTCTATCATTTATATTATGTGAATTGTTTTATGCGGAGGTTATGTTATGTATATGTTGGCTAATGGATAGCATGGTGGTACTCCACTGGACATTTGTATTGGTCTTGCCCTTTTCTATATGGCACTGGAGTGTGATACAACCCCAGATGCCATGATAGGTTGGGAAGCACACAGGTTGGTCCGTTGCAGCATGAGAGAACATAGGTGAAGGAAGACATTGCTCCCACATGGGCCAGTGAAAGATAAAAGGGGATGTCCTTCCACCTCTGGTGAGTCTTTCTGGGCAGATGCAGCCTGAAAGTATACTGTGATGGAGTCGGCAGCTGGAGCTATGGGTGCACTGTCTGTTTGACCAGATTCTAGGGTGGTCTGAGTGCCAACATCAGCCACATAATGGGTGAAGGAAGCAGCACTGAGATGCTTGATAAGGTGGGGGGGTCCCTGAATCCAGGGCCACTGGCTATCACAAAACCCTGCAATATAAAAGAAACCAGCCACAATGCTCAACATTTTGACAAGGTAATTCTGCCTGCTACCTTTCTTCTTCCACTCCTGCCTGGGATGATTGTGGCCAAAGGGGGAGATTTATCAACCCCCATATGCCAGAATACCTAATACCATAAAAGTTGTGGGTTTCACGACTTTTAATTACCATTTGTGCAAAAAATTAGAACATGTGTGTGTTTTTCAGTGGGGTGTAGGAGAAAGCTGCTGTCAGAAGCCTCTCGTGGTGGCTTATCTCCTGGAAGAACAAAAGATCGAGCAGGATATTCGGATTGCTCAGTCCCTTTCACCCCAGCATCATTTTGTTGAGGGAGCGTAAAGGAGAGTCCCATGCACATTAAACTGTTAACCAGTCCTGTCGAAAACCTTCTTACGTAGTACTGTCATCTCTCCGTTTCCACAGTGCCCCAGTCCCAACATGGCCGGAGATGGAGGGGCACATTTCCAGACCCATCATCTGTGGCCTCCATTGAAAACCTCAGATGTGGCACTGTGCATTTAGCTTGTTACACATGCTGTCCTCAGTGTCCTTCTGTGAAGGCTGCTGATTGAAAAGTCTGGTCGTGTGCCGTTCCATCAGTGGCCATGTTGGGACCAGAACACTGGGAGAAGACAGTACTACATAGTAGGATTTTCAACAGGACTGGTCAAGAGTTTAACATGCATAGCAGGCACTCCTTGCTCTCCTTCAACAGATGATGTTGGGGGTAAAAAGGGAACACAGCATCTTTATAAAAATTAGAAGAAAGTGGCCAGTTATCTTTATTTTCAGATCCTAAGTCAAAAAGTTGCCCAAGGATGTTGAGTTTCAGCACAATACCATAAAGGGGTTGTCCAGGATTTTGATATTTATGGCCTAACCCCAGGGTAGGCCATTAATATCTGATTGGTGATGGTCTGACACCCCACAATGCCACCGTTGTTTTGCTGTAGCTACTACTGTGTAGTGGACGAAGCTGGTTACTGTAGTGCGGATCCCATTCACTTCACTGGGAGCAGCTACCAGTTCCATCCACTACAGCCAAAGGATGGAGTTGTGTAGGTCCTGAGTAAACTTCAATATTAGAATCCTGGATAACTCCTGGGTCCCCACCAAACATTGGCTATTCCACGGGTAGAACATCAATTTCAAACACCCAGAGACCCAACCAATTTTTCTACAAAATCAGCAGAACATGCAATTTTGCAAGAATTCATATACAGCATTGCTGTAGCCAAATGTATGAAGCTCTGGGCTTCACATCGGACCAACCTTCAGCATAGTCCCTTTTTGGCAAATTTTTCTTTGCTTTAAGATTTCTTTACCTAAGACATCTTCGTAACAATATTTCAGTGAAAGAAATGTATAAACTGAAATCTTGATGCTTTGTATTTAGATCTTGTACAATTATGGACACCACAACTGACAGCAAGAGACTGGGAGCAGTGAAGCTATCTCGTGTGACTTTCCGAGCCACGAATCGGGATAGTGACCCTTCAGCTTTGAAAAATGTAAGAACATTGTGTGTACATCACCATGAATTAGGATGGTTAGGAGGTTCACATTGTAGTCACTAGGCCTCACAGAAGGGTTGTCTCTCTACTATGGTATACAGATGTCATAGAGGGTTGTCTTCTGCTCAGGACTCCTTTATAAGCCACAGCAAAGAACAAATATCAATGGGTCACTCTCGCTATGGAGATGTATGGCTGGTGGAAATTTTTCCTGGGTCTTACCCAGAACAGTAATCAGATGATCGTAAATGTGGCTCGCTACATGGAGTCCAAACTGGTCAAAGCCTTTTATACCGTGACACTAAAATGTGTTTTCTGAGTCCTGTAAAACAAACCAGGCTCAAGTCTATAGAGTGAAATTCCTTGTCATTCAGCCTCTTCCAAGAAGGCAAACAATAAGTATTTAGCTTATCTTTTCGATGTTTAATAGATGTCAAATGCTAGGTCACCGCTACTGGTGCTGTAAATGACTTATGGTCACTAAGTAATTAGGTTGTTAGCTTTTAATGACTTGATTAGTTTTGCATCATGAAGCTTTATTTACACAGGCCGATACTCAGGACAAAGATCAGGAACGTATTGTTAGTTGCACCCCTTCTGGTTCTTGAAAGGCCTCCACACGCACGTCCAAGTCTACCAGCCTATGACTAGCCTTCCCAGGATATTTAAGGCACCTGCCCCTGTGGGAGAGTGCCTGAACAATAGGAACTCTAGCGTACTAGTTCGTGCAAAGGTGGACTATTTTCCATTCTGATTTCCCTTGCCCAACCTCTGCCTGACCTGACCTTTGGTCTGTTAACTGGAACAAACTCTGTATTCTCTGACCTGCGCTTGTCCACTGAGCACAGTTTTGCCTGTGCCCTTTGGTGCCACACATTGGTGTCTCTTGACAGGGGCGGATTGGCCATAGACCTTACAGGGAAATTTCCCGGTGGGCCGATGCCCAGGGGCCGCCTGGGCCCTTCTCATGGCCGGCCAGTGGAGGTTTTTGGGGATGTATTTTGTGCTGCTGGCAGTATTGTGTGATGGACTGTGGTATTTGGCTCTGTTGGGGCGGTATAATGTGCCGCAATATGTTATTGCTGACCCTGCCTTCCATCAATTTGGACCCAACTACAAAACGGGGCCACTTTTAATATGTTTTTCAGGACCACTTTAAGTTCCCAGTCCACCCCTGTCTCTTGACCTGCCTGGGTCAACAGAGACTACTCCAAGAAGTAGTGACCTGGTGGTTCACCTGCAGTGGAGACCTGATCCCTGTATATGGGTGAAGACCAGGGGACTACTTAAAAACGCACTCAGGAGTAACCCTAAGCCAAATCAATTCAGTGACACAGTGGATTAACACCCACCGCACTACAGGAACTCGATCAGTACATGTTTTTCCTTGAATTTTTACAGGGCAATTATTAGGAGGGGTCTGAACCAATAATTGCTCTTGCTCTGCACTCAACCTCCAGTTCACTGGTAAAATTGGTCTTTACAGAGTCAGAGCTAAAATTAGGTCATCAGCTTCACTGAGATATCATATTACATCTGATGCCCATAAAAAATATAGAGCGTGAAGGAGGAAAGGGGACAACTGCAAAACAAGACGGAGGCAGAGACACACATAGAGGCACTGGCTGCTGCTTCTAGAAAGTGTTTTTACTGTCTTACCTCAGTGCTGGATTCACAGCAACACTGCTCTGAGATAGGGGAGCCAGGATCTCATGTTCTCTGTGTGATCTGGATGGGAGACAGCATAGTTAAAAGGGAAAACTGACAATTACAAATAGAAACTACAGAGGGAAAAAACTGGTGAGAAATGCATGATACAATCAGGGGTCCACTGGGAACTTAAAAGGGATTCTGTCAGCAGCATTTCACATATTGAGTTATTTATACCATCGGATTCGGCCAGTTATAAGCAGTTCTAAATTGTAATTGTTATAGGTCACAGAGGCAGTTTTTGTGTTAAAAAACCGATTTTTAGTAGCTGTCACTCACTGTTAATAAGGAGCCCAAGGGGAGTTGCCAACCGTTGCAGGAGCCCGGCTCGGCGATTCCTTGGAGCCCAGGCACGCCCACCTACTTAATATTCACTTCACTGACTCGCTCAGTGAAGCTTCGGCGCGGACGAAATCCCGCGCATGCGCAGTACATCAAGAGGCCTGCGCCCGTGCAGTCTGCGGGCACTGGCCTCTCCTGATGTACTGCGCATGCGCGGGATTTCGTCCGTGCGAAGCTTCACTGAGCGAGTCAGTGAATATTAAGTAGGTGGGCGTGCCTGGGCTCCAAGGAATCGCCGAGCCCGGGCTCCTGCAACGGTTGGCAACTCCCCTTGGGCTCCTTATTAACAGTGAGTGACAGCTACTAAAAATCGTTTTTTTAACACAAAAACTGCCTCTGTGACCTATAACAATTACAATTTAGAACTGCTTATAACTGGCCCAATCCGATGGTATAAATAACTCAATAGGTGAAATGCTGCTGACAGAATCCCTTTAAAGTGGCCCTGAAAAAAAAGAAAGACAAAAGTGGCCTACCTGTTATAGTAGGTCCGAATTGACACAAGGTGGGGTAACACACGTAGGCATGGTCAGCAATACCATAGTGCAGTACAAAATACTATCCCTGCAGAACCAGTATCATAGTACTGCACAAAATACCTCCCCAGAAGCTGCACATCAATAGCTGCCATGTTCCGTCCTCCTCTTGCAATTGTCTCTAATTAAGATATGGAGGTGAGAGATGCGGGCCACAGCAACAAGGCAGCCCTACCTTCAGCTTGCTGCCTGGACTTTCCCTAGTAATGACCCCTATTGTGTCCTCTGTACTATGTACTCTGCTGTACTCTGTACTATGCTATCCAAGTGACCGAGGAAAGGAGGAAAAAAAAAATATCTGAGTCCCGTTCCAAGACACTGTCTTTCTATGCTGTCTCATATAGTGGTCCATGAGGGTGAACAGCAGGGCAGGGAGCCATGGGCCCCCCCTGCCCCGCTGCAGTATTCAATTGTATCACCATTCTAAGGACAGCGATACAACTGAATTCAGGTGGGCACCTTCAACCGCAGGTCAGATACATAAGTGTTATTGTGTACCCGTAAACAGCAGTGAGGAGGGCTTGGGTGGCATCCTGGGCACGGTCCCACTGAGACATTTCCCTGTAGGGTCTATGGCCAGTCCACCGCTGGCTACAAGTCATATAATGGCCAGATATAACTAAATGTACATATATGAAGACAAAGGAGCAGCGCCATTAATTGCGGCTCAGATCTTTACCATGTAAGGCAGGAATAAAAAAACAAATCTGAATGCTGGTTAATGAATCAGTGACTCATCAGTAATTTGATTTAAGCCCGCAGCTGCCCAAAGCTCCAGGGGAACCTCAAATGTGAAACCTCCGCCAAGTGAAGGATCCTTAAAACCCACAGAGACAAAAAAACCTACACAGTCCATCAGTCTGTCCGGTCTTCTGGCAGCTCAACGGATTACACTGAGACTTAAGGTAAAAAAGTCAGCACTATACTGTATAGAAATAATGGAAATATTTCATTGTCTTTTCTAGTAAGATAAGAACTTTGGAAGGATAGATCAGATAGATAGATAGATAGATAGATAGATAGATAGATAGATAGATAGATAGATAGATAGATAGATAGATAGATAGATAGATAATATAAAGGCAACAGCAATTTGGGGTGAATAAAATAACTTAAAAAAAAATTTGTAGACTGCTGCCTTTTTCTCCTTTGGGCTGGCACCTCCTTTCTTTAGATAGACATATTTTTCAGGGAAGGCGGAAGATACTGTACATAGACAGATAAGACAAGGGTAAGGCTAGGGCTACACGGAGACGTGTCATGCAGCATTCATGTCGCACCAATATCACGAGACATTAATTGTAATGTTAGTCTATGCGGTCGCACTGCCACATGCTGCAACACAAGTCGGAAAAAATCTGTCCAAGTTAGATTATTGTGTGACTGTCGCGTCGCAGTGAGACACCATAGACTAACATTACAATAAATGTCACGCAACACGGCACAATGTAGTTGTACCCCTTTTGTTGCCCCCTAGCTTCAAAGTGTGATGACTTGGTGCAATGAAAGTAGGCTAAAAGCTGCAATCACTGAGAACATGATACAGATGAGCCTTCTATGTCACTCAAGAGCAACATTCACAATTCTGCAGGCTTCAGAGAGTCTCCCACTGTTTCAATGCCTGTATAAATCTTGCTCTGGTAATCTGCCTTTTGCATTGTGGAAAGAATAAACCAACTGTTCCACTGCAATGTAGGAGCCTGGTTAAGTCATAAGGGTTGTCTGTCAACAGACTCGCTGACTGTTTCCAGTAACAACCAGCAGAATTACGCATGCAGCTCTGGAGTACAAAACATAATTTAAGTTAGGATCTGTACAAGATTACATATGTATGAACTGTTAAATTCTATGGTAGTGAAAATATATATATATTTTTTGCGAATATATTCCACTGATCATACGATTATTATAAAAAAGATGATAATAATCATATAGACTGTATAATTGCAATAATGACAAAATTGCTTCTCAAAACTATTTCAGAATCAAGCAGCTTTAAGGAGAAAGGCCAGAGCTCGCACCCCAAACCGCAAGCCCATCACCATCATCAATGAACAGGTAAGGCCTTTTATTTCAGTGATCCATTTTTTTTTATCAGAATTTTATTTGGTTGTAATAAACACAACCAAATGCTGCTTTCAATAAATAACTGGCCGACATGTTTGGTCATTTCTCTACAGAAAGCCATAGGCAATACAGGTGACATGAGTACGAATAGTATTCTGTCTGTAGACAACTGCCTACATTGCCTGATCATAGCTGCCAGACTAATATGAAGTTATGTCAAGTTTACTCCATTGTTAGAGCAGATAATTGTTTTTATTTTTCTGTTTTTTTTTAATTTTATTTCCTGGACAAGATTATAGGGACAGCCATCTTGCCTGAGCTGTTGTTAACAGCATTTAGAGACATGCTTTACGGCAGCTACAAGGGCCACTGACACAAAGGTCAGGAGAGGAGCTCATCGACTCCTATGGGAGAGTTTTTTAGGCCTGCTCTGTGACACGTGCAGAGGTCAGGAGGGAGTAGATAAGTTGTGATATCACCTATAGTGAATGGTGGATCCAGAGGTGATATCTGTCATTCTAATCCTGCCTATCATGATAAGGAGATGACTGCTGAAAAGTGATCTGCCCAGTCCAAGAAGTGGCGCCTATTATTAGGCTTAGTCGCCAGTGCGAAAACTGCAAGATTTTAGTATTTTTTTAAATACAGATAGTGACATGGAAAAAACATAACCACCAAAAATTCTTTAAAAATATGTCTTAGGCATCTGTGTCAGGGGCACAGCATGCTGCAGTATTTTGTCCTGTAAACTTTTGGTGGAAACCCAAGGGAGCAAGTTATAGTAAGTGGTGTCATTTTCGTGCCATTCATTTCTGTTATATGGCGTATGACGTAGCCTTTGACATTTATTCAACCATTGTCCCTTCTGGTGAGGCAGCCTCTGCATCCAGGCGGAGAAGGAATGGAAAGGTGTGCACGTCTCTCTCAATTCACTTTTTTGGGAGTCAGCCCAATATCTGAAATTCTGAACGCATACCTCTCCATTCATTCTCTGACTGGAGGCAGCAGCTGCCACACCAGGCAAGATGGAGGTCGGGAAGTCCTGTTAAAAACAAAACGCAGGGAACTTGATAATATTCAAACATGGGTCCCCTCCATGGTACGGGCCCAAAATAAGGCCTATCAGAAGCATATAAATAAATGAACAGTCAAAAAAAGGGCACCGCATTGCTAAATATTCAATAGATACAAAGCAAATAAAATAATATATATACAAAATTGAGAGTGAATCTGGATCGCACATCCTCATGCTATGTTTTGATCTAGTTGCTTCTCAGCATAATTTAACATCGCTACTCAGCGTAATTTAATGGTATACTTCCCCTATGTCATATAATACACATGAGGCATTAGTATACGTTTTGATCAAAAAGCATAGGCCCACTCACCGCGCCAAGGTTGCCTCCTCGAGTGGGAACCTACTCTAAATTTGGCGCAGCGCTGCGCGGCGACCACCAGCGCCGCAGCACCATACCGATAGGCGGCGAAGCCCAGCAGCCAGACAGCGCCCCCGCTGCCCAGCTAAGCCACCCTGGCACTGAGCTCCACCAACCCACCAGCACAGCACCAAGGCAACAATGGCCGCCGCGCAGCACCGCACCCAACCTTTCTCTGCTCTCAGGAACTCCAACTGAGAGAAAGTAGGAATTTATAGACCCTCATGCAGACACCTGCTAATTTAAAAACACCTGGGCCGAAAGGGGAGGAGTGCTGATACCAGAGTGAAAAAAAGGAAAGATTCTACAAAATGTATACAAAATTGAGAGTGAATCTGGATCGCACATCCTCATGCTATAAATAATATAGGCAATGCAAAGCATACAATCAATAAACCACTAGTGAATGCAATAAAGGCAATGCCTAAGGACTCAGCTCTGTCAATCACAGCAGCACCAGACATAACTCGGTGTATCAGATTTGCCAGGACAGTTCCTTTAAAGGGGTATTCCCATCATAGACAATGGGGGCATATCGCTAGGATATGCCCCCATTGTCTGATAGGTGCGGGTCCCACCTATGGCATTTCCCTGCGTCCGTCCACCACTAAACGGTGCTCCCACAGAAGTGAATAGAAGCGCACCACGCTTTTTATTTTCCTGCTGCCCCCAGCTCTCAAAGCTGCGCTGAAATACACAGTCCCGACTGCTGAGTTAACATAATGGAGAGGAATCTTGCGCATGCACAGCAGTCCCAACAATGTATTTCAGCGCAGCTTTAAATGCTGACAGTGGGGGAACAGGGGGCAATAGGGAAATATTAATCTGGACCCCTTATCTGCAGTACTACTTACTGCAGATAATAGCCCAAGATGGTGGTGACAGATTCCCTTTATAGAACACTTATCCTTTAAAGAAGAACTCCCGCAAAAATTTTATTCTCTGATCTGTTAGAAAGGTGCATGATATAATCTGTAGTAATTGTCATTTTCTTATCAGTGACTGTTTCTGTGAGTAAAAACCTCTCTTCTTATTGTAGCTGGGTCATGTGACCAACTCCCTGACCTCCAACTGACCCCGGACAGAAAGCAACTGCTCTATTCATTCCTATGGGAGCCTCACTTTAAGGGCCCGTTCACACGACCGTGTGAACGGGTCCGCACCTATTCCGCAAATTTGCGGAATAGGGGCGGGCCCGTTCACCTCTACGGGCGGCACACTATCTTGCTGAGCCGCGGCTCCGTGCCGCGGCTCAGCAAGAAAAGATAGAACATGTCCTATACTTGTCCGTACGCACGGACAAGTATAGGCATTTTCAATGGGGCCGCCCGGCGGGTGTTCCGAGCGCTGCGGAACACACGCCGGGCGACCCACGTATTTTCGCGGGTTCGCAGTAATGCGGACCCGCAAAAATACGGCCGTCTGAACGGGGCCTCAGTCTCATAGGAATACATAGAGAATTAGACTTCCTGTCCAAACAAAAGTCTATGTGTGAGTTGGTGGGTCTAATTGCTGGTCACATGACACAGATATGAAACTTCAGGATGATAGAAGTCAAAAATTCAGACACTGGTAAGAAAATGACATTCACTACAGATTACATCATGTACATTTCTAGCAGGACATGGAATAACTTTTTTGTCGGGAGTTCTTCTTTAATAAAACATTTTACATGTCACAGTGAAATGGCAGAATTTTTCAGTGGGGTCCGGGTACTGATCCCTAAGAAGTATGCTGCACCCTTTGTTTCCGATAGGTAGAAAGTCTTTGAGGCAGCGTGTTGTGGTTTCTGTCCGGCAGCCTCTCAGCTTGTTTGCCGTGCTGCGGACAGACCTCCGGCCTGCCCCCATTATAGTGAATGGGGCTGGAGCAGACTTCCGGTGGCATGGTGGGATAGCGTTAGCATGGATCCGGAAGGCTGTTCCCCTGCCAGAACACCCTGCCGGAAAAGGCTGCCGCAAGTGTGAAAGTAGCCTTAGTCTTTATTTGTACATTGCAACAGGACGACAAATAATGGTCACCCGCATTCCATAAAGCGAGGGAGTGCCCAGTGTTTGCCCTGCATACAAATGCAGCGTTAGATGGCATTAGCGGTGAAGTGTGTTTGCACGAGAAATCCACATGTCACAAAACAATGGTGTACACAGTAGCAACCTCTTCCTAATACAATGCACTTAAAAGGCCGGCGATTAAGAAGAAAGTGCTTTCAAAACTGCAATGTAACAATGACACATAGCTAAAACTGTCCGACCACTAAGTAACTTCACAGAGTTCCGCCATCATTCCTGACAACACCATACAGATCCAGTGTGTGATAATGTGACAGCCCTGCATGGATTAGGCTACTTTCACACAAGCGTTAATATTTTCCAGTGTTGAGATCCGTCATAGGGGCTCAATACGAGAAAAAAAACGCTTCCGTTTTGTCCCCATTCATTGTCAATGAGGACAAAACGTAACTGAACAGAACGGAGTACACCAAAATGCATTCCGTTTCGTTCTCATACCAGAGATCAGCATGCTGAGGTTTGCTTTCCGGCCTGGGATGCGGAGCATAATAGAAAACGGATCTGTTCCCCATTGACTTACAGTGGAGTTAATGATGGATCCGTCTTGGGTATGTTAAAGATAATACAACTGGATCTGGTCATATCGGATGCAGATGGCTGTGTTATCAGTTATGGTAGCATTTTTGCTGAACCCTGCCGGATCCAGCAAAAACGCTAGTGTGAAAGTAGCCTTACTCAAGAATTAAATGATTCGTGATAAGCAGTGTCCACCTCTGAGCACCATTTGTCATAAATTTCGTGCTGATTAATTTGATATTTTTTAAAGCTGAACATACCCTGTATAGCAATATAAAGTGTAACAGTCATTTTTTTTTATTTGCTAGTTTATTAGAGTTAGGCATGTCAATGATTATCAAAAGATCTGTAATTACCTTATAATGACAGCTTTCATTAATGTCTCCTGTCCCTTTCCATTAGTCCCTTAAAAGACTGTTGCTATGGCTTGTCTGTCTTCCCTTTAGTATAAACAGAAGACAGAGGGGCGGTCCTCCACACTGAATGCCTGCATTAGGCGTCAGAGTGAGGAGGCGTGTTTCTCAGTAATCCAATCTGATTGGCTGGCAGGAAGCTGCTGGCTACAGCATGTTATATGTGAGGTGAGGGAAAGCAGTTTTGGCCTCAGAGAACTGGCAGAGGAGCCATCTTGAGAAGATCTTCATATTGTGGAGGTCAAAACAGCCGTAACTAAGGGAAGAACTCAAGGAAAACAGTGGTATGTGAAGAAACTAAAGACTGCTTTATGCGTAAAGCTGCAGCAGCAGTAACATATGTTAAAATAGATTTTTTAATGAAAACATGACAGTTACACTTTAAATGATATGATTTGCTCTGCCTGCAGCCACCACTAGAGCTTTTTGCATATTTAAAGGGAACCTGTCATCTCCGAAACACCCCCTGAAATAGAGTAAGCTGTGTATAGTGTAAGTGATGCTGAATCCGAATATGTAAGTTTTATCTTCATACTCACTTCCATTCCGACGCTGTGCTCCCACAAACCTGCAGTAAAATACATTGAGAGAACTCTTCTTTGAGTCCTCTCCATTATGTGAGTGAGCACTGGAGTCCAGTGAGTGCATTTTACTGCTGGTTTGTGGGAGCACAGCGTTGGAAGGGAAGTGAGTATGAAGATAAAACTTACATATTCGGATTCAGTATCACTTACACTATACACTGCTTACTCTAGTTCAGGAGATGACAGGTTCCCTTTAACTATTAAATGGGTTGTGTCACACAACATATTCTACAGTTTTTAAACCTGGATCTGAATAATTTTGTAATTGACTGTAATTAAAAATGTAGTATAGTCAATGGGCTATTCAATAAAATGTATCTGTATAGTGCCACCTGCTGTTTGTTTTTTTCCTTATTTTTATTGTCGGTCTCTCTGAGCTGGTCGAATGTGCTCAGTTTAAATCTTCACCTGCCACCACCAATATGTTCTGGTAGCACCTGTGGCAATTACAGGGAGGGAGCTGCAGCAGAAAGGACATGCCCCTTGAGCTGCCAGGCTGAAGATAATCTAGCAGAGCAATTGGAGTAGTGAATGTGGAGATCTCTGGATGCATGTGAGGTACAGGGCTGGTTCTAACTTTGTTAGAAAGGTATTATCATGTGCTATTTGATTTTTTTTTACATTAGTCAATGCATAACCCTTTTAAAACGTTCAATGGGGAAGCTGTATGCAGAAAGCTCCTGTGCTCCCTCTGGTGGCTGCAGTTAGAATTCAAGCAGTTACATCTCTGTGATAAAGAAAGCAGGGGACAGGAAACAATCACATCAGTCCCACTGGGCATTTTCATAAGGAACCAATTACCAGCATTATTTTTGGAAGACAAACCACATACAGGTGTGGCCTTAGATGGGTTCAAACCTAGCCCCCCTGTGCTGTAAGGCAATAATGCAATGGCTCAGTGGTCCAGCATTGGGGTCCTGGCTTCAAATCCGACCAAGGGCAACACCAGCATGGAGTCTGCATCTTCTCCCTGTGTTTGCATGGTTTCCTCCTGGTGCTCCAGTTTGCTCCCACACTTCAAGAACATACACACAGGTTCATAAGAAATTTAGTTTGTGGACAGGGGCTGACATGGGTGATGACAATCCCTGTACGACGCTGTGGACTATGTAACTGCTATATCCATGAATAAATAATTGAGCATTCACCTACTTCATGTCATTTCTAAATAGGTACCTGCTGGTTCTGCAAATCCTCCGCAAAGGTTCCCATACTCTCTAGCAAAAGAACTCATCCAAGAATTTCTGACAGCCAAGCTAAGAAACGTAACGTACGACCCAAGTACGTCGGCCGACCTCACCAAGAACTTGTGTGAGGACATCAAGAAAATGGTCCGCAGAGTCACACCGCCCCGATACAAGCTCATCTGCAACATGGCCATAGGGAGCAAGAACCGGGAGGACATTCTGATGACCAGTCAATGTCTGTGGGACTCATACTCTGATAACGTCACCTCCTGCAGCTTCCAGAACTCCACCATGTTCTGCGTCGCCACCGTCTATGCGGTTTACTTTGAGTGAAGCCGTAATAGACTGTACGTCTCATGACTCTGGTACTTTCAAACATGACTAGTAATAATTAAAGGGCCCTTTACACTGGATGAGAATTAAAAAGATCATCGCTAACGCTAACCACAAAAATCCTCGTTTCCCGGCGGCAGATCGTGCTGTGTAAAAACAATCTGCCGTCAGGAAAATGAGTCTGTATGGGGAAGAGCGATGGCGTTAGGCTACTTCAACACTAGTGTTTTTGCTGGATCCGTGATGGTTCAGCAAAAACGCTTCCGTTACTGATAATACAACCGTCTGCATCCGTTATGAACGGATCCGGTTGTATTATCTTTAACATAGCCAAGTCAATGGGAACGGATCCATTTTCTATTGTGTCAAAAAAAACAGATCCGTCCCCATTGACTTGCATTGTGGGTCATGACGGATCCGTTTTTCTTTGCATACCAGGATAGTAAGCAAACCGAAACATTGCTCTCCGATATGAGAATGAAATGCATTTTGGAGCACATTCTGTTCAGTTTTGTCCCCATTGACAATGAATGGGGACAAAACTAAAGCGTTTTTTTTTTCCCCGCTATTGAGACCCTATGACGGATCTCAATACCGGAAAATAGAAATGCAAGTGTGAAAGTAGCCTTAGCAATCGTTTGCTTTTTTGTAAATGCGCCGATCTCCTCCACTAGAGATCAGTAGATTGTCGGTAAGGAACGCTTTCTCCCTGACAATCTGCTTGTCCCGTGTAAAGTGACCTTAAGAAGTCACAAAGATTAGTTGGAGCACTTTAATCCACCCTGCACATGAAAAATAATCCTAGAAGAATCCGTCACACTCTAGTCTCGACCCCGTAAACCTCACAAGCAGTAGCAGATCAGTAGATAGTTTGGTATCCTGCAGATTATATTTTGGGTCATTTCAATGTTTTTGTGGGATGGTTATGTACCAATCGTGATGTTTAAGGCCAGGGTAACAAGAGTGCATTAGAGTTGCATTTTGAAAGTGTGACCTGGGCCAACCATACGTTTAACTGATCTAAACTCACAGCATCATAGATCTCCGTAGACCAGCAATTGAGCCAGGTCACACATCCAAAATATGGACATAAAGGGGCACATTTATATGACCGGCTTTTTAGATCTAAGCTGGCGGTGGTTCTGCCGAAGTTATGAAGAGGCACCAGCCTTTTCATAACTTCGGCGGATTCTCCGCCAGTTCTAAATGTAAGACAGCTTCCTAGCTTTCTTACATTTAGACCTTTTACTACTCCTAAAACAGACGCAGAAAATGTTAAATGCGACCCGTCCCCTTCGACACCACGCCCACTTTTTTAGCTGTGTATTTCAGCTTAAAAAATGAGCCCCACAATGCATCCATAAAACACTCATGCAAACCTGGCATTACAGTGCCCTGTATATTGAAAATGCCATGTGACATGGAGGAAAGCGTGACCAAGACGTCTAGCTGCCATATTTCTACATCATTTTTGCCCGCAGAAACGCAAAAGAAATGGAGCCACTATATAGACATTGTAGCACACTAAACATTTTTTGGGCAAGGATCTGCAACCTCCGGCACTCTGGCTGTTCTGAAACTACAACTCCCAGAATCCTCCTTTCACTTCTATGGGAGTTACAAGAACAGCCGAATAAGTTTGCCTGCTGGGAGTTGTAGTTTCACAGCAGCCGGAGTCCTGAAGGTTGCTCATCCCTGTTTTAGGGTATATTCACATGAATCAGGTATGCTGCAGAATTTCTATCCAGATTTTCAGATCTGCAATGTATAACAGCAGCAAAGTGGTTGACATTTTAACAAAGTTCATCTACATGCTGTGGGGAAACGAATCTCGGCGGAAATTGACCTTTGGCGCAGATCTTTTATCTGCATCGTGCCAATTCCTTCTGTGGATTCTGTGTTCACTGCGGATTTCACCATTTTCAATGATTTATTAAAAAAATAAAAAATACGAAGGAATTATAACAGTATTTTAAAAGGTGCAAAAACTATAAAAAGTGTCCATTTTCTTTTGTCAATTCAATAAGAAATATGTTAAAAAGAGAAAATCGACGAGCTGTCCTGCTCCAGCTGTGTCAGCATTAGAGTCATGTCCTCTGTGAATGATACTGAACCACATAGGAGTATGTACGGTTTTCTCCGGCATGTCTCCAACACCTTTGCCAAGAACTTCAAGTCTATTCGTCCAAGTTTTGAGTTCTCCTTATAACTCATGGGCAGATTTTCTAAGGATTGTTCCTGTGCCAAAAACAGAGAGAAATCAAGAAGAAATAAGAACAGATTATGAAAATGACATATATAATGTATTCAAGGAATTGTCTAGGATTTTGATCCTTTCCTCAGGCCACGAATATCAGATTGGTGAGGACCCGACACCCAGGGGCGTAGCTATAGGGGGTGCAGAGATAGCAGTCGCTACCGGGCCCAGGAGCCTGAGGGGGCCCGAAGAACCTTGTGCTACATAAGAAGACACCGGTATTATAGAAAGTGCATGCCGGTCAAGTTACACCTCTGGCAAGAATTTGGCATGGGGGCGAGGGTGCCATTTCAATTTTTGCCTCAGGCAGCATGAAGGCTATGTGGAAGGGGGGCCCAAGCTGAACTCTTGCACCAGGGCCCATGAGCCTTTAGCTACGCCCCTGCCGACACCCCCACTGATCAGCTGTTTAGTTGCAGCTCCGGAGCCAGAACTACACAGCTCCTTCCATTGTGTAGTAGTTACCAGCTCTGCCCACTACCTAATGGACGTAGGTGTGTAGTTGTGGTGCCAGAGCTACAAGGAAACAACTGATTGGCAGGGGTGCTCGTTTTCAGATCCTCGCACATCTGATAATGATGGCATATCAAGAGGATAGGCTGTCAATATCAAAATCCTGGAAAACGCCTTTAAAGAAATTTAAGGGGTGTTCCCATCTCACAAATGTAGTTTGTACAGTTAGATATAGCCATACCAGTATTATTACTAATAGGATGTATTTATATAAAATGTACCGTTTAGAAGATTTGCCTATTTGTATATCCATTGTCCCACACACATCAGTCAGGCCGTTGCCCCTAGTTACGACCACCGCAGCCGTATAGTAGTGGTGGTCAGCTTGCTCTTGTTCAAACCCACTCTGAGGTAACTGCTGTATTGTGAACGCACATTACATGAGCATGCGGAGACACATCTTAGGGCACTTTCACATCTGTGTTTTGGAAGCTACCAGTCCAAAACGCAATGGTCAGGATCCGTCCAAAATGCAGACTTTATAAAGGGATTCTGCTCCATAGAGATGAATTGATCTTGGAACAGGATCCGTTTCTCTGCGTTTTGGAAGCACAGACAAAAATGCTACAACCCTAAGATGTGTCTCCACATGTTCATGCAATGTGCGTTCACAATACAGCAGTTACCTCAGAGCGGGTTTGAACAAGAGCAAGCCGGCCACCACTACTACATGACCATGGTGGTCGTAACTAGGGGCAACGGCCTGACTGATGTGTGTGGGACAATGGATATACAAATAGGAAAATCTTCTAAACGTTACATTTTATATAAATACATTCTATTAGTAATAATACTGGTATGGCTATATCTAACTATACAAACTACATTTGTGAGATGGGAATACCCCTTTAATTTGTAAGCAATGGTGTGCATAGAGCATGACTAATAGAAGAGTCTATTCACACCATGTACTGGAAAATATATATTTTAATCAGCTGCATAGACCCCTATAGAACTGACAGATGGCAAAAGAGTGTATTTTTGGCATCCACTGGACAGTTGGTATACCTTTTTAACTGTATAGGAAAGAGCTGGTGATATATTATATTACTTTTTTGCAAGGCAGCATATGAATGATGCCACTGCATAGTATACAGTAGCATACGTTATGTTCATGCATACCAAACTGAAGAATATAGAGTAGTGTGAAGACACCATAACCAGTGCAATGCACTTTAATCCCTGCATTTATAGCAGAAACTGCAATGCAGATGTGAACATGGCCTTAAACAGGCATGGTACTTTCAACAAACTCTGCATAAATCATTAGTATAAGCCAAGGATGCCAACCTGCGGCCCCCCAGCTGTTGCAAAGCTACAACTTCCAGTATGCCTGGACAGCCTACAGCAAACATGGTGGGAGTTGTATTTTTACAACAGCTGGAAGGACGCAGGTTGGGCATCCCTGGTATAAGCGAATATAAGAAACCTTGTTATATATCTTATCCAAGATACAAAAAAATGCCTCTTTCTCTATGTATCAGCCACTTTGTCCCCTCTTTCTCAATTTACAGCTAATATCTGTTCAGAGAGGCGAGATGGATAATCAGCTCATTGAGGCAGCAGGCTACTTGCTGCCCATAGAAAACTATGGAGAGGGGGGACAGGGAGGATGAGTATGCTGCTAAAGGGAGACAGAGGCACAGACACACAGAGATACTGCAGGCTCTAGTAAGTTTTCTAACTCCCAGTGCTGGATTCACAGCTAGACTGCTCAGTACGAACTGTGGCGGATTGGCCATAGACCTTACAGGAAAATTTTCCGGTGGGCCGCCTGGGCCTTCCACACAGCCAGTCAGTGGAAGTTTTTGGGAATGTATTTTGTGTTGCTGGCAGTATTTTGTATTTGTGATGGACTGTGGTATTTGGCTCTGTTGGGGGGTATAATGTGCCACAATATGGTATTGCTGGCCCTGCCTTCCATCAATTTGGACCCGACTACAAAACGGGGCCACTTTTCGTATTGTTTCCAGGGCCACTTTAAGTTCCGAGTCCGACCCAGAGTACGAATGTCCCCCATGCTGCTTATAACGGCAGGATCTCCTCTATGTGTGCGGTGTATGGGAGACATCACAGCAGCTAGTCTCCACCCAATAGCTCAGTAGGAGCCGGCAGAAGGGTCAAAACAGTGGAAAATGCAGATTGCAAGTCATATGATGACCAGATATGAAGTCATTGCTCATGTACACACATGCCAGCTTATTCTAAAAAAAAAAAATCACCTGAAACAACAGGTACGCTTTAACCGTTTGTTCCATCCCCTGAAGAGATATGCAGAAATCTGTCATTGCTATTGCAAAACTGTTTTGGTAGATCCCCTATGAAACATGTTTCTATTCTTCCAATATGGATGGATTGGATTCTGCATTGCAGCACATGCTGTATGTCACTCAGTGCTGGTGGAGCATAGCAGAGACATTTGCGTCCATGTTACCACATACATCTCATGTAGGTGACTTCAAGCCCAGCACTTATGGACCAGACTAGACGAAATCTACAAATCAAGGTCATAGTACTCACTTGGCTGAGGACATAAAAAATCCTGACGTTCCAGTATCTTGACTGCTCCTTCAGAAAGTTCTTCAGATAAACATTTTGGAAATTTCGGGCACAGACCACCAGTGTTATGAAGGTCTCATCGTCTTCGTTGTCTGTCACATGGGTCAAGATTGGCAGCATTGGGGCTATTCCTGTTCCTGAACACAGCATAAGCAGCTCGCCATGCTAAGGGAAGCCGAGACAAGAACTTTAGAGATTATGTGGAACCTGAAGTCATCACTTACAAATAGTCTGATTAACCTTATAACTTATACATGGGGAAATGCTGAGCCCTCTCTAACAATTTGTTTGTCCCCTGGACAGCCCTTTAATTAAAAGGAGCTGTATGAAGCTAGAAATACAAGGCTGCTTTCATCCAGAAACTGCTTTATTCTTGTTAACGTGTTGTTTTTGGCATTATAATACCATACACAGCCTATACTCAACAGTGGTGCAGTTTCTGGATGAAAGCAGCCAAGTTTTTTTTCCCCAAACTTCCTACAACCTCTTTAAAGGGGTTCTCCGGGAATTAAGAAAATGAAAATACTTAAGTATTACTTTATTATAAATATATTCCTAATTATCTTTCATTAGTTATAATGGCTCGTTTTGTCAAGGGAGCAATTAGGAGAAATAAAATAGCCGCCGTCCTATTAGTACACACAAAACCTGTCCTAATCACACAGCAGGACAAGTTACTTCACAACACTGAGGTAAAGAGCTGCCTCATCCTCCTCTCTGCTTGTCAGGAATTATGATCCTGAATACAGCTGATAAGATCTTCAGCTGAATCTCTGTGGGAATGGAGATCATGAGGAGAGATGAAGTACAGAGAGGACAAACAGGACAGACTGTGGTAATGGAGACTGCATACAAGTGCTGCTGCTCATTACCCCCACCTCCTCTCTGTTCTTCATGTCTCCTCATGAACTCCATTCCTACAGAGATTCAGCTGAAGATCTTATCATCTTTATTCAGGATCATAATCTCTGACAAGCAGAGCAGAGAGGAGGATGAGGCAGTTCTTTACCTCAGTGTTGTGAAGTAACTTGTCCTCCTGTGTGATTAGGACAGGTTTTGTGTGCACTATTAGGACGGCGGACATTTTATTTCCCCTTATGATTACTCCCCAGACAAAACGAGCCATTATAACTAATTAAAGGTAACTGGGAATATATTTATAATAAAGTAATATGTAAGTATTTTCATTTTCTTAATTCCCAGAAAACCCCTTTAAGGGAACTTTAAAAGTAAAATATACACATTATATAAGCTTTAAAGGACTGTATATTTATATGCATACAGCAAGAAGAAAAGTATCAGAGGATTGCAGGGTCAGACTTCACACATGGTTTGTTTGTAGTCTGTATTCATGGAGACGCATAGGTATGCATAATAACTGCATGCACAAAACATCTTTTTTAATAAACACTGATTATTTTTTAGATGCATTGAGGCAATAAAAGTGTACATAGCCTATAATACTGACTGTATTTGGTTTGTATAAGAAACCTCCAAATGGTCCCCTCCAGGCTACAGAGTCTCCTTCCCTCCAGCTTTTGACATACTGTGACATCAAGCCATGCTCATAAACCTGCAACAACAAGACCCTTTGCATTAACATAGGAAATGTCACTTTGTTTGCTTGTGAAACGCCATACGTAACATCTCTGTGTTAAGAATGGGCATTGGGCAAAGAGGTAAAGGTGGATCCGATTCAGGATCTATAGAAATAGTGTTTTGTGGTACCAGACGCTACAGGTCAGAGTAGACAGGTGATGGCCTTTGGTGTCAGGGAGTCTAAGGGGGCTGCTGGGTGAGGCTTAGTCTCACCCGACTCGGGTAAGAAAGGGTAGTAATAGCAGGAGAATTAAGGCTGGATTAGACTGGCGAGCATTCATAGTAATGCTCGTTAGGGATGATCTGGCAGTGTAATACTGCCGCTGATTATCCGACGAGCAAACGATCGGGCAATCCAGATTTTTAAACTGGTTTAAAACTCTTTTGCGGGCAGCAGATCGTGCTATCAAATCACGATCTGCTGCCAGCAAACTGGTCAGTATGGGGGCGAGCGATGGCATTAGCGTTCGCCCCTCCCCATACTGTGAAGGAGATCGCTAAATGTAATAGTAGTAGCGGTCTCCTCCACTAACAAGCAGGCATTTGCCAGGAAGAAATGCTTCCCTCCAGACAATCGCCTGCTGTATTGCTTACTTAAAGAAGAACTCCCGACAAAAATTTTATTCCATGTCCTGCTAGAAATGTACATGATATAATCTGTAGTGAATGTCATTTTCTTACCAGTGTCTGCATTTTTTACTTCTATCATCCTGAAGTTTCTTCTCTGTGTCATGTGACCAGCAATTAGACCCACCAACTCACACATAGACTTATGTGTGGACGGGAAGTCTAATTCTCTATGTATTTCTATGAGACTGAAAGTGAGGCTCCCATAGGAATGAATAGAGCAGTTACTGGCTTTCTGTCCTGGGTCAGTTGGAGGTCAGGGAGTTGGTCACATGACCCAGCTACAATAAGAAGAGAGGTTTTTACTCACAGAACTGTCATTTTCTTATCAGTGACAATCACTACAGATTATATAATGCACTTTTCTAACAGGTCCAAGAATAAAAAATTTTGCGGGAGTTCTTCTTTAAGGGTAAGTCATTGGCTGGTGTCTAGTGGGTGTGGAAAGATAAAGATTCATGTAGAGCAGACAGGTGAAAACTTTGGCCCTGCAAAATATCACAAAAAACATCAACCCCAGGTTGATGTTATTTTTTGGGATACGTTGTTTTGTAAGGCGTTGATTTCTGGCTTTGTACATTTGGTATGGCCATCTCGAGGGGGACTTCGCATGCAGCTGGTTACAAGCTCTCTGGCAGACCCCTGGTAGGTTTTTCCCTGCGTACCACAAAGATTGATCTTATGATCCAGCAGATCCCTGCAATGGCGGGGTAGGGGCAGTTGTTGCAGGAGGAGGCGGCTTCCCCCTTTTCAGGTATGACAGCTAAAGAAGGAGCAGTCGCATCTAAGATTGGTGTGGATGGGACCTAGAGAGCACCATAATGTAATAAAAGGGTTTCCGGTGCCACACAATTTGCTAAAGACAGGCACCTCCCGTTACTGACCTCTGGCCATGTAGCCTATTTGAAGCGGTTGAATGCTGTTTGGTGATTGGGGTACAAACCTTTCCTGGCTGTAGCCAGGCAGATTTGTATTTTGATCCTGATCTTGACTACGGTCTTTTTTTTTGTGACCTGCAGGGACGGACTGGGAACTTAAAGTGGCCCTGGAAAAAATAAATAAAAGTGGCCCCATTTTGTAGGCAGGCCCGAATTAACAGAAGGAGGGGCAACACAAGTAGGCGGGGTCAACAATACCACAGTGAAAAATACCATCTCAGCAGAACCAAATAACACAGTGTAGCACAATATGCCTGACCCTTTGTCAATAGCTACCATCTTCTGTGCTCCTCCAGCTGTCTATGGAGCAGGGGGCTTTGAGGTGAGGTGTGGGCCACAGTAGTTAAATTCAGGAGGACACGTGCGGTCGCTGGCTGGGTACATGAGTACCTAATTCTCACAGCATTAATTATTGTTGAGATCTTATTATTTACCTGTTCAGCGGCAGAGAGGACGACTTAGGTGGCCCCCTGGGGCATCGGCCCACCGGTATATTTCCCTGTAGGGTATATGGCCAATCTGCCCCTGTTGACCTGGATCTGGTTTCTGACCTCGGCCTTGTTTCTGATCTCGCCGTTCCTCTGCAGCACCACTTCTTTCTGCTGCTAAGCGCACGTACCTTTACTAAAACTTCAAAATGGCCCTTTACGTCCACAGGACTAATGGGGGTGTATGCTCTTTGGATCTCCACTCCATTTACGAGACCCCTATGAAAATAAAAAAAAATACAAAAGTCAAGTTTTGTAAGAGTGCGCCTCACATGTAATTGTGCTCTACAAGAACATGGGGAAAGGAGGTGATGATTTTGTTTTATTGCTCTTCTTGCAGCCTAAATGTATGAATACATTACTTGTGACCATTCTATTAAACTGTCCTAGTATGTTGATGAAGCACAGCTAAACTGTTAGGGGGGAGGGATCTTGACAGTAGAGGTTGACAGTTTCCTCTTGGCAACCCTATAGGCAGGGGCGGACTGGGAACTTAAAGTCGGCCCTGGAAAAAAAACTAAACGTGGCCCCATACACCACAGTGCAGCACAAAATACTGCCTAAATTAATTAATGCTGAGAGCATCAGATCTTTAAGTACTTGGCTTTTGGCCAAGACAAAGGCTTAGGTGGCCCTCTGGGCATCGGCCCACCGGGAAATTTCCCTGTAGGGTCTTTGGCCAATTCACCCTTGCCTATAGGCTATTAATGTAGGTCAAGACTCTGGTTTGTGTGACACATCCCTAATGGACAAAAATGTATTTTTATCACCTATGAAGGAGAGGATGGGAAAGGCTGTCTGACAGTAGTTGACTGTCAGAGCTGAAAAGCAGAGGAAAAAATATGCCCATATTAAAAGGGTTTTCTCATATAGACATTTATGGCATATCAATAGGATATGCTATGAATGTCCGATTAGAGCGGGTCCCATCTCCTATCTCAAGAGAACTGAGAGCACATTGTGCATGCCCAGCATTATGTCAGCTATTTTCAGAAGACCTATAGCAGAGAATGGTGAAGTGGCCACACATACTCAGTGTTCTCTCCATTCACTGCTATAGCTGAGTGCATTCATTTAAAGGGGTTATCCTGGAAAGAATAATGATGACCTATCCTCAGGATAGGTCATTATCACATTGATGGGGGTCTGAGTCCCAGCACCCCCAATGATCAGCTGTTACATGGAGCCACTGCACTCACTGGAGCTCGGGTGAGCGAAGCACAGCGCTGTACATGGCATAGTGGCTGTGCTTGGTATTGCAGCTGCAGCCCCATTGACTTGCCTGAGCTGCAACTAGACCACGTTATTGATGTACGGCGACGTAAGTGGCCTAGGAAGAGGCTGAGGCACTCACAGAGCGCTCAGCCTCTTCTGACAGCTGATCAGAGGGGGTCCCAGGTGTCGGACTCCCACAGATCTGATACTGATGACTAGAGATGAGCGAACGTGCTCGAAACGAGCACTGTACCGCTCGGCTCCCCTGCGCTAGCATGGGCGCTGGCAGCCACTTCCGTCCTCCTATCTATTATCAATATCTATTCCCGGATAACCCCTTTAATTTTGGAATAACATCCACGCCTCCTGCAGATTTATCGGATGCAGAACTGAATTTCCCTCATTCCCCTGGCACTGCATCATATACTCTGAACCCTTTGCTCTCTGCACTAAACACTTCTCCCCCCTGCTCTGAGCTGTAGCGGTCCTCTGATTAGACATCAGAGTTGTCACTCAGGGGAGGGGTTGAAGAAGCGTTCAATCTAGAGAGCCAAGGGCACTGAACATGAAGGGACCTCCTCCATCGCACTTTCGATTGCAGTGTCGGAGGGATTAAAGGTTGAAAGTCTCGGACATGCAACCTGAAGGACCAAGAAAAATTGAAGGGACGTCAGCACAGTATATGTGTACTAGCAACGGACTGTAACGACTACAACAGCCCATCACTCAATACGTGAAATGCTAGGCCGGGCACATGATACCTTACTACGAGGTGCTGTCCCAACTTCAGTCCTAAACTCACTCCAGATGGGAGCTGAAATCTGTAGCGACCGGTGTCCTCCGTCTCATGCTCCATGGAGCACAGTGTGAACTCGGTGAATGTCTCTGAACTCAGCAGCACATCATCGTGGTTCTGTGGAGGAGAATTACAGGTTATAAGGCTGGGTTCACTCATTACGTTTTATGTCCTATACGTTGGGAAAAAAAGGGTAGTACACTATGCTTTTCCATCCTGCAGGATCCAGCAAAAAAACTCTATAGGGGTCATTTATTATCCTATAGTATCCGATATGGCCAGCATAGACTTCTACTATGATAGAATGCAGTATGGAAGGCCTGTTATAGGCTTCCGTGGTGCATACCGTCATACAATTCTGTGATGGCCCGTGGTAGCAGAATCCATAACGGAATTCTTTGATAACCCAAACCTTGGACTCCGAACAAGTTCACTCAACACTATCCGACAAAACAACATAAGACAAAAACGTGATGTGAACACAATCTAACACAATTACTGGTCTCATTTAGAGCAATGATCAGTGCCTATCCTGCCGTACCATGAGGACTGAACAACACACGTAGACAACCATCATCATCTTAATGGGATTTACCGATGCTGAAATATCTTCAACTGCAATAATTAAAGAGGATCTGTTACTAGCGACCTCCCTATCCAGCTGTTTGCATATTTGGGGTTCACATAATTAAGGCTACTTTCACATTAGCGTTTTTGAATTCCGGTATTGAGCTCTGTCATAGGGGCTCAATACCGGAATAAAACGCTTGAGTTTTGTCCCCATGCATTTTTCAATGGGGACAAAACTGAACTGAAGAGAACAGAATGCTCTCCGGTCTGGGCATCCGCACCAAGACGGATCCGGAATGACCCCCAATGCAAGTCAATGGGGACAGATCCGTTTGGTGTGACACAATGGTAAACGGATCCGTCCTCCATTGACATTCCGGATCTCCGTCTCCCTGCAATTTCCCCTCCCTCCAGCAGGTGGCGCTGTGGGTAAACTTACCCTTGTGCGCGCCGTCCTCCTCCTGCTGTCCGGGCCTATGTAAGTATATATGTATGTGTAAGTATTTGTATGTATGTATGTATGACACTGTCTGACACGTGTGGGGCCGGAGCAAAGTTCCGGCAGCACGGATCCGGTGGCATCCTTCACCCACCGGATCTGTGCTGCTGCTAATGTGAAAGTAGCCTTAACCGCTGTTTTTCTTTTGTTTATCCAAGGCTCTGTTCCCGAGTTATGCTACGTTTTGTTAATATGCAAATGTTCCCTTTAGTGCAATAAGGGTGTCACCATTGCTCTTGTTACATCCAAGCTTTGCTCCTTTCAGTGACCAGCCCTTTCCACACTGCTTTGATTGACAGGACCATGTAATGGCAAAGCAGTGAGGGAGGGACTGGCTACATAATGGAGCGGAGCTTGGGTGCAACAGGAGCAATTCTGACTCCCTTATTGCACCAAAGGCCTAATTTGCCTATTAAGAAAAAGTATCATTATTCAGGAACGGAGCCTCAGATCAACAAACAGAAAGCAGCATTTTAATCAGGCGAATGGCAACTATGTGTCACGGAAGTGACAGGTTCCCTTCAAAGTGTGGTGGCCATGCTGGATTACTTTCAAGAGCTGAGCTGCAGTACCCCGCACGGCCACTTCACTTTGAACGG
The DNA here is from genome assembly GCA_900303285.1 of Rhinella marina. NCBI lineage: Eukaryota > Metazoa > Chordata > Amphibia > Anura > Bufonidae > Rhinella > Rhinella marina. Next base: position 281,001 of record ONZH01002217.1, read on the forward strand.
AGCTGTGCTTTTGGCTCTATTCAAAGTGGTGGTTCCTACACCAGCAGGGAACATCTGATAAAGGGGGGTCCTAGGTGTTGGACCCTCACTGATCGGATAGGTCAATACTGGGAGCCCAGAAAACCCTTTTTAACCACTCCACTGCGTTACAGCTGAGCCATAGAAAACCTCTTAGGATGTCTGATGACTGTTTCTAATGACAACCAGAAGAATTGTGATTTCAGCTCTGGAGTATTATGCAGATGATAGTTCTGGCCCAGGTTAAGATATGTAATGTAATTTATTTACAAAATGACTAAACAGTGAATTACTATGACTTTGATCTTTTGCAGGAGGCTGGGGTCGTCTCTTTCCTTCGCTTTCTCCCACAATTCCAGCTCCGCCTGGTAGAGGTCATATATGCAGGGGTTGCAGCCGCTCCCGCAGCACTGAGCAGGCGTTGGTTCCGCCGGTTTCAGCGACAGCCAGTCATTTCTAGTCTTGTTCATAACCTGTAGAGAAAAGCACAGGGATTTCCGACATTCAGTGCAAACTCTGCGGTAAATGTAGTGTCCAAAGTGTGACCTCAGGGGCTGTGAGTAGGGAGAGGAGGAGTATAGCCATGCAAGGATCAATCACCTCATGCATTCTGCTAAGTGTCACATCATCTGACCATTTGGTAGACCTCCATGCGATCCCTTTAAATTTGTCCCATGTCCTTATGAAGCGTCTGATCAGGAGAATGGGGGTCCTGTGTCCCCTGTATAGACTGCTGCTCCATAGAACAGTGCTTGGTAGTCCCATAGAGATGAATGCAACTGCAGTGTGCATGTTCGACTTCATTTATACCGAGGATGGGTTGGAAGACCCCCGTTCTTGTTAGGCTTCATTAACACGTCCGTATGCGTTTTCCGTTACGTTTTTTTGGATCCGCAATATACGGATGACGTTCCGTATGTCATCCGTGTTTCTGTTTTTTTTTGCGGATCCATTGTAACAATGCCTATCCTTGTCAGCAAAACGGACAGGAATAGGACATGTTCTATCTTTTTTGCGGAACGGAAATACGGACCTACGGAAACGGAATGCATACGGAGTACCTTCCGTTTTTTTGCGGACCCATTGAAATGAATGGTTCCGCATACGGTCCGCAAAAAAACGGAACAGACAAGGAAACAAAATACGGATGTGTAATTGAAGCCTTAGGCCCCATTCACACGACCGTATGAATGGGGCCGTATGTATTCCGCAAAATTGCAGAATACACGCAGCCCCATTCACTTCTATGGGAGCGCACAGCCGCGGCACGGAGACAGCTCCGTGCCGCGGCTCCACATAAAAAGATAGAACATATCCTATACTTGTCCGTACGCACGGACAAGTATAGGCATTTTCAATGGGGCCGCACGGCGTGTGTTCCGAGCGCTGCGGAACACACGCCGGGCGGTCCCCGTATATTTGCGGGTCCGCAATAATGCGGACCCGCAAATATACGGTCGTCTGAATGAAGCCTTAAAGGGATTGTCCGGGATTTTGATATTGATGGTCTATCCTCAGGGTAGGTCATCAATAGCTGATCAGTGGGGGTCCGATTCCTGCCACCCCCGACAATCAGCTGTTTCAAGAGGTGACAGTGCTCCGGTGAGCGCTGCAGCCTCCTCACAGTTTACCAAGCACAGCGCCGTTTATGGTACAGTGGCTGTGCTTGGTATTGCAGCCCAGTCCCATTCATTTGAATGGACCTAGGAAAATTCCTTAAAGGGGTTGTCTCACTTCAGTAAGTGGCATTTACCATGTAGAGAAAGTTAATACAAGGCATTTACTAATGTATTGTGATTGTCCATATTGCTTCCTTTGCTGGCTGTATTCATTTTTCCATCACATTATACACTGCTATTTTCCATGGTTACGACCACCCTGCAATCCATCAGTGGTGGTCATGCTTGCACACTACAGGAAAAAGAGCTGTCCTCTGGTGGACGGTACCATGGGAGTGCACATAGGCTGGGGATTTTTCCTATAGTGTGCAAGCACGACCACCTTTGATGGATTGCAGGGTGGTCGTAACCATGGAAAATAGCAGTGTATAATGTGATGGAAAAATGAATCCAGCCAGCAAAGGAAGCAATATGGATAATAACAATTACATTAGTAAGTGCCCTGTATTAACTTTATCTACATGATAAATGCCACGTACTGAAGTGACACAACCCCTTCCTTAACGCCAAATAAGCCCGATGCTGAAAGAGTTTAACTGCAGGAGTAATATGCTTATATTTTGGGCTTTGTACTTTTAAAAGCGAGAATCATACATAGTTCTACGGCCATCCGATAATCCAGAAAATCTGACGATCCATCTTAAAAAAAAAAAAAAAAAAAAAAAGTTACTTAATTTTTACAAGGATTTTGCAACCCTCTTTGGAAAATGGTTCTGATTTGCAAAGAAGAGAGGTATAGCCAGAACCTGACCCCAAAGGTGCCTGGTCACTTAGAGGTTAACCATACAATAAATGCTATCGATTTATTATAGATAATGGGGGAGATTTAGCAAAACTTGCTTATAGTTGCCCCTAGCGACCAATCAGATTGATGCTTTCATTTTCTATAGGCACTCTAAAATTCTAAAATGAAATGTGATTGGTTGCTAGGGGCAACTAAGCAGATTCCCTCTTTCAGTTTCCAAAGGAGCTCTAAAAAAATGAAAGGTGGAATCTGGTTGCTATGGGCAACTAAGCCAGTTTTCCGTTACACCAGTTTTGACAAATGTCCCCCAATGTATTCAACTGATACTGGGCCCCGCACTGTACTCACACCGGATACAGCCCGCTCCTCAGACAGGACACTTCCCAGCATCCCTAGCGCGCCAAGATGGCGGCGTCCATGCTCACCCGCTCCCTGTCAGCCGCCGGTCTGCCCGATACCCGGAGAAGAGGCCTCCGGTGTCTGAGTGTCAGCGCCGCCCGCAGTAAGAAACAGGAGCATCAGCCCCGGCCGAGGAAGGAACCGCTGGAGATCCCGGGCCTGGAGCGGATCACGTACGCTGACCGCTGTTACTATGTGCCATGGCTGGCACGGCCGCAATTCCCGGATTTCACGATGAACTGGAACCCGCAGTATTACCGCTCCCCGCCTGCCCAGGAGATGGCGCTGTACAAGGAGCAGCCCTCCTACGTCTTCAACCCCAAGTGCCGGCTGCTGGGAGGTATAGAGGGGGCTGCCGGGAGTGACCCCACCTGGAAAGGTCACTGTGCCCTATGGGGGGGGCATATACCTGACTAGTTGTGAAACTACAACTCCCAGCATGCACATATGCTCAACTGTTCTGGAAGCTCCCATAGAAGTCAGTGGTGCATGGTGGGAGTTGTAGTTTCACAGCAGCTGAAGTGACGGAGGTTACTGACCCCAAATTAACGTGAATTGTCTATATGGCCATGTGACCCCGGACCGAACTTGACTGTGATACTAGTCTGTTCTGACAGTCGCGTCTGAATTCTGACCAGAGTTTTTTGCGACTGTTAAGCCACAGAATTCACGTTCGTTAATCACCAGTGTCGTGAAAAGGGTAATAGGGCTGTCCGTGTGTATTCGCAAAATGCAGAACGCACATGGCCAGTATCTGTGTTTCCCAGATCCACAATTTGCGGACAGCAAAACACTTACAGTCGTGTGACTGTACCCTTAAATATTAACTCCTGAGTGGATGGAGGGTCAGAGCAAATCCACCTACAAGCTATAGTTTTCCTTGCTTGATACCGGAATACCCCTTTAATAAGGGGTTCCAGCCCCCTCGTCTTGGGTGGAGATTCTCTTGTTCTGGAGGACCCGGCATGTCCACTCATTATACAGACAGCACCTATATGTAATGCTTTATTTTCCCTATGGAGGTGCTGCAGGGGAATTGAGCACTTTTTTTTTTTGCCAGGTTCCTTCACAAGTTAAAGCGTTTGGTGGTCCCAGTTATAGACACCCCCTGTGTTTAGAGTATTTTTGGGTATGAGTGTCTGCTCCTCTCACCCTGTAGAAGATACCGAGGAGTCACGTCTTCTCTCCGTCTCTGTGTCCAGGTGTGAAGCAGGCGCTCTGGCTGACCAAGTCCAAGTTAATTGAAGGATTACCCGAGAGGATAGCGAACCTGTGCGACGACCCGGCCTACACATTCCCCAATCACGAGGAACGGGTGCACAATGCTATTTCCAGTGCCTGCCTATGGAGCACCACCGGAGAAATACAAGAGCGGGAGGAGTACTGGTGAGTGGGGGGCTGAGCTGTGATGGTGAAATGTCAGGCATGCTGGGCTGTCCAGGGATGCTGGGAATTGTAGTTTTGCAACAGCTGGAGGGCCGCAGGTTAACCATCCCTGGGATAGGCCATCAAAATCCTTGACTGGCCCTTTAAGAAAAAAATAAAAACCCCAAAGAAGCAGAACATTTTTAATATTTCTCTCTCTCTGGTCTGTAGTCCGAAGCTGCTGCAAGGCCTCCTGCATTTGTGCCGAACACAGACCTGCGCTTATCCATCACTTTCCCAGAGGACCTTTATAGAGAATTGGAAATTGGCAACTTCTTGGCATAAAGGTAAGCGCCACGTATAGTGGTAAGGCCTCATGCACACGAAGGTGTGCCGGCCGTGCCCGTGCTGCAGGCCGCAAACTGCGGTCCGCAATGCACGGGCACTGACCGTGAGGCCACCGCATGCGGATTGCGGAGCCATTCACTTGAATGGGGTCCGGGATCCGCACCGCAAAAAAGTAGTGCTTGCGCTACTTTTTTGCGGTGCGGAGGCACGGCCAGAAACACCACGGAAGCACACTGTAGTGCTTCCGTGGTGTTCCGATCCATGCCTCCGCTCCGCAACTCCCGGATCGCGGACCCATTGAAGTGAATGGGTCCGTGATGCGGGCTGCACACGGCTGGTGCCCGTTTATTGCGGACCCGCCGTATGCGGCCCGCAGCACGGCCACGGCCGGAACACGTTTGTGCGCATGAGGCCTTATCCACACAACCGTATTGGTCACACACAAATCAGTGGGGCCAGGCACAGCACAATCTGGTTTTTCTAAAGAATCTGTGTTTCCTAAACTACTGCATTGTCTGTGTAACACTGGACGGGTGCTCCGGAGTGAGAAGTGCTTTTTGTAGCTGTTCTCCACTCTGGCTAAGAGATGAGGGTCCTGAACAGACAACGCCCAATACCCCAACTGGATGTATGGAATATGGGTTCTAGACATAATCTGTTAAATTGTGCAGCCTGGCTGTATGTCTTCACATGACGGATTTGGTTTAGATGTTATTTCACCTGGGCATACGCTTTTTTGCAGACTCTACTATTTACCATGTGAGAGGGACTAATGGTTTACTGATGAGCGCCCAGACCCAGCTAGAAACCCTGGCTTCCTCCAATGAAATCCAAGCCACTGAGCAGCACGTCCTGGATTCCCTCTATCCGCTGTCTCCGGCTATTGATCTACAAGAAGTCAATGTGTATGAGGAGAAAAATGATATAGGTATGTCCAGTCATCAGCTTTAAAGGGGTTGTCCAGCCCCTAATATTGATGACCCATCCCTCAGGATAGGTCGTTAATATGAGATCGGCGGGGGCATCCTCGTCATCACACTATGCGTCGTCTCCAGTGGAGCGGCAGTGTAGTGTAATTGCAGTCACTTGAATGGAGCGGGCGCCTGTAATATCTCAGAAGTGCAGTATAAGGCTCCATTCACATGTCCTGTTTTTCTTTCCTGATTCGATCCTGATTTTTTCAGGATCCATTGAAATGAATGGATCCAGATCAGGATCGAATCAGGAATGAAAAACAGGACGTGTGAATGGGGCCTAATGAAGAGGAAGTGATACTCACATGAAGCACCACCTCCTCTTCAAACAGCTGATCCGGCGCACCCCTGCCGATCAGATATTAATGACCTATCTTGAAGATTGATCATCAATATTAGGGGTTGGACAACCCCTTTAAGCAAATTGCATTGTTTAGGGTTTGTTTTGCAGAATTTTGACACTAAAAAGACAGTAAAAAATCAGGCATAGAAACAGGAGACAGGTTCATTTTAAAGGAGTTGACCACCTTTGCGAATACTTACCTGCTCCAACCCACAGGTTTCAGCTACATCACTCCCTCGCTGTCAACGTCTGCTTTGACACCGCTGCAGCCAGTCGCTGGCGGCAGTGATGACCTGCTCTCCTTGCATCATATCAATTTGTCACAGGGGGCAGGTCAGCCATCGGTTGCAGTGTCAAAGCAGATATTGATAGCAGGGGACCAGATTGAGGCGTCTGGGAGCTGAAGAGCCTGGACCCAGCAGCAGAAAGCAGGTCTGGCCAGGAGGGAGGGTTTGCAAAAAAAAAAAAACAAAAGCTGCAGATTTACCTTTGAAATGTTGATGATGGTTTCCATTTTCGGAAATATAATTTTACATCTCTCCTGCAGGTTTTAAGGAGGGGTTTCCGTATTCTCACCTGCACACTGTATACCTCACCGAACCGTGCAACACCAAAGCAAAATTCCTTCCAGACCAGCTGAGGGCTAAAATGATCATGATTGCTTTTGGAGGTGCCGTAGCCAAAGCCAAGATCCTCTTTGGGGTAAGTCCCTCATTGAGTTTTCAGGATTGTGCCTTCCTCTTTCCATGTCTATACTGTGCCATGTGTATTTGGTACAGGGGTTATTGGCACATTATGGACGCCCCACTGTTTCTGCATCTAGCTTATGTTCTCAGAATGCATGTGTAGTACTGCGCCTAAAGCTGAAGGACTTGTCCGTATTGATACCAGAAATGTAGGGTAACAGTTCTGCTTTTCCCCCAGGAGGATGTCAAGACTTTGCCTCAACCGATTGTAGTACAGAGCGTGGGCACTGATGGGCAGTTGTTCCATTTCATGGTGCTGCAGCTGAACACATTGGATTTCGCCACTAATGATGGCATTAAGAACATTGTCTGGATGGACGGAGACCAAGCACTGTACGAAACGGTGGCAGCTAAGCCAAAAATTAAGAGGAAAGTGGTTTTGGTAAGTAGCCTGAATAAGGTTGGGCGCAGGAAAGGAATGAGCATTGGAGACGGGTTCTTCCATGTTCTTTATAACTTAGCAGTCAGGACCTGATGCTTATTAGGCCCCTTTCACACGAGCGGGAGATTCGGACGTCTCCCTGAACTCCTGGCACTAAACGGGGGCTACATAGCATTATACTGATTTATGATGCTATGTAACACCTGTTCAGGGCCGGGAGGTCAGTACACAGCACACGTTGCGGGAGATGTCCGAGTCTCCTGCTCGTGTGAAAGGGGCCTTAGTGTAATTTTGAAGTTACACACCAGGCAAAACTGATGCCGATACATAAAGGTGTCCATACATGACCCAGGGCTATTATCTTTATTCTTTGGATCACAGTAATATACCTCCCCCTTCAGGTCCTGCAGTTGGTATCGAAATTTTGTCTGAAGTATTCCTGTTACTTAAAGAGGTTATCCCACAAAAATGATATCACCTATCTACAGATGTAACTGCAGGCACCCCTTGTGATCACAAGAATGAGTTGTCCACTGCTCCTTTCACTTCTATTGGGCTGAAGTAGACAGGGCTCCGTCAGTGCCATAGAAGTGACTGTAGTGGTGCACCGACATGTGCACTACCGCCCCATTCAGAAAGGGGATTTGGGGTACCCTTGTTCTCTGGATTGCAGATACCAGAGTTTTGACCCCTCGTGATCTGTTATTTATCACCTATCGTGTGAAAAGGTGATCATTTTGATGGAATAAGCCCTCTAAGGCCCCTTTCACACGGGCGAGATTTCCGCGCGGGTGCAATGCGTGATGCGAACGCATTGCACCCGCACTGAATCCTGACCTATTCATTTCAATTGGGGCTTTTCACATGAGCGATGTTTTTCACGCAGCAGTTCGCCGTTGCGTGAAAATCACAGCATGTTCTATATTCTGCGTTTTTCACGCAGCCCTGGCCCCATTGAAGTGAATGGGGCTGCGTGAATAACGCATTGCATCCTGAAACAAGTGTGGATGCAATGCGTGATTCACTGATGGTTGCTAAGAGATGTTGTTTGTAAACATTCAGTTTTTTTTCACGCGCGTGAAAAACGCATTGAAACGCTTCGCACCCGCGCGGAAAAAACTGAACGAACGTACGCAATCGCAGTCAAAACTGACTGCGATTGCGTGCAGATTTTCCTGAACGTATCCGGACACGCTCGTGTGAAAGGGGCCTAAGGCTGATTTTACACAAGCAAGTGTCACGTTTCAGACTTCCAGCACTGCCGGGGTCATTTAGCATTATATTGATTTATGATGGTAAGTAACCCTTAGAGTTCTGGAATGTATTGGATAACACTGACAGCATTAGATCACCGTTACCCAATACATTCCAGAACTGTAAGAGTTACATAGCATCATAAGTCAGTATAATGCTATGTGACCCTGCTGGGAGGTCAGGATGGGTGCTCTCGCTGACATGCTGCGAGTCCAGTTCATGTAAAAGGAGCCTAAGGGTGGCTGCACCTGGTGCAGAAAATCTGCACTAAAATCCGCAGGTGTTTGCAGAGAAATCCATGTAGACAATCCACGTCAATTGGTGCGGATTTTACTAAGTGAATGGAGAAAATCTGGTCAGGAAAAATAAATTGACATGCTGCAAATTTTTTAAATCTGCATCATGTACATGAGAATTTCAAATTCCTCATAGAATACAATGTGCATGACCTACTATGTGGATTTTCCTTATGGTGCAGATTGGATGCAAATTATCGGAAAATCTCACCCTTCCATTAAAAAGGGTAAAATCCACATAAGAAAAACATAAGTTTACATGCCGCAGATTTCAGAATCCGCACAGCAGGTTGATTTCTGTACCTAAGAAAAATGCTAAGTGTCCATGGTTTGTCTGATCTCATACACTTCCTGGTACCGTCTTATGCTGTGCTTTTTCTGCATGAAATGGGCATGGGAAGACGTGTGTAATCGGCGCAGTGTAAAACTGCCCTTAGGGTTAAAGGGGTTCTGCAGTTCTTCTTAACTGATGACCTATTCTCTGGATAGATCATCATCATCTGATCAGCGGGGTTCCAAGACCCCAGCCGATCAGCTGTTTGAGAAGGCAGCGGTGGTCAGTTTCCTTCAGGTCTAGTGATGTCACGACTAGTATCACTGGTCTGGGCTAACCTCTGTTCACTTGACTAGGGTTTAGCCCCACCCAGGCCAGTGATACTAGTCGTGACGTCACTGGGCGTGAGGGAAACCGAAAAGGCCATGGCGCTCCTGGAGCACTGCTCCCTTCTCACACAGCCAATCACATGCTGATGATCTATCCAGACGATAGATTATCAGTTAAACTGCAGAACCCCTTTAAATACAGCTTAAAAAAAATGAGCAGAAGTCCTGAAGACAATATTGCAATGTCTGTGCTATATAGTCATGTTCTATTGACCGTACTTGATTCCATCTAGAATGTACACAGATGTGGATTTGATATAGGCTGCAGCAGGTTTTTTTTTTTTTGGCTTGTACAAATGTGCACTTTTTGTTCCTTTCCAGGTACCTGCTGGCATCGCTGGTTTCAAGCCACAAACCTTTATGAAGTTTTGGGCAATGTACCTGAATGGAGCAGTCTAAGTTACTAGTAAAATATCTGTATATACAACTTACTGAATAAACCTGAATATTTATAGAAGGTTGTGTCTTGCAGCATATTTGTCATACTTTATTTCATGTACAAGACTGGATTCAGACAATACATCTTTGCAGCAGAAGTCGCTCAGATTCTGCAACAATATACAGCACAGTAAGTGAAGAGGTTTTTAACACTCAATGTGAAAAATCGTTGGCTATCTGAATGGGGTATAAAAACAGTTTCTTTATAGGGTTTGTCCTATAACTGGAGGGGAGGGGGTCACATACACTTGGTAAACCATTTAAAAGTTATGGCTCGTAACGAGCACTGTAGCGCTCAGATCCCCTGCGCTCCGCTGCGCAGGCATTCGGATCCGTCCTCACCTGCCTGTAAGGCAATGGGGGCGGATCCGTTTGGTATCACACACTAGTGTGTGACACCAAAGGGATCCGTCCTCCTCACCCGACTGAAAGTCAGTGGGGACGGATCCGTTTGGTATGACACACTCATGTATCATACCAAACGGATCCATCCCCATTGACTTAGGTGAGGACAGATCCAGATGCCTGCGGGCATTCCAGCGCAGGGGAGCAGAGTGCTACAGTGCTCATTACGAGCACGTTCGCTCAACTCTATTATGGACATCTTTGGGGCACTTTCATTTCATTGGCTTCTTTATAAGCTAAAATATATTTGCGATTGGTTTTCATAAAAATTTTGCTGCAGGCTGCTTGTGTTCACTTACATTGCAGCCTGCTCAGTCCCATGCAGTGTAAAATTTGACGTACACTGAAGGTTTGGGTCGGTCTCTGCTCTCCAAATCCACGCCTCCTCTGTGTTGATTGACGGGGCCAGGCAGCTCACTCCTTCTGCTGCCGGCCCTGTACGATCCAAATCACTTCCTCACCACAGCCTGCGCCACAGTACACCTGGAAGAGAAGGCGGCGCAGTGAGGAAGCCGGGAGCCTGCTAAACTCACTGCGTCTGCGCAGAATGAAGGACGCGCAGCGCAGGATTTGGCTCGTACAGGGCCGGCATCAGAAGGAGCGAGCTGCCTGGCCCTGTCAATCAACGCAGAGGAGGCGTTATTAAAGGTGGGGAAACGGCGCCTCTAGGAGCAGGGTTACCGCCCCCTCTGCTCCTAGTAGGCTAATTTACATAAATAAGTTAAAATTTCACAAAAACAGGGACACTAGGAGTAAAATGCCTAACATATTTGGCATCAGGTGACATTTGCACATTGCAATTGTCATTCTGTTTAAGAGGGTAATAGTTGATGACAAACCCTTTAAACCAGAGGGGTTGTCACATCTCACCATTACCAAGGCAAGATGAGACACCGTTCCAACCAACTTCTGGCTGACAAACATGCCCTGCATAAGAGCTACTGAAAGAGTGCAGCACAAGCTATGCTGTTTCAGAGTTAGAGAGACAGTATAACTTGTGCTACGCTGTTTCTGTAGCGCTCTACTATTTCCTGGCCGGGAGGTGGTCAGAAGTGTCATCTCACCTTGGGAACAGCAAGATGAGTCAACTCCTTTAAGTTTAATTTGCTTAGGTTTTGTATTGAGGAGAGCAGAGATAAGGGCTACCATACCAAGCCCATCACAGCTCGTCTGACAGATTTCACACTAAATTGCAGCAGAATCTATGCAAAAATTTCTGAGAATGAAAATCAGTTCCACCCCTCTGCATGGATTTGTCTATAGCACATACAGATTTCAACTGAAAGAGACAGTAGCAACAAATCCAGTGTGTGTGAACATGCTGTCAAAACTAAATGATGAAGAAACTGGCCTTGCCCAAAGAAACCAATTAGAGATGAGCGAACGTGCTTGTAACGAGCATTGTAGCGCTCGGCTCCCCTACGCTCGCATGGGCGCAGGCATCCGCTTCCGTCGGGTGAGGAGGACGGATCCGGATGCCTGCACCCATGCGAGCGCAGGGGAGCCGAGCGTTACGAGCACGTTCGCTTATCTCTAAAACCAATTGCAATGCAGCCTAATGCCTCATTCACACAGTCAGTGTTCGATCAGTGATTTCTAGCCACATCTAGGTGCGGCTCTAAACACAGAACAGATACAGATCTTTCCCTCATATCTGTGGAGGTTCCAATCCTGGCTTTGGCTCAGTCACTGACGTATGAATGAGGCTTCTGTGTTTTAGCATGGAGGCAAGCTCTGTTTTGTCCATGTACACAGACCCGGACCCTTCACGGATGCATCACTGGCCACTTATCCACAGATCTCATCAGGACATGTGAATGAGGCATAAAGCTCCGGGTGTTTACTGAACATCTATTGTAAATCTGAAATGCAGGACACAAAACAATTTTTTAGCATCTTTTAAAAGGAGGAAAATGCCAGAAAAGTGGTTCACACAGTTTGGAGAAAAAGCCACTTAAATGCCACAAAACCCACATGCAGTATGAAAAAAAGTGTAGTTTCTATGGCTTTTAGTGTGCAAAAAAAGCCAGGACAAATCGAAGGGGCTCCAATATTGTTTTAGAAGTGAAAGCTGAGCTTAGAGTGCCATGGCTGAGGCAAATTGCATCTAAATAACTGGATTTGATCCCCACGTTCCCATACAGGCTAGCACAGAAACCCACTGGTGAGCGATGTATGCGGCTGGGGCATCCACTGCTTACACAGACATCGTGAGCGGCATGATGTAAGGAGGTTATGCGTCTTCAACGCCAGTTCACATCAGTTTAGGTCAGGGATGCTCAAACTGCAGCCTCCGAGCTGTTGCAAAACTACAACTCCCAGCATGCCCTAAAAGCTGTAGGCTGTCCAGGCATGCTGGGAAGTTGTAGTTTTGCAACAGCTGGAGAGCCACAGGTGGGCATCCCCTCTGAAGACTTTTTACCAAAACTGATATTTATCACTCATTCATGGGACAGGTGATAAAAATCTCTGATGCTGATCACTAAAACCTCAATTACATGTCAGTGTTTGGTCAGTGATTTGTGAGCCAAAACCAGGAATGGAGCCTCCACAGCCATAGGGGTATGCTTGTCACCTGTTCCGTGTTTAGAGCCGCACCTGGTTTTGGCTCAAAATCACTGATGGAAATCACTGACCAAAGAGTGACTGTGTGAATGAGGAATAACACAAGCGTCCACAGCACCCACCCCATTTCTCTTCACTGAAAGCAGTTAGGCATGTAACCTGCACCCAGGGTTGGACTTGGATTCCTTGGCCCCCACCTCTGGGCCCAAACCCTATATCATTAATAAAGCCTAATAGATTTTGATTCAAAAGAAGTAGATCCTAGTGCAGGGATCAGCAACTTCCAGCTGTTCTGAAACTACAACTCCCAGAATCCTCCTTTCACTTCTATGGGAGTTACAAGAACAGCCAAGTAAGTATGCATGCTGGGAGTTGTAGTTTCACAGCAGCTGGAGTGCCGAAGGTTGCTGATCCCTGATCTAGTGGCAAGTTATTGGCTCCAAATGTTTTTACTTTTTGCCAGTTGTTTGGCGCCCCACTATGGTATCTGAACCTGGGCCCACTGAGAGATCGTCTGGTGGGCCAGTCCAGCGCTGCCTGCAGCCCCATGTGTACGGGGCTGAAGAAACAGGTGCATGCTGTACTAGACTTTAAAAGGCATGAAAATAAAATTTAAAAAAAAAAAAATCATGACCACAGTTTGAATTTATTAAATTTATTACAGCATGGAGGCGGAAAAATTAACCATATCATTCCAAGCTGTCCCATATCAAGAGACAATAATTTAACTATCCCTTTTTGAATACACAAGGAATTTTCTTGTAACAATGTCCTGAGAGGAGCTGCTAATGTTCCCTCCTTCAGTTACTCCTGACAAATAAAATGAGGGAAGGGGGAAAAAAAAAAAAATTACAAAAACCCTGGAACACGTGAGAATTTGATCGGAAACTCAGCCGACAGCTTACACGGACTGTCCCTTTTATAATACACAAACAAGCAAAAAACCCGGGTGTAGCTGTTCTTAAAAGTTTCTCATTTCAGACTGAAGGAAAATTAAAAAAATAAAATAAAATTACAGTGTCGTATATCAGCGGAACTTGTTCTGGGTCGATGGCGATGTGATGGAATAACCAGACCAGGCAGTGGTTATGCAAAGAACAAGATGGCAGCCTGGCGGGGGGCGTTTCTTTCTGCTGCCGGGCTCCTTCCAACCAGTGCCACCTTCTGCATTAATCTCATTGAAGTCTGCAGCCTGAAGACAGTCCGTAAAAAACCTTTTGCCGCAAACCTGTACATCGTAGGCGCCATGATCCTATAAAACATCCCTTTCTGCAGCGGGGGCTTCCTCTCGATTCTGGGAGTTTCTAGTTAATTATCGCTCTTGTAGAGGTAAAAGAAAAAAAAATATATAGAGAGAGAGTCTTAGGTGTTTAAACAAATATCAAGTGTTGTACTGTATGAGGTAAAGGGTGCAGGTCCGACCAGAGTTTCTGCACAGTGGAAAAAAAAACAAAAAACAAAAATATATATATATAAAAAAAATTCCGGAGGCGGGTTTTTTTTTTTTTTTTTAGACTGCATGAGACAGAAAAACTCTTTGGAGGGACGTGGGCATCTGAGAATCTCAGTTCATTTAAAAAAAAAATAAAGCTAAAAACTAAAAAGACACATGAAGTTTCCTATTTCAGCTAATCTCCTTGAATATCACGTCACAGACATAGAACATTTGGGGCAAAAATAAAAATAAAAAAAAATTAGACACAGCAAATCGGGTTTATAACTAGAAGTCTCCTCTTGAGAAAAATAAAAAAAATTTAAACAAAAAAAGTTCTCTGTACAGGTATATATCCTCTGAGCAGGATTTTCTTGTCTTGACAGTTTTTTTTGTTTTTTTTACTGTGTTTGATGGAATAAAAAGTTTTGGCTTTTTATTGCATGAAACCAAACTGAGGGAGCCGTTCTATTCATTTCTGCAACACCAGACAATTCTCTTCTCCAATCACCGTGACCTTCTGAGCAGCAGCTGAGTTGAGTATTGTCCCCGTTGTCACACACTCATAGTCATGCTGGGAGAGTACTGAAAGAGAACAATTACCAGGTGTTAATGGTTTGGCGGAACACGTTGCTAAGAAATTCACTCTTCCAAACCTGTCAAATAAGCTTTATACCATCCATGAAGGGAATCGGTCAGCAAGGCTGAGGATTGCAGGACAAAAATACCTTTGCCATCAGCAGTAGTGAGAATATGAAGTTTTATTCTGCCAGATTTTGCTCCAGCATGTTTCCAGGAGGCGAAAATTCACTTAAAGGGGTTCTGCAGTTCTATAAAACTGATGATCTATCCTCTGGATAGATCATCAGCCTCTGATCGGCGGCGGTCCGACACCCGGGACCCCCGCCGATCAGCTGTTTGAGAAGGCAGCGGCCTTCTCTGTGTTTACAGCAGGCCAGTGACGTCACGACTAGTATCACTGGCCTGGGCGGGGCTAAGCTCTGTTCACTTGAATGGAGCTTAGCCCCACCCAGGCCAGTGATACTAGTCGTGACGTCACTGGCCTGCGGTAAACACAGAGAAGGCCGCAGCGCCGCTGCCTTCTCAAACAGCTGATTGGCGGGGGTGCTGGGTGTCGGACCGCCGCCGATCAGAGGCTGATGATCTATCCAGAGGATAGATCATCAGTTTTATAGAACTGCAGGACCCCTTTAAGACCACTTTTGAATGAAAGCTGATTGGACGCTGTCACTCTGAGGGGAGGGCCTGTGGCATAGCTCAAGGTAGAGAGCAATTCACAGTGAAGCTCCGCCCTAAGCACTTGCAGTAGCAGAATACAACTTCATATTCACACTACTCCTCATAATAAGAGCTCCACAAAAGGTATATCTGTCCTGCTCACCCCAGTTCCTACACAGCATAGCATATGCACATAGGAGCAGTTTAGTGTGGCCCCATCAGGACAACCCATTATTTTTAAACCTTTTTAAGGCACGTTCACAGAGGGTGGGGGGTTGGCTCCTGTTCCGGTGTGTGTGTGTGTGTGTGTGTGTGTGTGTGTGTGTGTGTGTGTGTGTGTGTGTGACTGTGTGTGTGGGGGGGGGGGGGGGGGGGGGGAGGGAATCAGGCAAGATTATGCATTACATTGGATCAGCAACCCTCAACACTCCTGCTATTTTTCATACTCCCATCCCCTTGCCCATCAAACCCCCTTTTCTAAGATCTGGTGATTTTTTTCCCCCCTTTTTAATTTTTTTTTTTTTATGGCTTAGACATGTTCAGAATAAATGGGATTCGCAGTGTGTGTGAAATTGACTCACGTTATCATTTTGGAAGGAATGAAGAAAGTTTCCTCCTAACTCTCCGTCATCTCGCGGCGTCCCAGGAGGGTTACTAATGCCACTTATGTTATTTGGGGAATTCTGGAAGAGAGAAGATTATCCATCACATGGTTCAGTCGGGATAATATCTACAGATACAAGACATACACAAGGCTTTCTGGCACACTGTCCCAATTACATCAACCTTACTACCAGCTAAAGAGGCACAAACATCTCGGGTTTTTGGTTGGGTAAATACGTTTTTTTTTTTGTTTGTTTTTTTTAAACGTCTTAAATGGGATTCCAGAATTTTAACCGATGGTCAGGATAGGGCGAAACAAATTGTATTTTTTGTTGGTTTAATTCTGGGGTACACAAAGTATGTTTTTTGGGAGTTGGAATTAAAAAAAAAAAAAAACAACAATTTATGCCCGTTTTTTTTAATACTTTTGATATAATTTAATACCACTTTCACCATAATGAGTGACACAGCCGACTGTGTAAGAGGGGAAGGAGTTATTGCTACATTGTTCCACATCCCTACGCTGACAGAGGTAAATAACATTAAATATACCTGAGACTACATAAGCTTACTGTCTAGTGATTATACATTGAACTCCATACTTAAAACTGTATGCAGTCAGCGCCTCAGCTCCCCCTGGTGGTGGCTGTAGGCAACAGAACTTTATGATTGAACTTCCATCTATGCAGAAGATTTGGAATTCTGTATTCACAGGGATGCCCAACCTGTGGCCCTCCAGCTGCTGCAAAACTACAGCTCCCAGCATGCCCAGACAGCCTACAGCAGCTGGAGTGCTGCAGGTTGAGCATCCCTGCTGTATCAGAAGAACAGAACCCATAATGTTGGCCCTAAAAATGACATGGTAAAAGGGTGGTCCCTATATTTCTATATAAACTGCATTGTTCACAACTGAAATCTGGGATCTGTGGGATACAGAATAAGGAAGGCAGCCTGCACTGTGGACTAACTGCAGGATATTTGTGCCCCTCACAGCAGCAAAGCTCTCAGAGATTAATAGTATTTTTACAGCAGAAGCAACTCTCCTATACAAAGTATATTGGGGAACAGCACAATGCTTTTCCCTAAAACAATCTTATGAACCTACAGACCACTGTGCACACGTGGCAGATTTGTTGCAGACATTTTCTACAATGGAAAAATCTTTTCCATACATCAGAATGGGGTTGCTTCTGCTGCTGCATGCATTTTTGCAAGCCCCATTCAGAGAAACTGAACAGTCAAAGAAATTTCTGCAACAAGTCTGATGCTTGCGAATATACGCTTGGTTTGACCAGATTTTATGCAATCCACACCCCAGTCACTGAGACCACTATGCAAAATGCAGCTAGCACGTGTGGTGCCTCACCTTAGGGAGTCCGTCCATGTCTCCAGACCCTAACAAGAGAGAAAAATAAAAACTTTGTGAGTAGATATATCAGGGCGGAAAGTAAGAAAAGATTCTGAATAAATGACAATACAATATTTTAAAAGCTCTCATCGCTTACCTAATGACCCGTTCATATGATGAGGTTCCATGCCACCCATTCCTCCCATGGGGCCATCGGAGCCGGGTCCCATTGGGAACTAGGGAAAAAAAATTAATAATTAGAACACTTAGTACAGTAGAAATCATTCCACAGACCCCTGATATGCCACTGAGGTCATATACTGTTTATATTTAGGGATGAGCGAATCGACTTCGGATAAAACATCCGAAGTCGATTCGCATTGTACCTCGTCTGAGTGGGGGAAACGACGAGACTTCGAAGCAATAACTTCGGCTCATCAGAGCCAATACATTCTAATATTGTACAGAGCGCCTGCTCCGTACAGTATTGGAACAAAGTTTCATGTGAATTGATTTCGGATGTTTCATCTGAAGTTGATTTACTCATCCCTACTTATATTGTTAAAGGGTTATTCTCATCTTAGACAATGGGGGCGTATCGCTAGAATATGCCCCCATTGTCTTATAGGTGCGGGTCCCACCGCTGGGACCCGCACCTATATCCAGAACGGAGCCCCCGAACTGAACGAGGGAGCACTGTGCATGTGCAGCCGCCCTCCATTCATTTCTATGGGGCCGCCGAAAATAGCCGACCGCTGGCTCGGCTACTTCCGTCGGCTCCATAGAAATGAATGGGAGCGGTGGCCGCGCTGTGCTCCAATTCATTTCTATGAGCGCAGCGGGGAGCTGCGCCTGGTGGTGGCCGGACAGGCGCTCCCCGCTCCGCTCTGGATATAGGTGCGGGTCCCAGCGGTGGGACCTGCACCTATAAGACAATGGGGGCATATCCTAGCGATATGCCCCCATTGTCTAAGATGAGAATACCCCTTTAAGGGGGCAGTTGTCGGCATGAATTCTTAACGGGGAGTGAACCTGCGTGCTTGGGCACTGCCAGCGCCGCTCCTCGACACTGAACATTAACAGCTTATCAGCAGCCAATTGCTCTGGGGCATGGGGGAAGATTTGTGCTGGAAGCTGTGGAACAGCAGCTAAAGTCAGGTAACGGCAGCTGCTGCTGCTGTTGTTGGATGACCTGACGGGTCCTCTTTAAAGGGGGTGTGCCACGTTTTCAAGTTATTCTCTACCCACAGAATAGGTACATAATCGTCGGGAGTCTGACCACTGGGACCCACACAGATCCCAAGAACGGAGGTCCCGGTCTTGATGTAGGCCACATATGCACCCTGCCGCTTCATTCATTCTCCGTGGGACTGTCAGAAATAGCTGAGCGATGTACTCTATCTCCGGCAGTGACACAGAGAATGAATGAAGAAGCAGCATGGGCACATGTGAGGCCTGTTGCTCCGTCAGGGCAGGAGAACAGGACCCCCATTGTCAGAATCAGTGGGGCCCCCTGCGGTAGGACCCCCAGCATTCAGTCAGTTATCTCCTATACTGTGGATAGGGGATAACGTGAAAACTTGGCATTCACCACCAAGTAGCGTCATCTTCTCTTCCGTCTTATTCTATGACTTGAATGGCCTTATGAAGAAAGCCCTTTCCCTGAAGTCAGCAATGATCACCTGAACACTGCTGGGAGTAGAGGTTTTACAGCATCTGAGGGGACGCAGGTTGATGGCCACTGACATGCAGACCCCACAGACGTTTATTCACTTACATTTGAGCGGTTCCCTGTCGGTGGACCAGGATTTATCATTGTGTAAATGTTGTCACTTGAGTTTGTCGATTCTGTGATAAAGGAGATTGGGGCGTTAAGATATTTTATAATGACATCTGTACAAAGTAATAAAGAAAAAAACAAAACACATTCTGTACCATACATACCTGCAGGACTGGGCATGATGGGTGTTCCGGGAGGTCCTCCGCCACCAGGTGGACCCTGCGAAGGTACGAACAATGAATTATAACGTGAAGACACTTCAGCCATGACATTGCCTTACATGACCGTCTCTGTTCTGCCGGGAGAGCCCAACAGAACCTCAGCTAATCAATGGAAATGGATCTGTAGGGCTTTAAAACACATGTCCTGGGGGTGTCCACAGAATAAACCCAAACCTAGCATTGCTTTAGGTCACAGATACACGTTGCCATCATAAAATGAGTGACCCCTGTGTACACGCATTATCGGTGTGAATATAATCTCACTAGACTATTTTATGCCCAAGTACAGATTTTCATTTCAATAGTTATCCTGTCTACTCAAGTACCCCACAAATAATTACTTTTTACTTACCACATATGTGCCAGGCGATGACGAGGAGTATGGAATCTGCTAAGAAAAGACGACAAACATGATTACACGTGTCCTTTTTTATTTACTTTTCCGGCATTTTAATACTGATCAGGTCATCAATATCAGATCGGCGGGGCATGACGCCCAGCACCCCCGCTGATCAGCTGGTTGATGAGTAAGCTGTGCTCTGTGCTAGCACTGCCTTCCCTTCATTGTTACCTGCTCGCCATCAACATCACAGCGGTGAGCAGTGTAACTACAAGAAGCCGTCCCATTCACATCTATGAGATGGCTCTGTATTATACACTTGTATAGGAACGAGCCCTCCCATAGAAGTGAATGGGACGGCTTCTTGTAGTTACACTGCTCACCGCTGTGATGTTGATGGCGAGCAGGTAACAATGAAGGGAAGGCTGTGCTAGCACAGAGCACAGCTTACTCATCAACCAGCTGATCAGCGGGGGTGCTGGGCGTCATGCCCCGCCGATCTGATATTGATGACCTATCCTGAAGATAGGTCATCAATATTAAAATACGGAAACCTGTTAAATGGATTGTCCCACGAAACACATTTATCCCCAATCCACAGAATAAGTGATCTACAGGGGTCCTCTGCCAGTCTTAAAGAGGTTCTGCAGTTGCTTTAAACTGATTATCTATCTTCTGGATAGATCATCAGCATCTGATCAGCTGTTTGAGAAGGTAGCGGCGCTCCAGGAGCGCTGCGGCCTTCTCTGTGTTTTCCTCAGGCCCAGTGACGTCACGACTACTATCACTGGCCTGGGCGGGGCTAAACTCTGTTCACGTGAACAAAGCTAAGCTCCGCCCAGGCCAGTGATACTAGTCGTGACGTATCGATCAGATGCTGATGATCTATCCAGAGGACAGATCATCAGTTTAAGGCCGGCTTCACACGAACATTGTGTTTTGCGGTCCGCAAAAAAAAAAAAAAAAAACGGCATCCATTTTTTTGGCGGATACATTGTAACAATGCCTATCCTTGTCCGTTTTGCAGACAAGAATAGGACAGGTTCTATCTTTTTTGCAGGGCTACGGAACGGGCATACAGGTGCGGACAGCACACCGTATGCTCTCAGTATTTTTTTGCGGACCCATAGAAATGAATAGGTCCGCATTTTTCATGTGAATAATGCAGATCGGAGCCCGCAAAAGATACTGTCGTCTGAAAAGGGGTCTAAAACTGCAGAAACCCTTTAAGAATGGGAGTCCTGCTCCCCATATGAATGGAGCAGCAGATCACTCTTGCACACTGCAGCTTCATTCATTCTCTATGGGGTTGCCAAGGATAGCCGGAGTACGGCGCTCGACTGTCTCCAGAAATCCCATAGAGTTGACCTCCACTCCATTCAGATGGGGGAACAGAGGGCCTCCTGTTCTCGTGATCGGCGGTCAGACACTTATTACCTTCTATTCTGGATAGAGCATACGTGTATTTTGTGGGAGAACTCCTTCAACTATAAAGAACTACATCCATAAAATCTACATACGTGCTACACTGGGGTCCGTTCACATCACACTTTTGTACATATAGGTTAGGAAATCCCTAAACGTGTCCATAGTTAAAAAATTGTCTCACATGCCATAAGAAAGCATTTGGTGTACATTTGGGCAATATGCATCATTATACTATTTGTGTGTGTATGAAAACCGGAGGCACAAGGTACTCCTTTCTGCAAATGGAGTCAATCGGCGACATTCACGTCATACATGGTGACTACATGTTTAATGTACAAGATAAAGATCCTTTATCATAAGAATACAGAAGGATAAGAAACCATAGGAACTAACACAACTCTGCTACTTGTGCAACACTTACCGAATTTGCACTGTTTGGATTTGGCCACGGCCTGCCTGCACCCGGACCCCTGATCAGAGAGAAAAAGAGTCAAAAAATGTCCTGAAAGAGGACCTGTCACCAATCGACACTTCTGTTTTAGAAAATAATTGTATTCCACATTTCTTAGAGGCATTTTTCTTATCACTATGTTGTGCCGTTCCTTTATTATTCCTACTAGAAACGTATAAAAAATTGAAAAATCATTGGAGGGTGTCCCTGCATAGTCTGACACCATCCAATGAGTGCAGCCAAAAGCAGACTGTGCAGTGACACCTATATCCATTTACTGCTAACAGGAATAATAGAAGAACGGCACAGCACAGAGCTATAAGAAAAAACTCTGAAATTGTTGAATTGAATGTAGAATTCAGGTAATGACTAAAACAGACAAGTCAAGGGAGGAGACAGGTCCTCTCCAAAAAAACAAACTACCCCCTGCTCCCCTGAAACGCCCTCCTTACATGTTCATGCCAGGCCCTAAAGAATTGGGTGGTGGTCTCATCCCGCTTCCATAATTCTGTAATGATAACCAAGGATCAGACTACAGTAGCGAGGGATCATCCGGAAAGAAATGGAAGAGAAGAAAACGAGAGGGTTAGTCACACAGGATAACATGCCACCGGACCTTTAAATGCAAATTACGTAAAACAAGCGCTTTGATCATCATCATAATTAGTTGAAGCAGAACATGATTAATGGCTCAATTGATCGGCGCCATAAGCGCTTCACATGACAGAACAACCAAAGGCACTAATGACTTCAAGGCGTGAAAGGCAAGAAATCTGTTCTCCTGATCCCACAGGGGTAAGTCGTCTGCCACTAGACTCTCGTTAATTTCTTTAAGTCGCTCCGGATGTCGTGTGTCAATCGCAGGGCTACATCTCTATTTCCGTACGTCTGCTTATTAGCTACATGTTCAGTAGAGGTCTGAGGGCTCATGCACACGACCGTGATCGGCTCTATCGCCCGCGGGTCTCCTGACCCAAACTGACTGCGTCAGTGATTTATGACCGTCAGTCTCTACCCGACTGCAGAGCTACTGCATCATGTCGATACACTTCAATTAGCGTTGAGTGAAGCAAACTTCGGATGCTACATCTGAAGACGCTTAATTCAAAACTTCGGATTAATACCGTACAGAGGAGGTCTCCGTACAGTATTAGAATGTATGGGCTTCGATGAGCCGAAGTCGTGCGTGACTTCATTGAATAACTTTGGTAATTGATTTTTAAAGTGGAAAACCGCTTAAAGTCGGGTTCTGTTCCGACCGGTCCCCTTAGAACTGAACCAGAGTTTGTTTTTAAGTTTTGAAAAGGTTTTCCACTTTAAAAATCTACTACCGAAGTTATTTAATGAAGTCTCATGGAACTTCACGATTAACTTACATCGTCTCATCGAAGCCCATACGTTTAATACGGTACGGAGAAGGATCTCCATACAGTATTACTCAGTGTTGCGCTACATCCGAAGCCACGTCATTCAAAACTTCTAACTGCAATAGCCCCGTGATCAGGTATGAACTGACTGTATTAATTACTACAATGCAGTCAGGTTTGGTCAGGGGAGCTGTGTTGGCCCGGGAGAGGTGGGCGATAGAGCCGATCACGGTTGCATGCACGAGCCCCTTACTGATGAACCATCAACACGGAGATCTAGCGGTGTGAACCTCATTATTATTCCCCTGCACTAAATTATTTGGCACCAAGTTATATATATATTTTTTTCTGGTATTGAGATCGTCTGCCGGATCTTAATACCAGAAAACAGCAACGCAAGTGTGAAAGTAGCCTTAAAGAGGTATTCCCATCTCACAAATGTAGTTTGTATAGTTAGATATAGCCATACCAGTATTATTACTAATAGAATGTATTTATATAAAATGTACCGTTTAGAAGACTTTCCTATTTGTATATCCATTGTCCCACACACATCAGTCAGGCGCTGCCCCTAGTTACGACCACCATGGTCATGTAGTAGTGGTGGCCGGCTTGCTCCTGTTCAAACCCGCTCTGAGGTAACTGCTGTATTGTGAACGCACATTGCATGAACATGCGGAGACACATCTTAGGGTTGTAGCATTTTTGTCTGCGCTTCCAAAACGCAGATAAACGGATCCTGTTCCAAGATCAATTCATCTCTATGGAGCAGGATCCGTTTATAAAGTCTGCGTTTTGGACGGATCCTGACCATTGGACTGGTAGCATCCAAAACACAGATGTGAAAGTACCCTAAGATGTGTCTCCGCATGCTCATACAATGTGCGTACACAATACAGCAGTTACCTCAGAGCGGGTTTGAACAGGAGCAAGCCGGCCACCACTACTACATGGCCGCGGTGGTCGTAACTAGGGGCAACGGCCTGACTGATGTGTGTGGGACAATGGATATACAAATAGGGAAATCTTCTAAACGGTACATTTTATATAAATACATTCTATTAGTAATAATATTGGTACGGCTATATCTATCTATACAAACTACATCTGTGAGATGGGAATACCCCTTTAATCGTAATATATATGATTCCGTTTAGTCCCCGTGCATTCCGAATGGAAAGAGATGCATTCAGGATGTCTTTCGTTCTGGCAGCGTGCCGCTTTGTGTCCGTTCATAAAAAGGGATCAGTCACTGAACACAATGAAAGTCAATGGTGATGGATCCGTGTTTTTTTTTTTTGAGGAGTCAAAAAAAAAAAAAAATAAAAAATAAAATTTACTTTCAATGATTGTACACTACATTTTAGTCTTGTCTATATTAGCATCTTAAAGAGGCTCTGTCACTAGGTTGTAACCTATGTATTTAAATACATAGGTTACAAGTCCTAGTGACAACTTTTAAAATCATACCTTTCATGCAGAGTTCTGCGCAGCGGTCGCGTAGAAATCTAAACTTTAAAACATATGCAAATGAGCCATCGGAGCACCGGGGGGCGGCCTCTTTCCTCTGGAGCACCGCTCCTTCACCGCCTCCCCGGGCCCGAGGCACATCCCCTGTCTGTAATCACGCCCCCTCCTGTACTTGATAGCTGAACTCTCGCGCATGCGCCCGAAAATTTTCCCGGCACATGCGCAGTAGCGCTTGCAGTGTCTAAACTGCAAGCGCTGTCTTTTCTGCGCACCCGCCGTCACTTCAATAGTCCCGGGAGTGACGGCGCGTGCGCAGAAGAGAAGACAGCGCTTGCAGTGTAGACACTGCAAGCGCTACTGCGCATGCGCCGGGAAAATTTTAGTCTACCGCTGTCTATCAAGTACAGGAGGGGGCGTGATTAGAGACAGGGGACGTGCCTCGGGTCCGGGGGAGCGGTGCTCCAGAGGAAAGAGGCCGCCCCCCAGTGCTCCGATGGCTCATTTGCATATGTTTTAAAGTTTAGATTTCTACGCGACCGCTGCGCAGAACTCTGCATGAAAGGTATGATTTTAAAAGTTGTCACTAGGACTTGTAACCTATGTATTTAAATACATAGGTTACAACCTAGTGACAGAGCCTCTTTAAAGCTTTTTGCCCTTTTCGTATTTTTACACTCGGGATACCGCCCTTTTAGCCATTACTGATTCCCAACCATTCCTATGGTGTGTTAGTAGGCAATCCTATTTTTATGATATGTGCAATGCAAAAGCTGGGAATCCTCAAGAGTAGGAAATAGAAGAGCTAGTAAAGTACAGAAGCATGCCGTGCTATTACTGAAGAAGAGGAGGAGGGAAAACAGAAGGTGGACTGGAAGTACCAATATAAAGATGCTCACCTGAGGTCCCGGACCCATGGGGCCCATTGGTCTAGGAGGGTTCATCCTCTGCATGGGGCCTCCCATGCCAGGGTGTCCTTAAGTATAAAAAAGGCAAGCTATTAGGAAGCCGCAGAGGAATGGTGACATAAGCACATTCGGCTTTGTCAGAGGGTTACCTTGTCGGGTTGGATCCATGGAGTTTGGTAACAAAGGCTGTGATCCTGGGACTCCCGGTGGCTGCAAGAGAGAGAAGCTACCATGAGACGGAGTAATGGAAGACAAGGGGAAAGAGGGTTTGTTCCTGCACCATTATAAATTGTGGGATCTGACAAGTACGGGGAACCAGCAAGCACCTCAAGATGTCCATTCTGGACATGCTGGATGTCTCTGGCAGTCACATACACCCCTGCTCCCCCCCCCCACTACAAATAGCAAGGGCGTTCAAATATGCATGTAATTTGTGCAAACCCCAGCCAACATCTGTATAATATGCATGGTGTATATACATTATAATTTTAAAGGGCATCTGTCAGCAGTTTTGTATTGTGAAACTGGCTGTCCTGTTACATGTGCACTTAGCATTTTTCTCAGCAATGCAGGCACATATGAACATGGGACCAACACAGATGTCTTCAGCTGCCAAGCACACATGTAACAGGTCAGCCAGTGTCATAGGTACAAAACTGCTGACAGATGCCCTTTAATGCATCTCTGACAAACTAAGGCCTCATGCACACGACTGTATTTTCAAACCATCTGCGTTTTTGCAGATCACAGAAGGACGGACAGCTCAAGGATCTCACCAGTGTGCTGTTCACATCCATTCTGCAAATGATAGAACATGTCCTATTCTTCTGTTTTACAGACAATAGCCATTTTTTTAATGGGACTAGGAAAATGACAGACGGTTCTGTATTTCTGGATCTGTGGTTTACGGACCGCAAAACGGACACAGTGATGTGAATGCAGCCACAAATACATTTGAGCAATATTCTCTCCATTCCATTTTTCTGTGTGTCATCTAAAACCTGTAAATGCAGTCAGTGATGACGCAGCACATTGCTAGATGTCAGTAACTAGGTAAACCAGGGGTCATCACCCCCCGGGCATTCAGGCTGCTGTGAAACTACAACTCCCAGAATCCTCCTTTCACTTTTATGGGAGTTGCAAGAACAGCAGAGCAAGTGTGTTCGCTGGGATTTGTAGCTGGAGTGCCGGAGGTTGCTGAGCCCTGATGTCAGCCGTCATTCACTTCTTACCTGGTTTCCCATTCTTATGTGAGGTCTGGGTCCACCACCATATCGAGGAGACATAAAAGGCTGTAAATAGAAAATTCAAGAGTTAAAAAAAAACAAAAAAAACAAAACACATGTACGACCAAAGCTACGTTCAAATCTGCCCAAAAACAGATATATATCAGAGCTCAGCAAGATGTATTTTCTGTGGTTTTCCTTTGGAGACTGGGTAAACCTATTGCTGCCGTAAAACCTAGGGCAGCAATAGGTACGGTAAACCTATGCCCCCGTTACAAAAGGGGATAAGCGCTTGATCACTAGGGGTCCCACCAGGTTCGAGAGGAGAAGTTCCATGTCCTCCACCTGAGCAGCAGCAGGGGTAAACAGCAGACTTCCGAAATCCATAAGTAAATGAGCCAAGGCATCAGTGACTTACCTGACTGTGAGGACCCATCATGTTGGGGTTGTGAGGAGGTGGCTGTGCGTGAGGAGATGGCTGTGACCCCGGTGGACCCTGCTGAAAAGAAGATGCAAAAAAAAAAAAAAAAACACAGCTTAGCAATGGGCGTACAACCTCCATCCATTCCCCCATCATGAATCATTCTTGGCGCGTTTCAGGAGAACAGAAATATTGCTCTGTTTAGAGGCTGGCGCACGCAGATGGAGCAGACCGCTCTCGGTACCGCCGCACCCCCTCGGCGGAGCAGACTCTGCAGCTGTGATGCATCCCCTTAACACCGTGAGCAGAAGCCTGTCCCCCTGAACCCTCTGCCAGAGACGGCACGGCTAGTTACCACCAGCAGTTGCCTTAATTAAGAGAAATTAATTAGCCATTTTGCAAGCATTTGTTTAACAGCTTTGCTAAACATTAATGCCACTGATAATTCCTGCCGATTAGCGAGTCCCATAATTAGCAGCGGAGTAGCAGAGCAAGGACGCCTCGGCACCTGTACGCCCACTAATCGGAGCTCTGGCTGCTGCACCAGGCGCCGTGCCCGCTGGAAGGCTGACGAGAGGGAGCTGCTGCGAAACGCACACAAGATCTAGAGGCGGCGGCGTACAGATCTTACCTGGAAGAATCCAGGGGGAATCGGCCCTCCCGGCATGCCATCGTTTGGAGGAATGTTTCCAAGCACTGGGCTCGGGGCAGCGGCTGCACTCTGTGGAGAGAATAGAGAAAGTCAATGATCTGGAGCCGAGGTAAGCAACATGTGGTTATATAGCTGCTGAGGAACTACAAAGCCCAGGACAACTCATCCCAATAAAATTATTCCCCATTTAAAAGGCCACAAACCCAGAGGGTTTAAATCATGGGGAAGGAAAGGGAGATGCTTTTGGATTTCCAAGACTATTCGCCTCATCTGCCCGCCGGCGATCCTTTGCAGAAGCTGCAGTGGTCACTCGCTGCTTCACTGAAATCATGGCTGCCATAGTGCGCTCACACCAGTGCTACATCACGTGACTGTGGCGCCCACACACTGGCTGCAGCGGTACATGCTGGCAACAAGTGGGAGAAACACCGCTGCTTCCGCTTTGGATGGCTATGGGAGAGAAGAGATAGAGCCGAGTTTTTTTTTTGTAGGAAGGTGGAAAAACCTTAAAGGGGTCGTTTCATCTTAGACAATGGGGGTATATCGCTAGGATACGCCCCCATTGTCTTGTAGATGCGGGTCCCACACCTATATCGAGAACGGAGTGGGGGAGCGTTGCGCCTCCCACCCGGCCACCACCAGGCGCAGCTCCCTGCTGCCCCCATAGAAGTGAATGGGAGCACACCGCACATGCGCAGCCACCGCTCCCATTCATTTCTATGTAGCCGACGGTAATAACCGAGCCAGCACTCTGCTATTTTCGCCGGCCCCATAGAAATGAATGGAGTGCGGCTGCGCATGCGCCCTCCTTCACTTTGGAGGCTACGTTCTCGATAAACCCGCAACTAAGACAATGGGGGCATATCCTAGCGATATGGCCCCATGGGAATAACCCTTTAAGGGTGTCTTCACACACAGCAGATTTTGTTGCAGAAAATTAGTGCCCCATTCACACGAATGTGACAGATTTTCAGTTGCAGAAAGTTTCTGAAAAAAAAAAAAATTTGCCACGCGTGAAGGCCGCCTAACCATGCAGACTTTAATTGCCATTTCTTTTTTTAGAATTAGCATTACAATAATTAAAATCTTTTTGGTGGCAACAAGACAAACCGTTTTCGACTCTGGTAGCGTTTTAGTTCAGCTTTGATCACGTTTTTTTTTAGGCATTGCAAATACGGATGCAAAATACTGAACAAATACTGACCTAATCTGTATGAAATCTGCATCAGAAAAACTGCCCATAAATTTGCCACATTTATGGTGGATTTGGAGCATTTTTTGTTGAGGATTTTCTATTTATCTTAAACAACCCCATTGAAGTCTATGGGTAGAGTACTCTACAGAAGGTGTGGAATGGCACAAACTTGACAGGCTGCAGATTTTAAAATCCACACGGCAGGTCCATGTTGGCACGTGTACGCCAGTTGTCAAATCTCATACACTTTGCCGTTACTGTATTCAGCTGCGGTTTTCCATATGTGAAAATCTGTGTGTAACCCGCAATGTGTGCAGCTACCCTTAAAGTTATCCCTTAACTTAGCATTTTTCTCAGCAGTGTGTAAGCAGGGGAATTGCTAGACAGCCAATCTGACAGATTTATCACAGAATAGCTTTCTGCAGCTGCTATGCACTATGAAACATAGAACCTACAATAGCCAAACTGTGCAAAAGTTTTAACAAAAAATATTTTTAGCCCATAACACATGGAAAACAATTAAAAAAAAAAAAATGTGTACATAGCCATAAAAGACGTTTTCCAGGACTCCTATATTGATAACCTATCCCCAGGACCCCCACCGATCAGCTGTTTGAAGAGTCTGTGGCACTCCAGTGGGCGCTGCAGCCTCCTCACAGCTTACCAGGCACAGCGCCGTACAGTGTATAGTGGCTGTGCTTGGTATTGCAGCTCAGGCCCATTCACTTGAATGGGACTGAGCAGCAAATAGGTCATATCACCGATGAATGCGTCATCGGTGCAGCTTTCCCCTGCCTTACGCTGGGTCACTAAAGCTGGCATTTCCAACCCCATCCAATAAAGCAGAACATTTTTCATAATCGCATACAGATATTTACAATGATTTTCTAGCTGAATAAATTGCTTCCATGACCGACGTTGCGAATCCTTTGCATGGGTGCCGATTGTTTCTAGACTTTTTTTTTTTTAATAAAAATTGGAAACACATTTTGAGGCAGGTCCTATAGACGTTCCAATGTTCTATTTCAGAAACCACATGCAACTATTTGCCTCTATGACCACAACCCTGTTGTCAAAGCAAAAGCTGCAGCAGGCACAAAAATAAGAAAAAAAATAAAAAATAAATCCCTCCTTCTACCAGCAGAGGGCGCCCTTGCACCAGTTCCTGCGCTCCCTCCAGGTCAGGCTCAGCAGGAGATCAGCAAGTCAACAGCAGTGTCACAATGCCATCAAAGAGCGCCAATCAGCATAACAATGGCGGCCTGGGTGACATGCTGCTATATACATACCGCTCAGCCCGCTCTCTTTGCATTACAACACAATGATTTAACATGGAAAATAACTTCTGTTAAGTGCACTCCATCCATAAGGGCCCATCAGCCTCTCCTCCAAATATCAAGATCCTGTTCTCTGCACATATGGCATTCCTCTACTACTCGTATGTATAGAATCTGGGCGCTGGGGAGGGGGGTGTCCCCGTTCCATGGTAGCACATACTGGGGGGGGGGCAGTCATTTCTAGACTAGAAGAATGGCCAGGTGGACTAACGCACACACGGCGCTGTCTGCCGCCCTGGCCAGTCTCCGGCGACCATAGAGAATGAGAGCGCAGCTGACAGGTTTTAGCCAGCGGGGCGGTCAGGTACGTTTAATTGGAATCCAGCTAAGTCTCTTAACTAATTAAAGTAATCACATCATCTGCAGTCGGCGAGAACTGTCACACCTGCTGTTCTCAAAGCAGACGGCGGACACAACGGCGTCACCTGAAATCAGGTCAAAGAGCCACGAGTCCAAAAAGACAGAACCCCCCCCCCCCACCCCTCTGATTGAGCCGTGCTGCTTAACATTTTCAATCTAGTTTATAGAGGATTTTCTTGCACGTAGTAACGACAGCCCAGACATGAGTAAGCCAGGAGTCAGAGCGACGGTCGACGTCTGGCCGTTGCGTTCAATTTACTTTCTGAGATACTCGCGTTTTTTCTATGGCACAGCGACAACAGGAAGTGCAGCCATATTGGACGTCACTGTTGTTGAACTGGCTTCTCCGTAAAGCTTTATCGACAAAATGACAGTAGGCCATCAGTATCAGTAGTGGAGTAAGGTCAGGAGATAATAATCCATCTGGTCAGACCTGTCTTTTTTTTTTTTTTTTTAAAAATTCTTTTTGGAGATAAGCATCATAAGATCACGTGACCCACCACAGATAAACGTGCACGAATGTCACCTTCAAGGGGTATCCCCCCACTTATACGCTAGGACATGCCATTAGTACTTCAGCTCTGGTGAAACTACAACTCCCAGCATGCACACTTGCTGGGCTGCTCTTCCTACTCCCACAGGAATGAGTGGGGCATGCTGAGATTTGTAGTTTCACGACAGCTAGAGCGCCGGAGGTTGCCGACCCCTGCTCTAGCATTAGGATTTCCTGCAGGCCCCATAAACCTAAACCGGCCGTATAGACAGAAGATCTGCTGATCGCTCCTATGGTACTTGACCGCCTGCTGTCTGATCCTATTACCAGAAATAAGCGTCGCCTCTAATAGCGGACGGCTGCTTATCCCCGTCTCCACCACAAAGATCACGTCGGTGCAGATCCTGATTGACTGGCGGTGGGATTAGATCTGCATCTTTCGGTATATACGCTTCCTATCAAATCCAATCAAAAAGTGAATGGATGTGGGGTATTATTTTTTTTGGCGCAACTAACGCATCTCATGACAGACGTGGACCCGTAATGAAACGTCGCCCCGGCACCAATCAAATCGGACACAAGTTTGTTTTTTTTTCAGCACAAAGGAGAGAAATGTAAGCACCGGATGTGCAAATGTGTGCAAGTGCACAAAGCAGGTGTGAACAGACGTCAGACACAGGTCGGCCCAGCTCTTTGTTCACACGTCTCCTATTATTATGGACTACAGGGTGTCCCGGGGCGCGGGGGGCATCTGTTCCAGGCCGGCTGCTTGACAGCCATCAATCAGATGTAATACGCTGAGCAGAGGCCGGACACCAGAGCTCACACTCGTCACACACAAAATGCACAACGCCAAAGTCTGGTCGCCCTCCACATTACGTGGCTGCTTATTACAACCGCCCATGGACACACACAGGATATCCCAGCGGAAACTAAACCGTCTTATTCAATCTTAGTGAATTTTCCAAGGAACATTCAATTTTCAGGACGCGTTTCAGGCCGCCTCAGCCTGTATATTACTTGGAAAATAAAGTAAGATTGAATAAGACAATTTGGGATATTCAGTGTATGCAGCGTTGGGAATCGCTCCCTTCATGGGCAGGACGTTATCCCGGGATCAAGTGCTGACCAAGACTCTGTTCACTGCCGCCATGCTTTATACCGAAACTGCTCGGTCAGATCAATACGGAATCAGTTTGCAGAAGACCGGCTGATCAGATCCAACGAGTGACCAATGTTCGGGGAGATTTCAGACTCCCAATCGGCTTACAGAGAAAAAAAAAAAAAAAATGCTAAGAGTCGGACTTCACGCACACAGCCATATCCGTATTTCAATCGGCAAATCACGTTTCTGCAAAACACAGTGTTTCTGCGTTTTTACCGACTCCTTGTCAATAGAAAGGACTATTCTCATCTGCAATAAGGACCAGAATACAACAATGTTCTAAAATTGTGTGTGATGGCCACAAGGATCCGCAAAAAAATACGGATGGCCCCAATAGAAACGATCGGGTAAGTGCACAGTCTGAAAAATAGGAGCCATACACCTTAGACAGGTGACCGGATATTACTCCCAACCTCCCCCCATATAGGGAGCAGGGAATAAGTGACTGCAGTCTTCTCTCCAATGGGAATAAAGGATCAAGCATGCTGAAATCCAGTATGTCCAATCACTCTGGGACACCACCATATACCAGACGTCCAGCTAGTCCCACCAAACCCGGAGAGATCAGTGCACATTAATCTAATGTGTATGGGCGCCTATAACCAAGCCTGGTACAGGGCTACAGACCAGCCGCTCGGCCTGGAGGCCGCAATATATACGATCGTCTATAGATTTACTGTTTTATAGCATACGTTTCAGGAATGGAATTGAACGCACATGAAAAATTAGGCAAATAATAAAAATTTAAAAAAAATAAAAATTGGGACTGGGGAGAGTGAAAGGGAACAGAGGGGTCCAGGGGGGGCTTCAGAGGCGCCACCATTCACAGCCACACAAATACTTCGGATGTCAGAAAGTCTATAGGGTAAAGCATGGAGATCAGGAAGTCCGTCTAAGGAGTCACCTGCATATAAGGGGGCCGTATCCAAGGAAACCATAGCGATTAACCCCATCATCGCCAATTGAGTAAAATGGGTTCATTGCTGCAACCGGCCACGGTCTTGTAGAGGACTGCACTATTATATAGAAGTGTGTGTATATATATATATCTTATACATACACACACCAATGCACATACATCTCTGGATCTCCGGTGCACAGATTTATCCTGCACTGGGGTCAGGCCTGCAAAAAAAAATTCCTTACAATAAAGGGCATTATGGGGGAATGCCGAGTATCTGCATCCTTTGTAGCATCCATTGTGCCATCACCAAACCCTCCCCCCCACCTTTGCCAGTAATCCCCCTGAAGGCCTTAATCAGTTATGCAAATACTGCCCCTTCCCCACCCCCACCCAATGCATCTGCTCAGGGTCCTCCGCAGAGCTGCTTGCCCTATTCTGAACCACAGGGCGTTAACCCCTGAACTGCTGCACAGAGACAAATCTCAAAAGAAGGACCAAGAGAGAGTGAGCGGACGAGAAACAAAGCCGAGCCTGATCTCCAACCCAGCGCCTGTGGAAACCTAAAGAAAATATACATGACCTGCTGACGTCCAGGAAGAAGTTGGTCCAGTCCTTGTTTTGTCACAAGGCGGCAGGGTATGAGAAGTATATACAGAGGAAAAAAAAACTGGTAGAGAGGCACATGGCGCGGCCGTTCTGTACTGCAGATCCATAGGCACTCTACAAGCTCTGCTACATGGGGTCTCCGTACTGCACCCTATCAGAGGTACAACCCCCTAGAAATACAGTATAGGTACAAAAAAAGTCGCACAAATCACTACGGTGCCATGTTACTGCACAAAGCTGCACCGTGCCACACTATGGGTGTATGTATTTTATATACAGAAAAATCAAATAGATAAAGGGCTATTCATACAAATTATTTATGGTCAACATTCAAAAGAGCATCCGGAAAGATGGCTGCCAGGTATAAATGAGCGACAAAAAAAAAAAAAAAAAAAATTAAAAATGATCATTACAGTTTTAAAAGGGATTTTTTTTAATATATTGTAGAGCAGGGGCCTGCGTAAAAAAAATGGAAAACAAAAAAAAACAAAAAAAAAAACTTTTAAATGACTTGCTGCAGCGGTCCTCGCTGGGCCTGTAGCGGCCATGAACCTTTGAGAAATAAAACCGAACCCCTGAAATGGCTCTTCAAACTAGAGCACGGCTGCCAACGACCCCCTCGGCCTATCCCCTCCATATCGCACAATGAAACCGATATAACCATTTAGCGGGCGGACTGGATGCCGTCCAGTTTGGCGGATTATCCTGTGGCCGGCGCTTGCCGTGCAACCCACCAAGCAGCTTGTGTGCAAAAAGGAGAACAATCTCCTTGGTCGTGAAGGTCAGCACGCCCCAAGTATCTCCAGTTCACGTATATAAAACTCCGGGTATGTTATTAGAGGTGACCCCCAGACTTATCTCTCGCTTTACCCAACATCAAGAAGTGACAGCGGCGCAAGAACAGCGGCAGATCTATGGGGAGAGACGAGAGACACGACAGTGCGGCAGATGCCGAGAGAGGTTCCCAAGCAGCCATCGATTAT
Source organism: Rhinella marina (assembly GCA_900303285.1). Lineage (NCBI taxonomy): Eukaryota > Metazoa > Chordata > Amphibia > Anura > Bufonidae > Rhinella > Rhinella marina. The sequence goes on from ONZH01002217.1 coordinate 315,547, forward strand.
GAGCTGACATCACAGGAGCCCTCCCTGCCCTCGCCCATATGCTCTATAACCCTGCCAGGCAGCGGCAGCCGGGAGCTGTGGACTCCTGACCCCGACGTTTAGGACGGGTTCACAATTAGGTTTTTGGTGCGTTTTCTTAAGGTCTATGGGAGAGATGAAAGGTAGGACAAGTTTTTTTGTGCTGGTAATTGTTAATTACGTGGGTCATGCAGCGTGTTGAAGCTTTTAGGACACGTCCACACGTACCAGAATAGTCAGCATCTGTTTTTGTAAGGGTTCCGCTGCAAAGAAAACCCAAAATGCAACAAAAACTGCATGAACCAGATGCGGTTTTCACTGTGGAAAAGCGAGCGGACTTCACTCTCTCCATTGCAAAAGGGGTGAAATCCGCTGTGGAGAACCGCAGCCTAAATTGACACGCTGCAGATTCCAAACGCTCAGCGCAGGACAATTTGTGCAATGCGTTTTGATGCGTTTTTCACGCGCGTGATAAAAAAAACTAAAGGTTTACAAACAACATCTCTTAGCAACCATCAGTGAAAAACGCATTGTATCCGCACTTGCTTCAGGATGCAATGCGTTTTTCACTGAAGCCCCATTCACTTCTATGGAGCCAGGGCTGAGTGAAAAACGTAGAATATAGAACATGCTGCGTTTTTTCACGCAACACAGAACTGATGGGTGAAAAAAAAAACGCTCATGTACACAGACCTATTGAAATGAATGGGTCAGGATTCAGTGTGGGTGCTATGCGTTCACGTCATGCATTGCACCTGCGCGGAAAACTTGCTCGTGTGAAAGTTGCCTTAGGGCTCATGCACACAAAAACGTATTTTCCTTACGTTCCTTTTTTTTTTTTTTGCAGAACCATTCATTTCTATCGGTCCACAAAAAAAAAAAAAAAGGGTCAGCTGTTCTGTTCCACAAAATACAGACGCACACGAATGTCATCCGTATTTTTTGTGGATCCATTACTTGCGAACCGCAAAATACATATGGTCGCGTGCATGAGCCCTCAGTGGGTTATTTCCCCTGGTGGTTTGACATCTTGTGACCTATAAGGGGGGTGCGGTTAGGAAATGCCAGGAAAAAAAGAAAAGAAAATAAAAACACCATAAAAACAGGTATGGAAATAAAAAGCAGGAGGTTTCTATGGTGTTTTTAGTGAGAAAAAAGTGTCAGACCAAATCTGACTGAGTGCGTTAAAGGGTACTAAAGGACAAATTTGCATCTGTTCGGCTGTTCCGCAAATGTCCGTTTTGCACACTAGAATATCCACTTTTCTAACATGGAATGAGGAAATTGCGGAATGCACACGTCCCGTATCCCAGATATCTACTCAAACATTTATCAGTCATGTTGAGACTTCTCCAGTTCTGCATCCCATCAATGGAAGCCCAGACCAGACCTCCCATCACGGCAGAGGCCGACCAGTTGTTTTGCCGTCATGGCATCGTCACCCGAGACCTCAACCGTGAAGGACAGACGAGTCCCCTAAAAACAGCCGTACGAAATCTCTAGCATGCGGTCATCTCAATTTGGGCAACCCGAGTGGAGATCTGGAAGCCATACGTGGGGCTGCAAGCAATGATTTTCTTGATCATTCGAATGCATTTTATAGCGACACAATTTGGTAAAAGTGAAGTCTTCCAGACCACAAAACTCCTGGGTGGTTGCACCTTCATGATCTGTAGCACAAGAACCGTCATCCGGCTTCACTGTCTTATTCACAAGAGAACACGTCTTCAAATTACCAGTAGCAGATGGTCTGGAGGAATCACAGGCCCTTCCAGAGGCAGGATGATGTCTGGCCGGGATCCAGCAACGTGTTCATAGACTATTGACTCCTATGTCCAAGTTGTGTATTGCCCGCCATTCGATCACATCAATAGGGGGCTGTCACCTCATGTTAACAGAGTGAATGGTGAGGACCGACTACAGAGAAGACTTAGAAGGTGGAGGACTCCGTACCGCACACAGTATGGATCCTGACCATTGTGAGCTGCAATTATTTAGCATTAGCCCAGTTGCTATTTTCTCCGGCCCCATAGAAATTAATGGAAGACGGCTGCGCATGCGCAGTGCGCCCTCCTTTACTTTGGGGGCTCAGTTCTCGATAGAGGTACGGATCCCAGCAGTGGGACCCGCACCTATAAGAAAATGGGGGCGTATCCTAGCGATACGCCCCCATTGTATAAGATGAGAATAACCCTTTAACACATGAAGGTGGCGGACTACAGTGATCTCTGTACAGCGCTGTGGAATACGTTGGCGCTATATAAAGGAATAAAATAAAATACTCTGTATTCTGCCCAGAGTTCAAGCCCCGGAAGGGTGAAATTCATAATTTCTTGCTCCACTGCACAAGCCAACCTTTACAATGATATCAGACGGATGACATACCATCGCCTGAGGTCATCACCACGCTGTCAGGCGCCTATGATATAGCGCGAGCGCGGACATCCGAGCTGTGAGACGTCATGCAAGGTCATCAGCATAGATGATGGTCTTGGGTCTGTACTGAATAAGGCAGCATGTAAAAACTTAAAACGGGTTGTCCCAGAGTAGAAGAGATGGCGGCTTTCTTCCACACAAAAATAAAAACATAACGAAACAGCACCCCACCTGTCCACAGGTCATGTCTGGTATTACAGCACCGACCCACTTAAATGAATGGAGCTGACCTGCAATATTGCACACAAGTGAGATGCGGTTTTAGGGAGACAGCAGCCGTGTTTATCTACTGTCTTTAACGGCATATTCACACAACTGTATGTATTTTGTGGGCTGCAGAAAATTCGAATGACAGCCACGTTGCATCCGTTTTTCACGGACAATGCCTATTCTTGTCCACAAAACGACCAAGAATAGGACATGTTCCTTTTTTTTTTTTCTTTGCAGGGCTGTGCAACAGACATGTGGATGTGGACAACACGTGGCGTGCACTGAAATGACTGGGTCCGCATCTGAACCTGGAAAAAAATGCAGATCGGACGCGGAGCAAAAAAATATGGTCATGTGAATAGGACTTAATAACTTTCGAAATTCAAATGAGACCAATCAAGGGACTCATGACATAATAGTACAGTCATATACTGGGATGTACAAGCTTATATAAGGGGCTATTGGTATAAGACAGGGATGCCCAACCTGCGGCCCCCTCCAGCTGTTGCAAAACTACAATTCCCAGCATGCCTGGACAGCCTACAGCAATTAGGGCATGCTGGGAGTTGTAGTTTTGCAACAGCTGGAGGGCCGCAGGTTGAGCATCCCTGGTATAAGATATGCCATAACTTTCTGATAGGTGCAGGTCCCACACCTGGCTTAACGCGGGACCCAGTTCTTGAGATAGGAGTAGGTCCCAATGGTAGGACCTGCACCTATCAGACGATGGGAGATACCCGTCGGAAATTGATGGATTTTCTTTGGTCATTGCCGGGAGCTGCAGCATGCTGAATCCGGTCAATGGCAGCACAGACCACTGATCATGGTGGCAATGGATCCATATTCTCATTTTAACTTACAGCTAGACGAAAACCTTCAGTGACACCCCCCCCCCCCCCTTACCCAATACAAGCAGTCACGTACGGCCGGGTGCAGGGAGCAGTGATGCTACTAGGGACCTCCAGTGCATACACTTCCTTCAGCCGCCCGCCCCAGCTCCTTATGTATGATCACCACCAAGGAGCCGGGGGCAGAGCTGCAGAGCCTGTATAACGTCTTCCCTGGACGGAGGATGGGAAGTTCAGAGTTTCTACCCCTAATCTCCCGGATTCTTCTCACGCCAGATGCACGGTGGGGGAGGGGAGGTAAGCATTCATTTTTATCTCCTCAGCACAAAAGAATGTCATCCCCACCTTTGTCCTGACATACCTAACGCATGTACACATCCATGTCAGACCTGCATTCAGCTTCCACAGATAGAGGCCATTAACCCCGTTATCATAAGGGGCCTGCCCTGAAAAGACGCAAGCGTTACGGCGATCTAAAATGCTGCGGTCCACGCGTGACGAGGTTTCTGGAAGAAAAAAAGCCACGTTTATACAATCCCATTAAAGGGCTCATTCAGACGGCTGTATGCCGTCGGAAAAATTGCGGATCCGTGTTTTGTTTTTGCAGATTAGATGTTTTTGGGGTTTTTTTTTCGGACATGCTGAACGGATACGCATTTTTGCGGACAGCATTCGGCCGTCTGAATGAGCCCTAAATATGGAGGGATGCTCTGGACGACGGAGCTGAGCGTGCATGTGTAATTCTCAGCATATCCCTGATCGGGTCGGCCAAGCGTGCATGTGGTCTGAATGGGGGGACAGCTGCTTACGTTCCCCGAGAACAAAGGATCGGGCGTGCTGTAATACAATAGCCTGAACCTTTCTTCCTGCAACATCTGCCACAAGACGACACCCCCTCCAAAATCATCGGACATCAATGCAATGAGTAAGGGGGGTTCCAAGCAGTCAGAACCCCACCATTAGTGGACGCAGCCGCTGAGCAGAAGTTGCTTAAAATACAATGTTAAAAAAAAAAAAAAAAAAAAAAAAACAGGATAAAAAGAAATATGTAGATATATTACTAAGACTGTTTGCAGAAAAACAACCGCCAAGTAGTGATCTCCCTGCAACAATCCGGGAAGCTTCTAACCGCTCGCTCTCACCCTGGCACCATGGTGGACATTAGCGACAGGTTATGTTACCAGGCTATGTTTACACAGCGGCGCAACCGCCTGTTTATTTCAGCTAACGAGTGACAAGTGAATCCTGCGCCTCCGCGGCCACCGGCAGATATCGGCTGTTTGCTTTACAAGGCAGGGAGGACGAGGGCTCACACCCAGCTGCCCTGCAGATCCTGGGGGAATTATAAAGACGACGGCCTCCCCCGAGCGATCAGTGGCCGCACGGCTTTACTATAAGGATGTCTGCATCCTGCCCGAGCTACAGTAAAATACATCTAATTACACCTATTGTCGCTGCGACACTGCAGATCATTTCCTGTGCAATTAAAAGTGGGTATCCCATAAATTATTTTGCGAACATGTGCCCTGAATGACTTAGCTGTAATTTGCATTGTTTCTTGCATTAAAATAGATAAAAATACATTTTGCATCATTTCTGTATTCCTCCCCCCTCTTGGTGCTGCTGCTAATTAAATGGAATCACCCTCCTTCCCCCTCTGGCAGCTGACAATATCATTCCTTCTTAAAGGGTTTCTGCCATCAGAATTTAGCATTGCAAACCGAGTGTCATTTGCAATGCGCAAATGACACCTGATGACAGATCTGTTAATTTTATAGTTTCCTGTAGCGTAGTTTTTGAGAAAATTGCGTTTTTAAATATGTAAATGAGCTTCCCTAGGTGCAGGGGGCGTTAACCCTGCACCTAGTTGCGGCGTAATTCCCCCTCTTCCGTTCCGGTGATTGACAGGGCCAGGCAGCTAGCTTTTTCGGCTGCCGGCCCTGTCCGAGTCCGAAATCCCGCGCTTGCGCATTGCGATCACCAATGCGGGCGCACTGAGAGCCGCCGGTCGCCTGGATCCCGGCTTCCTCAATGCGCCCGCATTGGTGATCGCAATGCGCAGGCGCGGGATTTCGGACTCGGACAGGGCCGGCAGCCGAAAAAGCTAGCTGCCTGGCCCTGTCAATCACCGGACCGGAGGAGGGGTAAGAGGAGGAATTACGCCGCAACTAGGTGCAGGGTTAATGCCTCCTGCACCTAGGGAAGCTCATTTACATATTAAAAAAACGCAATTTTCTCAAAAACTACGCTACAGAAAACTATAAAATTAACATATCTCATCAGGTGTCAAATGACACTCGGTTTGCAATGCTAAATTCTGATGACAGAAACCCTTTAATACCCCTGCCAAAGGCACCTTCTCAGCTACACTGCCATACTACCGCATAGGCTCTGCTCCAGCCTTTTCAGGAAATGGCAAATCTGCTTCATTTTTAAAAAATAATTTTTTTTAATACTGAGACACAGACTACATATACCGTACAACCAATGCCAATTAGAATGTTCTCCTTGTTTCATCGGACTCTACAGGAAACCAAAATTTGTCCCACAAACCTGAAATTCTTAGAAGGTGCAACTCAGAAGACATTTGTAATATGCTTTTCTCACATAAGTGACTTAAGGCGCAGGGACGGTCATGGAGCAAGTAAGTGCCATACAGGCGCTCATCCTCGACACCCTAGGGCAGGGATCAGCAACCTCCGGCACTCCAGCTGTTGTAAAACTACAATTCCCAGAATGCTCCATTCATTTCTATGAGAGTTCTTAGGAGAGCAGAGGAAGTGTGCATGCTGGGAACTGTAGTTTCACAACAGCTGGAGTGTCAGAGGTTGCCTACCCCTGCCCTAAGGTCAGTTTCATAGGAAGCCAATTCACCCCTTATGCATACTCCATACAGACGTTGCCCTTGGTCGGATATTGAACCCAGGACCATGAAGGCGACCACACAAGTCACAAGGTCCTATGCATGCACTTAATATTTCCAGATATTAAAGGGATTGTCTGGGCTACAGATATTGCAGACCTATCCTTCAGGCAGGTTATCTGTATCGGATCGGTGAGCGTCTGACTACCGGTACCCCCACTAATCAGCTCTTTGTGGCTGCTGCAGTATCGGGAGTGGAAGCAGAAGGCTCCATCCACCGGGTAGCTTCCGGCACCAGCGTACCGAATGGGAGCCGATCTGCGGCATCCCAGCATAGCCAATACACAAGGTACGGAGCCGTCTGCCTCCAGATATATACACCATATAGATTCCAGTGGCATGGCAGCCCAAGACAGCTGACCAGTGAGGCAGACCCTCACCAACCAGATACTGATGGCCTGAAGATCGGTCATCAATATCTGTTGCCCTGAGGACCCCTTTAATATTACATCTCCCACTGGATGGCCAGATCCATGTGGCCTTTCAAGTGAAAATACAGGACCCCACATCGGGTGCTTTGGGGCCATTCTCACCGGTTAAAACACCAGACCCTAGTGGTTGTGATATTTCTTTGCACCGGAGTGGAAGATGTCATGCCATTAAAGGGAGTCTTTCACCAGTTTTTCACCTATATAACTAACAGCAGTGCCCCACAGAAGATTGCAGACACATCCCAGACATACCTGTGTGCACTGTGTGTCTGTATTACATGTCACATCCCAGACATACCTGTGTGCACTGTGTGTGTATTACATGTCACATCCCAGACATACCTGTGTGCACTGTGTGTGTGTATTACATGTCACATCCCAGACATACCTGTGTGCACTGTGTGCCTGTATTACATGTCACATCCCAGACATACCTGTGTGCACTGTGTCTGTATTACATGTCACATCCCAGACATACCTGTGTGCACTGTGTCTGTATTACATGTCATATCCCAGACATACCTGTGTGCACTGTGTGTGTGTATTACATGTCACATCCCAGACATACCTGTGTGCACTGTGTGTCTGTATTACATGTCACATCCCAGACATACCTGTGTGCACTGTGTGTCTGTATTACATGTCACATCCCAGACATACCTGTGTGCACTGTGTGTGTGTGTGTGTGTGTATTACATGTCACATCCCAGACATACCTGTGTGCACTGTGTCTGTATTACATGTCATATCCCAGACATACCTGTGTGCACTGTGTGTCTGTATTACATGTCACATCCCAGACATACCTGTGTGCACTGTGTGTCTGTATTACATGTCACATCCCAGACATACCTGTGTGCACTGTGTGTCTGTATTACATGTCACATCCCAGACATACCTGTGTGCACTGTGTGTCTGTATTACATGTCACATCCCAGACATACCTGTGTGCACTGTGTGTCTGTATTACATGTCACATCCCAGACATACCTGTGTGCACTGTGTGTGTGTATTACATGTCACATCCCAGACATACCTGTGTGCACGGTGTCTGTATTACATGTCACATCCTAGACATACCTGTGTGCACTGTGTGTCTGTATTACATGTCACATCCCAGACATACCTGTGTGCACTGTGTGTCTGTATTACATGTCACATCCTAGACATACCTGTGTGCACTGTGTGTCTGTATTACATGTCACATCCCAGACATACCTGTGTGCACTGTGTGTCTGTATTACATGTCACATCCCAGACATACCTGTGTGCACTGTGTGTCTGTATTACATGTCACATCCCAGACATACCTGTGTGCACTGTGTGTCTGTATTACATGTCACATCCCAGACATACCTGTGTGCACTGTGTGTCTGTATTACATGTCACATCCCAGACATACCTGTGTGTCTGTATTACATGTCACATCCCAGACATACCTGTGTGCACTGTGTGTCTGTATTACAGGTCACATCCCAGACATACCTGTGTGCACTGTGTGTCTGTATTACAGGTCACATCCCAGACATACCTGTGTGCACTGTGTGTGTGTATTACATGTCACATCCCAGACATACCTGTGTGCACTGTGTCTGTATTACATGTCACATCCCAGACATACCTGTGTGCACTGTGTGTGTGTATTACATGTCACATCCCAGACATACCTGTGTGCACTGTGTGTCTGTATTACAGGTCACATCCCAGACATACCTGTGTGCACTGTGTGTCTGTATTACAGGTCACATCCCAGACATACCTGTGTGCACTGTGTGTCTGTATTACAGGTCACATCCCAGACATACCTGTGTGCATTGTGTGTCTGTATTACAGGTCACATCCCAGACATACCTGTGTGCACTGTGTGTCTGTATTACAGGTCACATCCCAGACATACCTGTGTGCACTGTGTGTCTGTATTACATGTCACATCCCAAACATACCGGTGTGTCTGTAATCTTCTGTGGGGCAGTGCTGTTAGTTATATAGGTGAAAATGAGGTGACAGACTCCCTTTAACTAGTATTAACGCGACAAATTATGTGCAAATATACCTAGTGCTCAATACTTTCTTGCAATTCCTATGGCTTAATGCACCATGTCTGAACGGTTGCCCCCAACGGACGACGAGTCAAAATTTTCCATATCTCATTGTCGATGCCAGTGAATTGAAGCTAGAATTACAATTTTTGCATAGCCTGTAATATGACGGTAACAGCCTCCTCGACCCCGGATCTATAGTCCTCGGCGTGTGGTCTCCTCAGGCGGCATCGTACATGCACAAGACGTTCTCAAGTGCCACATACGCCAAAAGGAGAGCTTACAGTTTGGTGCGGGACTGTACAGAAGCCGGCGGCTTAATCCACATCTGCTCCGCAGGACACCTGTCCAGCTAATCCTCGCTGCCTGTATAGCCGAGCAGCACAACATTGTGAAGGATGAAGACCTCAGTGTCCTGGGGAGGGGGATGGGGGCAGAATTTCATGTCACGTTATAATATGATCGCCCACATCCTATTTGTGGTGCGTGTCACAGGAATTGAAGATATCAAGAGTTTTCAGCACGATCCAGGGGTGTCGCATTGTGAGATGCTGGGCCCTTGAGACGACAAAGCTGGTAATTAGCAGAGCGCCAGTGAAAGGAGGACGGTGCTGGGGCAGAGGTGTTCCAGTCTGGTTCACTGATTTATTGCTGTCCGTTACCTCCCATGTAAAAGAGGCTTTTTGTTCTTAGCCATGTGGAGGCACAGAACTGCAAATGTGAACGGCTTTGTGTCCCTTTTGTTTCCTTGACCGAGAACAATAAAAACAGATAAGTGAGGTTTATGGGCCGGGAGCCGGCACCCCCTGGAGATCTACACCCTCTGGTCACTGAGGAGGGACAAAAAGTGGAGAGGAATATAAAACCTCCAAGAAACCCATAACACACACCAAAGATGGACTGAGCAGGTTTCGTTGTGGTTCCTGCATCAATTTGTGATAAAACGCATGTGATTTTTGCTCATGTGACTACTGATGCATGCTCGACCCGACCCAGACAGCAGCCGTCGGGAGGCCGCCGCGCAAGGTGGACGATTAGCGGGTTCGGCCGATAGACATCCAATGTACGGCCGATGGATCTGTACGGCTCAATATTCAGGCAGATTATCAGGAACGAAGGTTCTTGCAAACTTTCATGCCCGACAATCTGCCCGTGTAAAAGGTGAACACGACCACCTGATAGACGAGCGAAACATCGGGTGCGCAGGCACCTAAATCATTATTTATGGGCAGCAGATTGTGGGGTCTAAACAGTGATCTGCTGCCCAGAAACAATGCAGCTGTATAAGGACAAGCGATCGCAATAGCGACCCTTCATCCTCATACTGTGGAGGTGATCGATGCATGTAGATCCAGCGCTTCATCTCCACTGAGCGAGCAGCCGACTGTCAGGAAGGAAGGAGCGCTTCCTTTCCGGCAATCTGCTCCTCACTGGTACATGTCAATCCACTTTAAGTCTTACAAGATAAAAGCTAAGCTCCGAATGGTTTGTGTATACAGCTCCTGTGCAGATCTATACCTGTCCACGGTAACAGACCACAAACAAACCCCAAGTAGTTGGATCCTGCAGCAACACAACCTTTAAAAAGGGGTTATCCGACCCCAAAAATGCCCGGGACCCTCACACAGATTGTACTGGCCTCACTTCTGCACGTCCACCGCTGAATCTCCCCGCGATGCTAGGGAGGCTTGTTCCCGCCGGGGCCTGCTATTGTCTGCCCCCACACCTGCAGGCAGATGTCCGCGCGACGGGGAGAAGCAGCGGTGGCCGTGCGGGCAGCAGAAGTGGCGTGGGCACAGTGGAGCGAAGTAAGTACAATTTGTGTGAGGGGCCCGTCCATTTGGGGGCAGGGGGCATTTTTTGGGTTCGATAATACCCTTATTAGGGCAGTGGAGGATAGATTAAAGGGGATGTTGACATATGCACTTACACATTTCCATTGAAAAGTTTCAGCCTAGCCGGATACTGCCCCGCACTGCCAGATTCCCACCGACTGTAATGGTATCCCAAAGCTTTCCAGCAAAAAGACAACTTTCGGCTGGACAAAAAGTCATGCATGCACAAGTTTTTGTCTGGCCAAAACCCAGAATTTATGGCGGAAAGCACACGGATCCCATTATAGTCAATGGGGATCCGGCAGTGGGAGGGCAGTATCCGGCTAGGCCAAATATGGTGAACTCCGGCAGATGTTCCTCTGCCAGAACAGCCATATCTGTAAATGCTTAGGTGAACGTAGCACAACATACAGTGAATATTGGTAAGACTGATAGCAATACAAGTGTAGGATTATGCTACACAGCGTAGACGCTGTTAAAAAACAGGGTTTTTTTTGTTTTTTGAACAGCTGTCTAAACGTACCCTTCTTAGGCTACTTTCACACTAGCGTTATGGAATTCCGATATTGAGTTCCGTCATAGGGGCTCAATACCGGAATAAAACGCTTCAGTTTTGTCCCCATTCATTGTCAATGGGGACAAAACTGAAATCAAGACAACTGAATGCTCCTGAAAGCGTTCCGTTCCGTCTTCAGACCGGAGAGCAAACCGCAACATGCTGCGGTTTGCTCTCCGTACTAGTTATCCGCACCTAAACGGATCCGGAATGACCCCCAATGCAAGTCAATGGGGACGGATGCGTTTGGTGTGGACACACTTGTAAACGGATCTGTCCTCCATTGACTTTCAATACAGGTTATTCCGGATCCGTTTAAAAGATGCTAAAGATAATTCAACCAGATCTGGAATTACGGATCCGCAAGGTTGTAGTATTCAGTACGGATCCGGCGGGTCCCTTCACCCGCCTGATCCGTACTAAGGCTAGTGTGAAAGTAGCCTAACATGGAAGACCGGATTACATAGGATGTAGACAGAAGGCAGAATTCCAGGCTAGCGTCTCTTTAAATATCTTACACTTGTGAACAGTGACGTCAGATCTCCATTATTTCAGGAAAAAAAAAAAAAAAAAAGATAACTGGCAGCGACGTACCCAGCGTTCGGTCACAAAGAGCGTTAATTGGGAGTTTTGGTGCTCGAACGGGTGACTAAGCATTGACTCATCGCCCAAAATGTCAATTCACCCTCGGGAAGAGTCATTCTTTATCAGAGCTGCGACATTTTAAAACACGGACGAAAAGAAGTATAAATTGTATGTCGACGTACAATACTCCTGTCAGTTTAAAGCCACCGCCCGATCACGACCTCAGATATTATAGATAAGTCAGCGGGAAGCTTCCCTGCTATTTATCATGCTTAGATCTTGCTCCTTGGCTGCCAGAAGGGCAGAGCAGTGACTACAGCGCCTACAGGAGGTAGTCAGAGACACACCTCCTGTTGTCGCTAGAAATCAGCCAAAAAGTGAGTGTTTTTATCCCTCGCCCTATTGATTTCGGACGGTTTACTGAATGTCTTACCACTCCGGCTGTATTAATATTTCATCGGTAATCTAAAACACTCAAAACTACCTCCGGGCAGACCAAGGAGGATGGGGCTTCAGCAACACTTCTAATTATCTTACTAATTTATGGGCCCAGCCAGAGATCAGGCCATCAGCGGATTATTTATTCATCTGTTTATGAGCGGTCACAAATCTCCATTTCCATGTATTAACACCGTATCGCACCGACCCTGAATCCAGGACACATCAGTACACGGGCCCACAAGCTTCAGATTTCTTATCGATGGCAGAGGGTCACACTCCCTGCAACCGCACCAAACCCCTCTTTTGCAAGTCCATGTTGTTCTCGGGAGCTCGGCAGCCCCCACGCTGTATAGTGGTTGTGCTTGGTATTGCAGCTCAGGCCCATTCACATGAATAGGCCACGTGAACACAAAAACAAGTTTGACGTCACTGACCGAGAGAGGGTGCAGCCCTCACCGGAGCTCCATGACCTATTCAAATGGATGTCCGGAGTCAAACATCAAACGCCCTTCCCCCACCGATCAGACGTTGATAACCCGTTCTGAGAATAAGCCATTAAAGGGGTATTCTCATCTCAGACAATGGGGGCATATCGCTAGGATATGCCCCCATTGTCTTACAGGCGCAGGTCCCACATCTATATTGAGATCAGAGGGGGGAGCGCTGTGCCTGGAGGACCCCAGGTTTCTCGGGGTCCGGCCACCACCAGGCGCAGCTCCCATAGAAATGAATAGGAGCGCAACGCGCATGGGTGGCCACCGCTCCCATTCATTTCTATGTAGCCAACGGAAATAGCCGAGCCCCCTCCTTTACTTTGGGGGATCCGTTCTCGATATAGGTGCGGGTCCTAGTAGTGGGACTCGCACCTATAAGACAATGGGGGCGTATTCTAGCTATATGCCCCCATTGTCTAAGATGGGAATAACCTTTAATATCGTACTTCCAGAGACCACCCACTTAAAGGGGTTCTGCAGATCATCAGCCTCCGATCGGGGCTAAGCTCTGTTCACTTGAACGGAGCTTAGCCCCGCCCAGGCCAGTGATACTAGTCGTGACGTCATTGGGCCTGCGGTAAACACAGAGGAGGCCGCGGCTCTCCTGGAGCGCCGCTGCCTTCTCAAACAGCTGAACGGCAGGGTCCCCGGGTGTCAGACCGCCGCCGATCAGAGGCTGATGATCTATCCAGAGGATAGATCATCAGTTTTATAGAACTGCAGAACCCCTTTAAGCAAAACCTACCAACCTCACACACAGAGTCAAAAATCCCGCATGGAATCTGTGCAAAAAGCGACACAGGCTGCATAGTTTAAAGCCGCAGAACGTCAAGTTGTTCTGCGGATTTTCGCCTTTTGGAACGCAGAGGGCAAAATCCTCTGCAAAACCCGCATGTACCGTGTGCAAATTTTTTATTTATTTTTTTTACAGCATTTTACATTCCATGTGGAGGTACCCTTGCTAAAAACTGTGAACAAATGCGTTATGTGAACACGGCTCGAAACCCAGACTGGATAAACATGAAAATTTGGTTTGGCCACCCACAAGGCTAGCCATGGAGGATGGGAGCCTGACACATGACCCCTCAGGTCACACACACCGGATCACTCCCGGCTGTAATGTGTGGTCACAGGATCAGACACACAAGGGAAAAAAAAAAACAAAAAAAACATCAGATTCTTAGGACTCTCCTCCCGATGACTTCTTTCTTACGTGGCTGACCTCATCTCATTACTGAATGCAACTTGTACAGGCTCTGCTAACAACATTCCTTCATTATAATTCAGGCATTTGGACAAACTTGCAAAGGTCATGAATATTTTGCAAGCAATTGTTACTCTTCCAATGCAACTCGAAAATAAAAAGAGTTAAGCAACTTTGCAAACTGTTTTTATTTTATTCTATACAGCTCCTAGGCAGAACCATGTGTTGCTATGGTTACAGACTACAAACAGTAATAGTAATAACTGGAATGGGTGGACTACAGTACCCAGAAAGATTATCAAAATTAGGCTTATTCACTTTAGAAAAAAGACGACTGAGGGGAGATCTAATAACTATGTATAAATATATCAGAGGTCAGTTCCAAGATCTCTCCCATCATCTATTTATCCCCAGGACTGTGACTGTGACGAGGGGACATCCTCTGCGTCTGGAGGAAAGAAGGTTTGTACACAAACATAGAAGAGGATTCTTTACGGTAAGAGCAGTGAGACTATGGAACTCTCTGCCTGAGGAGGTGGTGATGGTAAGTTCACTAAAAGAGTTCAAGAGAGGCCTGGATGTATTTCTGGAGGGTAATAATATTACAGGTTATAGTTACTAGAGAGGGGTCGTTGATCCAGGGAGTAATTCTGATTGGAGTCGGGAAGGAATTTTTTTCCCTAAAGTGAGGAATATTGGCTTCTACCTCACAGGGTTTTTTTTGCCTTCCTCTGGATCAACTTATAGGAAAACAGGCCGAACTGGATGGACAGATGTCTTTTTTCGGCCTTGTAAACTATGTTACTATGTAAACCCAGCGAGTAGTCTGATCCTCCAGTCATGTTTTACTCCTCTCCCTCCACTTTTAGGGCTCATGCACACGACCGAACGTATTTTGCAAAACACGGATGACGTCTGTGTGTATTCCGTATTTTGCGGAACAGAACAGTTGGCCCCTAATAGAACAGTCCTATCCTTGTCCGTAATGCGGACAATAATAATAGGCCTTTAGACTGTAGGTTGGTAAGGGGTGCAGAAGGAAGGGACAATCCTGTGACCGCAGGTAGGGGGTACACACTGGGATGTTTGTAGATGCAAAATGGTGGCATTTTTCTTCCCAAATTCTCAATTTTTATTTTTTTTTTTTGGACTAATAGTTGCATGCAAAAGTGCAGTGACGGCTAACCTCCGGGACTCCAGCTGTGGTTAAACTACGACTCCCAGCATGCTACAATCATTTCTGTGGAGTTCTGACGACAGCCAAGCAAGGGGGCATCTTGGGAGTTGTAGTTTTACCACAGCTGGAGTGCCGGAGGTTAGCCATCACAGGTCTATCATCATCAGCACACGATAGAAGACTTTTGTTCAGAGATAAGTGGCTTCAGGGGTACCTGGTAGCTGCTTATCCTTCAATTCTATTGAAATCTCATGCATGAGTGGCTGACCCAAAAGAATAAAAAAAATAAAAATGTACAACGTTGACCACAGACCTGACAATGGCAAGATCCCTGCATATGCAGCACAAGTTAATGAAACACAACCATAAAAACATTGGAAACACCAGAAACGTTCATCTTCATGGTAATGCTGCCATATACAACACGGATAAGCAAATAATACCGAGCAATCACTGTCTGCCAGGACTACACCGCACACGTGACTTATGCAGAAAGCCCGTCAGCCCTTACCAAGAGATCAACGAACACCTCCACATGAGGACGACCAGTTACCATGATCTAGTAACAACCTGTCCATACTGGAAGCACAGACTGGAGGAAAGGGGGATCTGACAAAGTCCATCCAGGCTGGTGATCGAGCCTGTGGATCACCTAAAAGCAGCCGCCATGATGAGCAAAGATGGCAGGTCCTGACACTGCAGAATTCATCATTTACCAGGATTTCAACCGCCCATCGTCCTTTTTGGTAAGTGCGCGAATTTCCCAAGAAATAATTGTGGTCTTCATTTCTATATTGTTCCAGCCCTCTATTATTCCAACTAGAAGAAAGGTAAAACTGGGTGTTATCAGTCTGCTACTGGCAGCACTGATTGCACAGTGTGTCAGACTGTGCAGGGACACACCCCCAACTACTAACACCAGCTGGACCTCCTTTGTAAACTTCTAGCAGGAATAATAAAGCAATGGCACAACAAAAAAAAGTCACAAGAACAGCGGCTCCAGAACTGCAATGCATATCCATGGGCTCTCATGGGACATAGAACATATGTGGCAAAGAATGCTTAACCAGTGGCACAAGTCAAAGACATCCATCCAATCTATACTGCCGACATACACAATGGGAAATAACCGTAAAAGTTCTGACAACAGATCACACCTTTACACTCTCTTTCTCCTGCTCCAAGTGGATTCACCATCTTATTAACAACCACATTTTATCTCGGCATTATATCCAGAATAACAGGGGATTAAAACCAAAACCTCCGGCTACTTACATAGTCGTGGAAAGCTTTCGCTTCACTTGAGTGTTCACAGGTGTCTCTGCGCTCCGGCGCCGCACAGTACAGGTCCCAGAATACACTGCACGCAGAGAAGAGGGAGAGGAACAGAGTCAGACAACAAATTACAATGTAACATACTATGGGAAGTACTGTAGGTCTCCTCACCTGGACCCCCAACCATACCATGGAAAGTACTGTAGGTCTCGTCACCTGGACCCCCAACCATACCATGGAAAGTACTGTAGGTCTCGTCACCTGGACCCCCAACCATACCATGGAAAGTACTGTAGGTCTCCTCACCTGGACCCCCAACCATACCATGGAAAGTACTGTAGGTCTCGTCACCTGGACCCCCAACCATACCATGGAAAGTACCGTAAGTCTCGTCACCTGGACCCCCAACCATAGTATGGAAAGTACCGTAGGTCTCCTCACCTGGACCCCCAACCATACCATGGAAAGTACCGTAGGTCTCGTCACCTGGACCCCCAACCATAGTATGGAAAGTACCGTAGGTCTCGTCACCTGGACCCCCAACCGAACTATGGGAAGTACTGTAGGTCTCCTCACCTGGACCCCCAACCATACCATGGAAAGTACTGTAGGTCTCGTCACCTGGACCCCCAACCATAGTATGGAAAGTACCGTAGGTCTCGTCACCTGGACCCCCAACCATAGTATGGAAAGTACTGTAGGTCTCGTCACCTGGACCCCCAACCATAGTATGGAAAGTACCGTAGGTCTCGTCACCTGGACCCCCAACCATAGTATGGAAAGTACTGTAGGTCTCGTCACCTGGACCCCAACCATAGTATGGAAAGTACTGTAGGTCTCATCACCTGGACCCCCAACCATACCATGGAAAGTACTGTAGGTCTCGTCACCTGGACCCCCAACCATAGTATGGAAAGTACTGTAGGTCTCATCACCTGGACCCCAACCATACCATGGGAAAGTACTGTAGGTCTCGTCACCTGGACCCCCAACCATACCATGGAAAGTACCGTAAGTCTCGTCACCTGGACCCCCAACCATAGTAATGGAAAGTACCGTAGGTCTCGTCACCTGGACCCCCAACCATAGTATGGAAAGTACCGTAGGTTCTCGTCACCTGGACCCCCAACCGAACTATGGGAAGTACTGTAGGTCTCCTCACCTGGACCCCCAACCATACCATGGAAAGTACTGTAGGTCTCGTCACCTGGACCCCCAACCATAGTATGGAAAGTACCGTAGGTCTCGTCACCTGGACCCCCAACCATAGTATGGAAAGTACCGTAGGTTCTCGTCACCTGGACCCCCAACCGAACTATGGGAAGTACTGTAGGTCTCCTCACCTGGACCCCCAACCATACCATGGAAAGTACTGTAGGTCTCGTCACCTGGACCCCCAACCATAGTATGGAAAGTACCGTAGGTCTCGTCACCTGGACCCCCAACCATAGTATGGAAAGTACTGTAGGTCTCGTCACCTGGACCCCCAACCATAGTATGGAAAGTACCCGTAGGTCTCGTCACCTGGACCCCAACCATAGTATGGAAAGTACTGTAGGTCTCGTCACCTGGACCCCCAACCATAGTATGGAAAGTACCGTAGGTCTCGTCACCTGGACCCCCAACCATAGTATGGAAAGTACTGTAGGTCTCATCACCTGGACCCCCAACCATACCATGGAAAGTACTGTAGGTCTCGTCACCTGGACCCCCAACCATACCATGGAAAGTACCGTAAGTCTCGTCACCTGGACCCCAACCATAGTATGGAAAGTACCGTAGGTCTCGTCACCTGGACCCCCAACCATAGTATGGAAAGTACCGTAGGTCTCGTCACCTGGACCCCCAACCGAACTATGGGAAGTACTGTAGGTCTCCTCACCTGGACCCCCAACCATACCATGGAAAGTACCGTAGGTCTCCTCACCTGGACCCCCAACCATAGTATGGAAAGTACCGTAGGTCTCGTCACCTGGACCCCCAACCATAGTATGGAAAGTACTGTAGGTCTCATCACCTGGACCCCCAACCATAGTATGGAAAGTACCGTAGGTCTCGTCACCTGGACCCCCAACCATAGTATGGAAAGTACTGTAGGTCTCATCACCTGGACCCCCAACCATACCATGGAAAGTACTGTAGGTCTCGTCACCTGGACCCCCAACCATACCATGGAAAGTACCGTAAGTCTCGTCACCTGGACCCCCAACCATAGTATGGAAAGTACCGTAGGTCTCGTCACCTGGACCCCAACCATAGTATGGAAAGTACCGTAGGTCTCGTCACCTGGACCCCCAACCGAACTATGGGAAGTACTGTAGGTCTCCTCACCTGGACCCCCAACCATACCATGGAAAGTACTGTAGGTCTCGTCACCTGGACCCCCAACCATAGTATGGAAAGTACCGTAGGTCTCGTCACCTGGACCCCCAACCATAGTATGGAAAGTACCGTAGGTCTCGTCACCTGGACCCCAACCGAACTATGGGAAGTACTGTAGGTCTCCTCACCTGGACCCCCAACCATACCATGGAAAGTACTGTAGGTCTCGTCACCTGGACCCCAACCATAGTATGGAAAGTACCGTAGGTCTCGTCACCTGGACCCCCAACCATAGTATGGAAAGTACCGTAGGTCTCGTCACCTGGACCCCCAACCATAGTATGGAAAGTACTGTAGGTCTCGTCACCTGGACCCCAACCATAGTATGGAAAGTACCGTAGGTCTCGTCACCTGGACCCCCAACCATAGTATGGAAAGTACTGTAGGTCTCATCACCTGGACCCCCAACCATACCATGGAAAGTACTGTAGGTCTCGTCACCTGGACCCCCAACCATACCATGGAAAGTACCGTAAGTCTCGTCACCTGGACCCCCAACCATAGTATGGAAAGTACCGTAGGTCTCGTCACCTGGACCCCCAACCATAGTATGGAAAGTACCGTAGGTCTCGTCACCTGGACCCCCAACCGAACTATGGGAAGTACTGTAGGTCTCCTCACCTGGACCCCCAACCATACCATGGAAAGTACCGTAGGTCTCCTCACCTGGACCCCCAACCATAGTATGGAAAGTACCGTAGGTCTCGTCACCTGGACCCCCAACCATAGTATGGAAAGTACTGTAGGTCTCATCACCTGGACCCCCAACCATAGTATGGAAAGTACTGTAGGTCTCGTCACCTGCACCCTCAACCATACCATGGAAAGTACTGTAGGTCTTGTCACCTGCACCCTCAACCATAGTATGGAAAGTACCGTAGGTCTCCTCACCTGGACCCCCAACCATAGTATGGAAAGTACCGTAGGTCTCGTCACCTGGACCCCCAACCATAGTATGGAAAGTACTGTAGGTCTCGTCACCTGCACCCTCAACCATACCATGGAAAGTACTGTAGGTCTTGTCACCTGCACCCTCAACCATACCATGGAAAGTACCGTAGGTCTCGTCACCTGCACCCCCAACCGAACTATGGAAAGTACCGTAGGTCTCGTCACCTGCATCCCCAACTGAACTATGGAAAGTACCGTAGGTCTCGTCACCTGCACCCCCAACCGAACTATGGAAAGTACTGTAGGTCTCGTCACCTGGATCCCCAACCATACCATGGAAAGTACTGTAGGTCTCGTCACCTGGACCCCCAACCATACCATGGAAAGTACTGTAGGTCTCGTCACCTGGACCCCCAACCATACCATGGAAAGTACCGTAGGTCTCGTCACCTGGACCCCCAACCATGTCATATTTCAGGCATCATGAAGATTTCAACAAATGCAGTTGTGATATTTTTGTTATATAGCTATATGAATTATTTTATTACAGGTAATGAAGAAAAACGCCATGAAAAAGTAGCGTTTTTTTTTTTTTGGGGGGTGGGGGGGCGTTTGTATAGCACTAATCTCCGTCACATTTAGGTAAAATTTGGACAATGTGGTTTTCAAGTGGCATAAAAAGACAACAAGACACAGACACAAACTTGCTCAATGTTTCACTCACCACCACCATGAATGTAAGAATCCTGGAGGTTCCCCTAATGTGATATTCTTCTCCCACCTTATCTGTAAGAACAACAAAAGAAACATTTAAAACTCCAAAATAAAGCTAAAGAGTAAAAACAAGAGCAGAAAAGCCTAAAAACAGGGTGAAGAGGCCCCCTGTACACAGACTATCGCAGCGGGTGACAGTCTAATGCAGGGATCAGCAATCTCCGGCACATCACCTCTGCAGAAACTACAATTCCCAGAAGGTTTCATTCACTTCTATGGGAGTTAAAAGAACAGGCAGGAAAGTTTGCATGCTGGGAGTTGTAGTTTCACAGCAGCTGGAGTGCCTCAGGTTGCTGATCCCTAGTCTAATATATATGGGGAGCTTCCGACTACCTACAGATGTCAGGGGAGTGAAGGATCAGAGGCATTGAATTACAACGCCCGATCTTTTTATTCTCCCGGGAGGTAAGCTGCCGCCATCTGTGTCTGGCACCAAGCGACTGGCAGTGCTACAGTAACCAGGTATGACCACTACACAGCGGCCCGAAGTGTAGATCCGGTGCTGCAGATCACAAAAACAGCTCAACAGTGAGGGTGCTGGGTGTCAGAAAACAACTGATCTGATACTGAGAGCCTTTAAGTGCTAGAAGACCCCTTTAAATCTCCAAAACGTATGATTGGTCACAATTTCAGTAGCACTCTGCCATGTTGGAAATCTCCAGGTCTTTCTGACTCGTCTCATCTTAGGCTCTTGTGGTGGGACTCCTGAGGTGAGCAGAGAACAGCTGCGCCTGACCTCCATTCATTTCTAAGGGACTTCCGGAAATTTTCATAATTCCCATAGAAATTAATAAAGAGCATGAGGTGCACTCTCCTTAATTCAGGGGCCTGTGCTGGAGATCGGTGCGGGTCCTACTTCTGAGACCCACACCTATCTGACTGATGGCATATCCTACTGATACTCCAAAGTCCGAGATAACACAACCCCTTTAATAGTTAAAGGGGTTCTGTAGTTCTTTAAAACTGATGACCTATCCTCTGAACCTGTGGGCAGGGGTGGTTCTCGTTTTGGAAGAATGCAGCCATAGTTTTTCTACTCCAGGACACCCCCTTTAATTTATTGCTTAAAGGGGTTCTGGATACATCATCAGCCTCTGATCGGCAGCGGTCCGACACCCGGGACCCCCGCCAATCAGCTGTTTCAGAAGGCAGCGGCACGGCCTTCTCTGTGTTTACTGCAGGCCCAGTGACGTCACGACTAGTATCACTGGCCTGGGCGGGGCTAAGCTCTGTTCACTTGAATGGAGCTTAGCCCCACCCAGGCCAGTGATAGTAGTCGTGACGTCACTGGCCGGCGGTAAACACAGAGAAGGCCCCGACGCTCCTGCAGCGCCGCTGCCTTCTCAAACAGCTGATCGGCGGGGGTCCCGTGTGTCGGACCGCTGCCGAACAGAGGCTGATGATCTATCCAGAACCCCTTTAAGCAATAAATTAAAGGGGGTGTCTTGGAAGAAGGCAGCCATAGTTTTTCTACTCCATAACGAGAACCACCTCTGCCCACAGGTTCTGTGTGGTACTGCAGCTGTGCCCCACTAAGGCCTCATGCACACGGCCGTTGCTGTTTTTGTGGGCCACAAATTGTGGATCCGTGAAACACAGATACTGGCCATGTGTGTTCTGCATTTTGCAGAACGGTACGTCCTGCCCTCTGAAGAACTGTCCCATCTTAGTCCACAAAATACAACACGAAAATGAGATATTCTATTTTTTTTTTTTTATTCGGGGGCCGCGGAACGGGCATTGAAGTGAATGGGTCCGCATCTGATCTACAAAACCACGGCACTAACTCCAACGAACCCAAGCGGCATTACCAGTCACGACCCCTGGACAGCGTCGGTGCCATTTTGGAAGAAGGCAGCCATGTTTTTCTAATCCTGGACAACCACCCTTCAAGTGCGAATCACAAATCCTGGCACATCCCCATGTATCAGTCGTTTCGTTTCCAAGCAGGAGGTGTGAGATCTACTTCATTAGAGCAGAAAAGCCCAGATAACATCCAATGTGTCGCCTATGGAAGCGGAGAGGCTCAGGCAGAATAAAGTCTGCTGTAAACAGAGGCCTGCATTCTGCATGTGTCTCAGGCCTGGGCTCTGATAGTGATAGATCCCAGTGCAAGACAATAAGCGAACAATGTTACCACAAGGCACCCCAGCAAGTGCACACAGTCCAGATAAAAACTGCATAGGGATAACCTACGTGGTGCACAAAACATGTCTACATGCACCTCCATAGGTTAGCATTCGCGGCAATCACGTCTACTATTGCACTGCGATCTACCGTGACCGCAGTAATTTTCCGTGCGTAACGTCCCCGTGGAGGCCCGGCCGAAACGATAGCGATAAAGACATCTAGATCTTACCTCTGACAGGAACGTCTGTGCGGATTTCTGGGCACCAACATGAAGTAGATATTCATACACGTAAAGAGCAAGCCTGGAAAAGAAAGACGAAAACGATCAGGATGGATCCTTCTTATCCTAGGAAGCAGCACGCCTACAGTGGAGGGGGCGATGTACAAGAGCCACAATTACAGTCTGTGGAGGACTTGTCATGAAAAAGAACCATAGACCTTTAAAAGGATATTCCCCAACCTGGACATGCACGGCTTTCTTCATGCAAGGCTATGGGACTCCTGAAAATTGATTAGCAGTGCATAAGGGGGGAGGAAAGGATGCTGCGCATGCGCAGAATGCTAATCACTCACGTCGCTATCCCGTTCCCGAGATAGGAGCTGATGCCAGAGGTGAGAGCCGCACCTATCAGACATTTACAGCACTCCTTATGGATGCCAGAAATGTTCACCATTTTTTCATAGAATTATTTGTAGCCTTCAGAGCTGCAATCTCCCAGCATTCAATGCTGGCTCAGTGCTCACTGTGGTGATGTGCATTCTGGGAATAAACCAGGTAGGGAAAAAAAAAAAAAAACAAAGCTCGCCATACACATTAGGCCTAGTTCACACTTCAGTGATTTGGTCAGTGGTTTCCATCACTGATTGCGGGTCAAAAAACACAGAAGAGGTGCAAATCTTTCCATTATACACCAACAGATTATCTGACCAATATCTGTCCAATCAGTCCAATAGTTGGTGTGTGTATAACCAAAGATCTGACCAATGACTGGTCAGAAAACCTATTGGTGTAATACAGCCCTCATCTCTGCGGAGGCTCCACTCCTGGTTTTGGCTCACAATCACTGACCAAACACTGCAGTGTGAACTGGGTCTTAGACGCATTCCCTGCAGGTGCCCTCTAAGTTTGGCTGAGTGTGCATGTGTCCTGAATGGGGAGAGGGAGGAAAGCTAAGAATGCATGTGTATGGAACGGGCTACCTGAGATGCATAGGAAGAAAATACAGGCAGTACATGCGGCAGATGTGTTGCAGAATTTTTGGCAACCAAAAACTAGTTCTCTTCATTTAAATAGGGTCCTATGGAGGGGGAGGGGGACTTCGTCTGAATGGGGCTTGCAGAAATCCTGCCGCAAGTGAATTCATGATCACAAGTGCACGCGCTTCATACCACGTGTCGCTTGGGACGTACAGATGATCAGACGGCAGACAAGAGATCGCTGCTGGAAAGAGCGTACAAAGGAAAAAAGGGGGTGGGGGTCCTGAGGCATGAAATCCCAGGGAAACAGGAAGAGAAGAAACCTGAACCATAGAAGACAGGAAGACGGAGCAGGGAGGAAACTTTACCAAGATGGAGCCGAGCATGGAAACGGAGAGGGAAAGTGGAAACGGGGGGAGAAGGCCGATGTATGTATGAAGGAGGCCACTTTCACATCAGTGTTTTGAGTTTCCGACAGAGGGTCTCAAAACGGTTCAGTTTAGGGCCAACGTATTGTGAACGGGGTAAGCAGGATGCGCTATGTTTAGTGACCGGACATAAAAGTGCAGCAAGCGGCGGTTTTGTGTCTGGTCATGGAAACGGAACAAACCGGATCACAATGTGAGCCAATGGTGCCGGACGTGCTTTTTTCTGATCCGAAAAAAAAAAAAAACCCTAAAAATAGATCCGTCACCCACTGACTTACGTTTTTAGCGATGGATCCGGTTTATTCCGGTTTGCATTAACATAACCGTAGGCAAACGGAACGGATGCACCAAACACAACAGAACAATTTTGGTCCGGTTTTGAGATCCTCTGCCAGTTCTAAAAAACGGAAACCAAAACGCAAACGGGAAAGTAGAAACTGAACGTAAAGACTGGAAATGGAGGAGGGCGAAGGACATGTAATAACAGAGCACGTTCCCTAATATGCCATGTGAGAAAAGCTTAAAGGGGTTTTCCAAGATCTTTATATTGACGGCCTCTCCTGTTCGAAGAGGCCGTGGCGCTCTGGTGAGGGCCCGCTGCATTTTCCTAAGCCAGTGATGTCACATTCATCGGTCACATGACCTAGGTGCAGCTCAGTCCCATTCAAGTGAGCTGCAATACCAAGCACGGCCACTACACAGCGCCGCGGCTGCCTCAAACAGCAGATCAGCGGGGGCCCGGGTGTTCAGAAAACTCTTAAAATAACGACACGCAGGGCTGCAAGAAACCGAAGGTTCCCACAGCCGAGCTACATACTCCCTAGAGGAACACAGGCTGCCATTTACGGCTGCAGGGAATCTACGGACCTGTCAGCAGACTACAGGCTGTATTATAAATGACTGTAGTCTGCAGACAGCTCTTCGAGGCGTAACCAGAGGGCTCCGCAGCTAAAGGGGAACAATTCTGATAATATGCAATCAATTTTAAGAAATTGCAACTCGACGGGGAGGAACATTCATCTGATCGGCCCGCCTAAACCTCCCACTGATCAGGCGACGTTAGCGGCTGATAAAATCTTTTATATAGGCGCTAAAATAAAAAAAAAATTTCAGCAGCACGTCTCCCCCTGTAAAAATGTAAAATACGCAAAACTGAACGGCGGCAAATGATTGCGTGACTCCCGTACAGTTGGCACCGACTTCTGTAAAGCTCCGGTTCACTGGTCATTTCGGCCCATAGAGAAGAGCCCAAAGTGCCCCCAAGATCGACAACTTCGCTCAGTCCGACAAACCTAAGAATACAGGGCCGAAAGCAAAGGAGCCAAACATTGGAACCCCCCAAGTCATGAATGGATATAGGTAAAGGGGTTCCCCGCTCTGGACAATCCCATCCCTTGATATCACGATGATACCTCTCTGACAGTAAGTGTGCGGTTTCTCTACAGTGCCTCCACAGGAAAAAGGAAGCATTACACAAAGCTTGTTCAAATGAATGGGCTTTCTGGATTACGGAGGGGGCAAATCGGGACCTCCAATGGGAGAGACGATCTTTGTAGCCCCTGGGAATGCCCACACACCACTAACACCAAATTCTCTAACATGGTGTATGAAAATCGGGTTCTCTACACCGGACAACGAGTCATCCTATTAAAGTCCACCCCTTTAAGTCACAGTGATGCACTGAAACTCTTCTGATTAAAATATGGATGACGGGTCACCCAGCGTAACAAGAGAATACAACGTCCCGGGATGAGAAGAAACGTCCCGGGACGGATGTAAATCAGTGCCAGGGGTGCAACCAACATTGTATACCCCAAAGGCGGGCATCATGGAGAACATGACAGGGTTGGGAACCCAAGCTTCTCACTCCATGTAATAGGTGACAGGTGGAAGAAATAAAATCACCATTCATGGAGGGCAGACATGGCTCACACGTAGACATTGGCATAAGCGGGTATGGCACATGGTCACAGGAGGCTTCACTCAAAGGGGCGCAGCTTTCTAGTATCCGCCATATACATCAGCGTCAGAGCCGGACGAGCAGCCTAACATTATAAGTGACGTCACAAGGGGAGGGGGGTTTATACAAAAACACTGCTGTATACCTGGGGGGGGGGGGGTGGTACTTGGATGGGTTTATAAATTATACGGACATGGGGGGGGGGGGGTCAAGGTTCAGAGGCGAGAGGAGAAAGAAATGTTGGGAGGCACCAGAAGTGGCATCATTAGAAAGAAGGGTGGGGGGGTACGGCATGGTTCTGGGACATTGACATCATCAGGAGGTCCGTAAATTAGGGAAGGCAACAGATATAGTTAAAGGGACACAGGTCACATGACTGGGGGAGGGGAGCAAAAGAGATTACATTACAGGTACAGAAGCAACAGGAAAGCACAAGACAATACTATGGGGGTTATAGGGGGTGCAAAAAGGGAGTATCAGTCATACCTATAAGCAACACATAAAGGTCAGGGGGCAGCAGACAATACGGGGGGGGGGGGGAGAGATGTTGTTCAGCAAAAAATACTGGGGGGTACATGGGTCAGAAGACAGTATTATGGGGGTACACGTGGGTCCGGGGGCAGCAACCAATACTAGGGGGTACAAGTGGGTCAGGGGGCAACAGACAATACTATGGGGGTACAAGTGGGTCAGGGGGCAACAGACAATACTATGGGGGTACAAGTGGGTCAGAGAGCAGCAGAAGGTTTTAGGGGTACACATGGGTCAGGGCAGCACAGTATTAGGGGGTATATGTAAGTTGGGGGCAGCAAAATACTAGTGTGGTACATGTGGGTCCGGGGGCAGCAGACAATACTGGGGGGGGGGGGGGGTACATGTGGGTCGGGGGGCAGCAGACAATACTAGGGGGGGGTACATGTGGGTCGGGGGGCAGCAGACAATACTAGGGGGGGGGTACATGTGGGTCGGGGGGCAGCAGACAATACTGGGGGGTACATGTGGGTCGGGGGGCAGCAGACAATACTAGGGGGGGTACATGTGGGTCGGGGGGCAGCAGACAATACTAGGGGGGGGGGTACATGTGGGTCGGGGGGCAGCAGACAATACTAGGGGGGGGGTACATGTGGGTCGGGGGGCAGCAGACAATACTAGGGGGGGGGTACATGTGGGTCGGGGGGCAGCAGACAATACATGTGGGTCGGGGGGCGCGGGCATTACAGTGGGGTCCCGGGCACATAATGGCTGAGGACCGGACACAAAGACACAGGCAGCCGCCGAGGACACCGACCACGAGCCTCCCCCCTACTCCCCAGGCCCCACTTACTTCTCCCGGGCCTGCCCGTCTGACGGCACCGCTGAGCCTTTCCCCTTGGCGAACATGACGAGCGAGCGGCCAGGAGCCGAGGCGGCCTACCGACACCCGGCGAAGACTCCCGGCGCGGGGAGGAGCGCTGTGTCCGTGTGGCTGTGGCCGGTGCCTTACACGGTCTGCTACCAAGTGCGAGTCCGGGCGGTAAAGAAGCAGCTGCAGGAAAGGTGCGCAGCTCAGTCCCGGGCTCTCGTCGTCGTCTTCACGCCTGGCCCCATCTCCCGCTGTCCGCGCTCTGTGTGTCCCGGGCCTGGCCCAGGTCTCCCCCAGTCTGCTGCATGCACTGTGTGTATGTGATGAGAACGTGTCCTGGAGGAGGAGGAGCCCGGACCTTCCGCTGCCCCTCACCCACCCGGCCGGCCAATGGGAGGGGGAGCCGTCCCCTGTGTGCACTGTGCATGTATCCCCCATTGTGTGTACTAGGCTTTGTGTGCCATCCATCAGCCGTGCAGGCCGGCCCCGGGCTCTGTATACACATACCTGCCACCATGGCTGAGACAATAACATCATGTAGGCACTGCTGTGCCCAATGCAGGGATGGGGCAGAGGGGCATGTGCCCAGGGTGCCAGTTGGGGGCGGCAGCAAGCCAGTGTGCCATGGCATTTACATGCAGGGTTAGGGCATGCCAAGCTATATTAGAATATGGCCATGGCACCATAGTTATGATAACCAAACATCACCATTCCCAAGTGATTAGATCAGTGCAACGGCATAACCACATGCAATGCAACTGCACGGTATAATGCGTGGCCCACGACTACCCTGTGGCTCATGCAGCCTCTTTATTGTCCCTAAAGCCATTTGTGGCCCTGTCCCTGATAACATCCGCATTGGAGGGACCCTCAGGAGCCTCCGCTGCAGTGTCCATCATATTTGGTGCATGCAATTGTTTTTTAGACAAATGATAGAGAAAGCGATGGACCCCATTCTATGTTGTGGTATGGTCCATCAGCTCCAGGTCCGACTGCTTTGTTAGGACCCTTTCACACGGTCAGTGTTTGATCAGTGATTTCCATCAGGGATTATGAGCCAAAACCAGGCACGGGTTAAAAAAAAAAAAAAAAAAACAGAACAGGCGCAAATCCTTCGTTTATACCTTATCTCTAGGCAGCGTTGGACTGAAGTCCCTTGGGCCCACCACAGGAAACGATTCTGAGGGCCCACCCTCTATGTATACACGACCTTAAGGGCCTTGAGTCCATTATTGTCTTGGGCCCACTGGAGGATCCTCTGGTGGGCCAGTCCAACCGGTCAATCTTCTTGCTTGCAGAGGCCCCATGCAGGGGTGCACCTAACCTTTGTGCAAAAACTTAAATGCTCCCCCAATGCCAATTTCTTAACCTAACCCCTTTGCCGCAATGAAAGCAATCATTGCCCATGGCCCTTCCGCTGCCCCCCCCCCTTGCACCTGGTGCTGCCTAAGGTGATCGCCTCACCTGGCCTCATTGGTGGTGCACCCCCTGGCCCCATGGAGCTCGACACGATCTATATTTTGTATGTAGACCTCTAGCCGTGTTTTGCTATAATAATATGGAGGACAGAGGTGTAACATGAATGTCCTGGGGCCCTAAGCAAAACCTGCATCAGCACCCCCACCTACCATTTGCCATAATTGGTGGCGTATTATGTGGCATAGGGACTTTTGAAACTCTCTTATAGTAATGCCCCTGAGAAAGGCTTTAAAGGGGTTGTCTCACTTAAAGGGGTTGTCCGGGTTCAGAGCTGAACCCGGACATACCTTTCAATTCACCCAGGCAGCCTAATTAGCGCAGGGCAAATGAATTTAGCCCGATTCCGGTGACGCACTCCCGCAGCCCTCCTGAACAGGGCATCGGAGCATCTCATGCTCCGATGCCCTCCCTTGCCCTGCGCTGGATCGCGCAGGGAGGGCAAGGGCTCTTTTGTTTGTGAAGCCTCCGCCCGGCAGTGAGCCCGGTGACGTCATCGGCGCTGATAGGCGGGCTTTAGCGCTGCCCTAGCCATTCAAACGGCTAGGGCAGCGCTAAAGCCGGCCCATTACGGCCGGTGACGTCACCGAACTCACTGCCGGGCGGAAGCCTCTGCCCGGCAGTGAATGTTTACAAACAAAAGAGCCCTTGCCCTGCGCTGGGGATGCTCCGATGCCCTGTTCAGGAGGGCTGCGGGAGTGAGAACCTGGGTATGTCCGGGTTCAGCTCTGAACCCGGACAACCCCTTTAAGCAAATGGCATTTATCATGTAGAGAAAGTTAATACAAGGCACTTACTAATGTATTGTGTTTGTCCATATTGCTTCCTTTGCTGGCTAGATTAATTTTTCCATCACATGATACATTGCTCTGCTTGTTTCTAGGGTTACGACCACCCTGCGATCCAACAGCAGTGGTCGTACATGCACACTGTAGGAAAAAGCATTGGTCTAATGAATCAAGCCAGCAAAGGACGCAATATGGACAATCACAATACATTAGTAAGTGCCTTGTATTTAAGGGGTTTTCCCATCACAGACAATGGGGGCATATCGCTAGGATAGGTGCGGTTCCCTAAGAATGGAGCAGAGAATGGTGGAGGAGGGTGCATGCGCAGTCGCCCTCCATTAATTTCTATGGGGCTGCCGAAAATAGCCAGCAGTCGACTATTTCTGTCGGGCCAATAGAAATTAATGGGAGGTTGCTCCCATGGAGGTGGCTGCACAAGCACAGTGTGCTCCCGTTCACTTGCATCAGGAAAGCACTTGGAGGTGGCTGGGAAACCCGGGTCCTCCAGCCACCGCTCTCCCTGCTCCATTCTCGGAGGAGGTGCAGGTCCCACCTATCAGACAATGGTGACATATCCTAGCAATATGCCCCCATTGTCTCTGATGGGAATACTTCTCCCTTTAACTTTCTCTACATGATAAATGCCATTTGCTGAAGTGAGACAACCCCTTTAACAGAACAGCATCAGGGCCTGATTATAGGGAGAATACAATGGGCATTTGCCCAGGGGCTCTACCATTCCTAGTGGTCAAGCAGATGTGTTTAGTGCCTTAGAAGAGAAAAAAATGGGGGGAAAAAAGTGCGTCTTATAAAGCGGAAAATATGGTACACCTCGAAATAGGCATAAAAGTGGAGTGAAAACTACCGAAGTCAGGAACTTGCAACGATTTTGGATGTAAAATAGTCCCCTTTTCTAACCGGCTGTGCAACAATATTTAGTTGCATGGCCGGTTTTACGCCGTGACTCCAGCTCCGGCAAATTTACTGGAAACAGGCGTAAATGTTAGCGGAAAAACTACAGCAGCCAGGGGCTAGTGTAGTTTTTATGCCAGGCGCAAGGACTGCCAAAGAAGGGCCTAATTTATGACGAGGTGTGATGGAAAAATGAATCCAGCCAGCAAAGGAAGTAATATAGAGAATTACAATACATTAGTAAGTGCCTTGTATTCACTTTCCCTACTTGATAAATGCTATTTGCTGAAGTGACACAACCCCTTTAAGGTGTGTTCACATGTAGTGGTATAATGCCCCTTTCACACGAACGGGAGACTCGCATGTCTCCCGCAACGCATCTACAGGGCTGGACTCGGCACGGACAGGGATCGCAGAGCATTATATGTGATCCCAGTCAGTGCCGGAGTCCAGCCCTGTAGATGCGTTGCGGGAGACATTCGAGTCTCCCGCTCGTGTGAAAGGGGCATAACTGTGGATTAGTCGCTGGGGATTTGTGTGCAGTACAGTACCAGCAGAGTGGGCAAGATTTTGAGAGGTATCATCCACACACTGATTTAAAAAAAAATTAAAAATGTACAGTGAAAATTGACCTCTTGTCAGAGGATGAAATCCGCAGAAAATGTGATGATTTTTCCAGAGATTCGCTGCAACAAATCATTTTCACAATGTGTATTACGCACAGATTTTTGTATCAAAATTCATGTTACTTGCAGATTTTGTAGTGGATTTTGATGCATATTTGCCCCCAGATTTCACCCTTTGCATGAAATCTGCACTGAAAATACGCACGCTGCTGATTTCAAAATCCACACCTCAGGTCAACGCAGATGAGATGTTTATATTCTCATTTACTTAGGGCTCATGCACACGAACATATTTTCTGTCCATGTCAGTTCCGTTTTTTTGCGGACCGTATACGGAACCATTCATTTCAATGGATCTGCAAAAAAAAAAAGGAAGTTACTCCGCGTGCATTCCGTTTTCGTATGTCCATTCCGCAAAAGGATGTCTGTTACGGACAAGGATAGGACTGTTCTATTAAGGGCCAGCTGTTCCGTTCCGCAAAATACGGAATGCACATGGACGTCATCTGTATTTTTTGCGGATGTTATTTGCAGACCGCAAAATACATACAGTCGTGTGCATGAGTCCTTAGGCCTCATGCACACGAACGTGTGCCGGCCGTGCCTGTGCTGCGGGCCGCCGACTGCGGTCCGCAATGCACCGGAACTGCCTGTGGGGCCACCGCATGCGAGGGGCACTACTTTTTGCGGCACAGAGGCACGGCCAGAAACACCACACCGTAGTGTTTCTGTGGTGTTCCGATCCGTGCCTCCACTCTGCATCTCCCGGATCGCGGACCCATTGAAGTGAATGGGTCCGTGATCCGTGATGCGGGCTGCACACGGCCGGTGCCCGTTTATTGCGGACCCGCCGTATGCGGCCCGCAATACGGGCACGGCCGGCAAACGTTTGTGTGCATGAGGCCTTAGGCTGAGTTCAAAGTAGTGTTTGGAATCCAGCTCACTGCACTGGATCCCCTCTGACTATAAAGGGATCCGGCGGTGATCCGGCCACTTTTCTGGCATAATTTTGGCGCAAGTGTGACATGGTTTGGCAACTGTCAGTAAAAGTACACCAGGGGGTTGCAACTTTTTTAAAAATCGCACATTATAAATGAGTCATAACACTGTTCTAATCTCTAATTCTGACCCACTTTTCATTCCACTTTTGATAGTAGCAAAACTCATCAAATGTCAAAAAATTTCACCAAAAGACGCAAAAAAAATGCACAATTGTCACACGCCTGCAACATTTTTATGCCACAAAAGTGGCAAAGCAGATTACGTATGATCAGATACTGATGACGACCTACCATGAGGATAGGTTATCAGTATCAAAATCTCGGAAAACCCCTTTAATGTGTGTATGGATCAGTGGTTTTCCATGGACCGTGGCTCTGTGGCGACAGAGGGTGAAATCTGCACTGAAAACGAGCAGCAGCAATTGATATGGGGTGGATTTCAAAATCCGCAAAGCAAGTAAATTTCCGTTTTGAAAATCTCATCTACTTAGCTAGTACTGCAGTACGCTGTGGGTTTTCCACAGGAATATCCGTGCATAACACACACCATGGGGGTCATTTACTCACATTTTTATTGCAGTTCTTGGCGTAAAAATAGTCCAAGACCCCTTTTTGCTACTTTTTCAACACCTGTGTGAGAATATTTTGTCGCAAGGGCTTTTTTTTACGCCGTCCTTGCCACTTGAGAGTTGTGGGGGCTGGACCCCGGCATGTTTACTTACATTTATGCCATTTTTAAGCGTAAAAGTACCCAAAAAAGTACATTGCTCTGGGACTGGTGTCGTTTCTCATGACTAAGACACACAAGAGTATGCACCTAATTTATGAGATACACTAGGCGCAGCCTCTGCCAGTGCAAAAGGGAAACAAAGACCGTAAAAAGTCGGAGATCTGACAATAACGGGCCCCTAATAAAACAGGGCCATTAAAGAGGTACTCCCAACTCTGGACACTAGGGACATATTGCTAGGATATGCCCCCAATGTCTGATAGGTGCAGGTCCACCTCTGGGACCCACACGTATACTTAGAACAGAGCCCACAAAGTGCAGGAGGGTGCACTGCACTTGTGCAACCACCTTCCATTCATTTCTATGAGAGTACCAATGGTAAGAATCACTTCTCTCACTCTCTTCTATGGGGCTTAAAGGGGTTTTCTATGCTTTTAATATTGCTGATCGATCCTCAGGATAGGTCATTAATATCAGATCAGCAGGGGTCCAACACCCCCACGATTAGCTGTATGACCAGAAGACATGCGGCTTTTGCTCGTGCCGTCTCCCTTCCTGCTTGCTGCTGCTATGTCTGTGGCAAGCAGGAAGAGAGACAGGAGAGGACACATCCTCGCGTACAGCTGATTGGCGGGGGTGTCGGACCCCCGCTGATCTGATATTAATGACCTATCCTGAGGATAGGTCATCAATATTAAAAGTCTGGAGCACCCCTTTAAGGAAATAGCCAAGCCAGTCCCGTAGAAATGAATGGAGGATGGCTGCGCATGCGCGGTGCACCCTCCAGCACTTTGCAGGCTCCATTCTAAGTATAGGTGTCGGTCTCAGAGGTGGAACCCGCACCTATCAGTCTAGGTCTGCCTCCAATGTCCAAGGTGGGAATAGCCCTTTAAGGTCCTGTACTCACAGAGGGCGGATCCCCAGGATAATTTGCTCAGGTGGGCGCTGCATGTAACCTTAGACTGCGCGTCCACATTTTCAACAGGACTGGTTAGTCTGCGTCACTGGCTCCAGTTTTCGTCTGCACCGGTTGGTCGACATGAGGCCATTTGTACCTGGAGCACCCACAGGTCTTGTGTTGTGTATACACAGGGCTTTGTGTAGCCTACACAACAGGTACAAACACTCCGCATTCCCAATTTAGGATGAACAAGTTATATTCAGAATGTCGCCTATTTATAAAAAATAAAAGATTGTAACATCGCCATATGCATGATTTATGAACCGCGCCGCTCCTTTCCTATGGGAGGCTATGATACCAGTGGGCACCAGGCAGCGGTCTATGGAGTGCCTACAGTTTCAGACTCCGATTTGTAATAGCAACGGCCTGTGACCCCACTGTGTATAACGAGGCAGGGATTACATGTTGCGTCCGAAAGCGCTTCGGCAAGCAATCAAGCTTCTTTTACCTCCATTCTGCATGGCGGCACAGTTTCTGATACCATGTGTGAACGCAGCCCAATAATGCATGGTGTCTGGGTGGCTACCTGGCTATTGCAGATTACACGGATGGACTTGGGATATATAGATTTGCTGTGCAATCAATAACGCTATTAATGATTGGATATGACAGGAAGTGTTGTCATAGGGCACTGCAGGCTGACAAAGGGGTTAACCCCCTTGATGCAGGGCATGTATGGCTAATGTCTGATCAGAGCAGTGCCTTGTATCTGCACACAGATCACTCAGCCTCTAATCTGGGATTCACACAGAAGCAGCTATATTAGTTGCTCCTCATTATTGACTATAGCACAGATCTCTTCCTCTAGGGGTTATTAGACCTCTGCTCACTTACCCTCCCTCCCCCTTAAATCGTATAGCATTTCCCTCCTTGGAGGCATCGCTTCCCCCCTTCTCCAATTGGTGCTACTGCCCCTTTAAGTCAAGCTAGTTGGGGCTTCCTGTCTCTTTAAAATTGTCTGAGGTTCAGAATGTTCTGATTGGCTGTTTTCCGAGGGGAGACTGGAAACTGCTCGGCCGGCCCGATTATGAGCACCGCTGTTCCAAGAAGAGACACTGCCCCCCCACAATGCGCGAGCGCCCGTCCGGGGAGGATGGGGGGGAGGGACTGGCTGCTGGAAAGAGACTGACAAGAGGGAGAGAGAGGAGCGTCCTGCTAGCGAGACTGCTGACAAACACTGAGGGCTAGGTGTAGAACTACAAACCCCAGCATTCCAGCTGTAGAACAACAGATCGCAACATTTCAGCTGGAAAACTACAAATTCCTGCTGTAGAACTACAAACTTCAGCATTACAACTGTAAAATTACATACCCCAGCATTCCTGCTATAGAACTACAAGTCCCAGCATTCCTGCTATAGAACTACAAGTCCCAGCATTCCAACTATAAAACTACAAATTCCAGGTGCAGAACCACATTCCCAGCATTAAAGCTGTAGAATCACAAATTCCAGCATTCCTGCTGTAGAACTACAAGTCTCAACATTCCAGCTGTAGAACTACAAGTCCCTGTATAACCACAAGACCTAGTATTCCAGCTGTAGAACCATAAGTCCCACCATTCCAGCAGTGGAACTAGAAATCCTAGCATTCCGCTTGTAGAACTACAATTCCCAGCGTTCCTGCTGTAGAACTACAAACCCCAGCATTCCTGCTGTAGGACTACAAACCCCAGCGTTCCTGCTGTAGGACTAAAAATCCCAGCATTCCAGCTGTAGAACTACAAATCCCAGCTTTCCAGCTGTAGAACTAAAAGTCCCAGCATTCCAACAGTAGAGTTACAAACCTAAGCCTTCCAGTTGTAGAACTACAACACACAACTACACAGCATTCCTGGTATAGAACTATGTCTCAACATTACAGTTGTAGAACTACTATGCCCGGAATTCCTGCTATAGAACTACAAGTCCCAGCATTTCAGTAGTAGAACAACTAGTGGCACCATTCCGACTGTAGAACTACAAGTCCCAGCATTCCAGCTGTAGAAATACAATTCCCAGCTGTAGAACTACTAGTACCAGCATTCTAGCTGTAGAACTTTAAATCCCAGCATTCCAGCTGTAGAACTACAAGTCCCAGCATTCCAGCTGTAGAACTACAAGTCCCAGCATTCCAGCTGTAGAACTACAAGTCCCAGCATTCCAGCTGTAGAACTACAAGTCCCAGCATTCCAGCTGTAGAACTACAATCCCAGCATTCCAGCTGTAGAACTACAAGTTCTGATGCGTTTTTTGATGCGGTTTATGGGGCGGTTTTTAGCCTTCCAAGCGATTTCAGTGGGAACACCGGATTACGCATCGAGAATGGCGTCACTTCTTTTATCGCCAGTGTGATATTAAAAACCCCAAGGGTAAAAAAAAAAAAAGCGCCATAAAATAACAAGCGGTTTTCCCGTTTGAATCAGCGGAGGTGTATTGCGTTTTCCGCTCTGAATTGGCCTTACAAACAGCAGTCTTAGGGCTCATTCAGACTCTCGTATGAATGGGTCCGCATCCGTTCCGCGATCATTCATTTCAATGGAGCCACCAAAGATGTTCCGTAGCATGCGCCAAAATTATTAATTGCTGCGTGAGTTTAAATCATTTTGGTGCAATGCATGCCAATAAGCTTTTTAATCTGACGTGTGACATCTGTATTGCATCCATATTGTTTGCGGATCCATTGTAACAATGCCTGTCCTTGTCAGCAAAACGGACCAGAATAGGACATGTTCTAATATTTGGGGGAAAGGACTAACGGACATACGGATACGGAATGCACACTGAGTCATATCCGTTTTTTTTTTTTGTGTGTGTGTTTTTTTTTGCGGCCCCATTGAAATGAATGGTTCCACATACGGACAAAACTGCACTGAAAAGCTGAGGTGCACTGAGTGGCTAGGTCCGCCCATCAGTGCACTGAACCCCTCATTTGAATAAGCAGTAAGAATTTTTTTTTCTTCTCAGGAATGACACAACCAATTTTGGCAAGACCGGTATTGGTTTAATCAGCAGGATCAACCCTATAGCGTTGATCCTGTTGATCAGTGATCTTTACGCATTTTTTTTTAATAGAGATACTTAAAGGGGTTGTCTCACTTCAGCAAGTAGCATTTATCATGTAGAGAAAGTTAATACAAGGCACTTACTAATATATTACCACCACTGATAGATTGCAGGGTGGTCTGTAACCATGGAAACAAGCAGTGTATAATGTGATGGAAAAATGAATCCAGCCAGCAAAGGAGGCAATATGGAGAATCACAATATATTAGTAACTGCCTTGTATTAAAATTCTACTTACTGACGTTTTTACTAATTTTCCATTTCTATTGCTTACTTTACCTAGAGCTTTATTGTGATCTTATATCTATATGCCTGATGTAATAGGGTTGATCCAGCTGACGGATGTGATCTTATATCTATATGCCTGGTGTAATAGGGTTGATTCTGCTGACCAGTGCGCTTTAAATGGCATCTTCTGATTTTCCTTAAAGAACGGTTCTAGCAGTCAGTGACCTGTGGCGTGAGAGGCGGTAAAGCAGTATAATCTGCCGTAGGTATTCTCCATCCTGTTAGCGTCTCGGTTTTTATCCTATTAGTGAGAAGCGGCTCGCGCGCACTAGATATGACAGCTGCTGCCGCCTCAGTGCGGTTTTCAGAGCACAGTTTGAGCTGGAATGGAAACAACTATTTTATCCGCATTCTGTGCGCTTCCAGGAAAATCCTTCTCAGGAGACAGCTTCTAAAGCGTGCCCAACATGAGACTTTCGAGGAGAAGCCACCGAATTATCTAATCCTTTCCATGTGATGAGAGTCCTAATAAAAATTAATATTTATCAGCAGATTGCAATATTTGCCTATTAAAAATTAAAGAAAAATTTCAAATATATTTGCTACATGGTACAATTTATGTTACCTGTACTAGTGCAAGTACCCCCCTCCCCCGCAATATAGAACCTAGGGGCTGCCTCCTTGATAAAGGGAAGCAGTGGGGTACCTACCATGGAGTCTCAGGGCTGTCCTGCTTC
Organism: Rhinella marina; assembly: GCA_900303285.1. Taxonomy (NCBI): domain Eukaryota; kingdom Metazoa; phylum Chordata; class Amphibia; order Anura; family Bufonidae; genus Rhinella; species Rhinella marina. Next base: position 353,625 of record ONZH01002217.1, read on the forward strand.
TCCTGTTCCTGACATAGATTCACTGCATTTTCCAGCAGCCACCACTAGGGGGGGTTCAGTGCTGAGGGAATTATTTACAGTTTTCATTGTTATCAATGATAACTATACATTTCTATGCAATGAGCTCCCCCTAGTGGTGGCTGAAAGCAGCCAGCTTTTCAATGAGAAGGGAAGCAGGAGATTAATTGATGTATTTATACCAGTTGTCCGGTGTCCATACATTGAGAAATATGGTGGTCAGAAGGAGCTCCATATTTAGGAAGCACCTCTTCCACTTTTTCCCACATGGAAGTTGTATAAAGTGAGTGAGGCGAAGGATGACTTATTTTTTAAAATTTCTAATTACGGTACATTTTTTTAATTAAATTACTTCCACTTAATTTAAAAAAAAAATCATGAATTCATCAAAAATCTAGGGAGTCTTGCTTTGCATTTCATGTTGCCTGGGAGTGATTGAAGCACGTATACTGGGGGGGCCCTGTGAGATCGGTGCACTTCCCCCGCCCGCTCTGAAGGGTTGTGTATGTTCCCTTATGGAGGCCTCCTCAGATTGTATCACAAACTCCTCCCTGCCATGTCTAAATCATAGAATCAAGGTCGTCATCCTCCTCTTCACTTATTTCTGCTCATCTGAGCTAAAATTCACGTAGGCCGTAACCTATCGCAATGGTCGTACCTCCAACATAATGCCTTTAAAATTATTTCAGACTTCAGACCTAAAATGAATTCAGATCCCAGACTGCAGAACCAAAAGAACTGCAAACCCAGAGGCTGCTGCAACATGAATGGATGAGGGGCTCTTGGTATGTGCACCTGACCAACAATCATCCGCCTTATTGGGCCGGGTGGCAGGTGTACGCTGGGACTGAGCCTAAGCTGTGGTGGTTGGAGGTCCATGTTTGCACAGATGTTAAAAAGAATGGATACATTTTATTGGCTTTTGTTTAAAACCACAACCCCTGCAGCGCCCTTAAAATATATTATGTGCCCCACAGTGCCCTCGGTATATATAATGCCCCCCATACTGATCCCAGTATAAATAATGCCCCTCTGTAGTGCCTATAGTAGTTATAATGCTACCCATAGTGCCCCAATATCTATAATAACCCCCAGTTGTGCCCCCAGTATCTATAATAACCCCCAGTTGTGCCCCCAGTATCTATAATAACCCTCAGTTGTGTCCCCAGAATCTATAATAATCTCCAGTTTTCCCCCCTGTAGAAATAATGGCTCCCAGTTGTGACCCCAGCAGAAATAATGGTCCCCCAGTTGTTCCCCCAGCAGAAATAATGGCCCCCAGTATAAATACTGTCCCCCAGTTCCCAGTAGAAGTAGAGTCCCAGTAGAGTCCCCAGTAGAAATAATTGCACCCAGTTGTGCCCCTAATAGAAATAGTGCCACCCCCCATTGTGCTCCCAGTGCCAATAAATTGAAAAAAACTCCCCCAGGCACTCATGGGACGACTTGCTGCTCCCAGTGTGATTATGTGACATCACGAGTGCCTGTGGAGAGGTTTTTTTTGTTTTTTTTTTAACTCTTTGCCGCTCATGTACCTGTTTTTAACAGCCATTAGAGGGGATCAGTTAAGTTTTCAATGGGGTCCTTCTGGCCGTCAAAACAGCCAAAAATAGGACGTTATTCACGGCCTCTAAAAAAGCAGCAGTGTAAATACTCCCATAGATTTCAATGGTTCTGAAAACAGACGGAGGTTAAACAAACGCCCATTGGATGGCTATTTCTCACTTCGTGAAGACCCACTCAGGTTAGGACACTTGGCTTTACCCGGGCCATATAACCCACCATCATCTAAGTGTACATGTGTTCATAGCACTCATTGCCTTAAAATAGTTACTGCCTCTCCTCCGGGCTCCATAAATGTTGAGTTTTATCGGTCGTCTGCCATGATTGTGTATTAAATATCAAGGTAGGAAAGGGTTGTCGTGTCTCAGTCCCTTCGGTTCTAGAACAAACCCAAAATGATGCTCCACCCGGATCCGGCAGAATTAACAGCCCGCCGGATCCGTGCTGCCGCAGGTGCACATGTGGGGCCGGAACTATGCTCCGGCCCCATTCCCTATAATGGGGGCAGGCCGCGGATCCGGCCACAGCACGCCAGACCAAAATTACAACATGTCGTAGTTTTGGTCCGGCCGCCTCTCGGCAAGTTTGCCGTGCTGTGGCCGGATCCGCGGCCCGCCCCCATTGTAGCCTGCCGGAATCCCCTGCCGCAAGTGTGAAAGTACCCTAAGCTATATATGAAAGAAATCCAAAACTTGATAGACGATCAGCCGGTTGTTGTTTTTTTTTTTTTAAATGTTTGATATTATGGACCACGGTCTGCATTTTGAAGGCATATTCTATCTTTTTGTAGAATGGACATGGATGAAATAAGGACTGAAAAATAAGGTCGTGTGAATGGCCGCAAAACGCAGACCCACTGAAGTCAATAGGTTCCCAAAAAATGCAGATCCAACGTGGACGGTATACGTATTTTGCGGATCAGCAATTTGTGGTCTGTACAATACATACGGTCATGTTCATGAGGCCTTTACTTGAAGATCCTGGCCCTTGATGCAAAGTCTGTAATAAGGCGTCTGACCATAATGTGCCATTTACAGTTCATATATGATAGAGTAGTCGCCATCGGGTGCCATCAGGTACCAGGATTCAGGTGCGACTGCAACCCACATTTATCTCAGAGCAGAGCACCACTGCAGTCAGGAGGGCCATGCCCATTAGAATACTTGATTGGCCAATAGCTTTCTCTCTGAACCCATATACATTCATGCTTGACTCTGCCAAGCATGCACGTGTTCCTTATGGGGAGTAAACCATTGTCAGACACCTCTGGTGGCAGCTTATCTCCCTGAGAATGGATTGGACATGTGGAAATGCATCTGCCCGATCTTTATCTCCCATTGAGGGACAGTCTAAAGGCTCCTGCCAAAATCAGGTTCGGCAAGCTTCAGTGTCTCCCTAGCCTTATGTTTAGGTGGTTTAGTACCCTTCTGGACGACATACTTGGCGGGCTATGAGCAGATCCTTCATGGTAGGTACCTGGTGCTCTGGGGTTTTGAACTTTTGCTCTGATGACTAATGTGAATTGTCTCTTCTTCACCTTTGATGTAAACCTCCAGGAGACAAGTCCAACATCTCCAGTCACCTCTGCTGATAAGATGATATCAGGCAAACCCTCTGCGAGTGACAAGGCTGGAAACGCGTGAAACGTATTTTATTCCAATGGGTTTCCCTGGGACCAGCACTTTCCAATGAAAATGTCAGGTCACCCGAGGGTCAGCGCACAGCATCCCATTGTCATTTATGACTCCAGTGAAGACATCACATAGAGAGCCGCACTTTCATGTCAGACAGTGACAGAGTTTCTTTTTCTCTGCATCAGGAAGCGTCCTGATGGACTGTCTAGCCAAGGGCACAAAAACCAGCATGGTCCCTCCAAAACATACTGCACCAGAGGCCGAGCTGGGGGTTATTACAGGCACTTTTTGCATATTTTGTGGTCAATTGACGCATCAATTCAGTCAGCGTGTCCGATGGGTCTACTTCCAGGAACACATGGGTTATTATTATTATTATAACCTAGATGTGCAATATTCTAGATAATATGAATTTACAGATTTCCATGCACTTCATGGAGAGTTATTGTTTTTTATTTATTTTTTGCATTTATAGCTCTACTATATTCTGCATTGCTTTACAGACGTTAGCACAAATCAGACTCCCAGTGTCAGACCCTCATTACATAGATTATCCCCCATGCTCAGATCTGACCCCCCATGCTGAAACCAGACCCCCATCGCTCAGATCAGCACCCTCCCGCACGCTCAGATCAGAACCTCTCATACTTAGATCAGACTCCCATGCTCAGTTCTATAAATAAAAAAAATCTCCTCCCTCTCCTGATGGGGCACCAGGTCTGACATGCTGTCCACTGTGACCTGATGCGAACAACGTCAGGTCATAGTGCGCGTCTCCACGTACTACGTTCTGACACTGTGTGCATCAGGATGTAGTGGAGAGCGAGCTGGAGCTGCAGAGTAGCAACGGTGCGCGATCAGGAAAGGAGATCCTAGCATGGGGTGGAGAGTGAGCCGGCCTGACTTCTTCCCGGCTAAACAGCTAGAGCCTCACTTGAAGAGGCAAAGAGTCGCATGCGGCTCAAGAGCCACGGGTTGGCCACGCCTGCATTAGCATCAAGCTGTGCCCAATGGGGCTCACCACGCATGAGATTCAGCCAGTTCCCTCCAGTTCTCCAGATCCGGTTGAACCGTGTTATCAGCTGAGTCCGGATCCGGTGCTCTGGCGGCGGCAGGGCAGCTGGAGATGAGCGCTTCCATTGCTTTGCACTCCCCTGATAGTTTTGCTAGTTGGGTGGTATGTGTGTGTATAGTGTATATATGATGTAGTTATGTGTATTTGTATCATGTATATGGTGTATTTATGTATATGTGTGTTTCATATATATATGGTATATGTATACGTAAACCTGTGTGTGATGCAGTTTCCTATCAGTATGTCTTTGGCGTGTGGAAGGAAACTTGAGAACCTAGAGAAAACCCACGCAAACACGGGGAGAACATACAAACTCCATGCAGAAGTTTTTCCTTGTTCAAATTTCTTTGCAATCCTTGAAACAAGTGAAGTCAAAGAATAAAGTAGTAAATTAGTAATAACATGGAACATGTTTTATGATTTTTTATTAATATTCAATATATATTTATTCAATTTACAATTCATTTTATAACATAATTTCATATCATGATTTTTTCAACATTTGAAAATGATAAAATAAGAAAAAGGAAAAGAGAAAGAAAGGGAAAATCATTTCCCCCCCTATTTTTAGTTTTTAGGCAGTGTTGATTATTGCCTAAGTAATATACTTAAAGGGTTATTCCCATCTCGGACAATGGGGGCATATTGCTAGGATATGCCCCCATTGTCCTATAGGTGCGGGTCCCACCGCTGGGACCCGCACCTATATCGAGAACGGGGCCCCGAAAGTCAAGGAGGGCGCACCGCGCATGCTCGGCCACCCTCCATTCATTTGTATGGGGCCGCCGAAAATAGCCGAGCACCGGCTCGGCTATTTTCATTGGCTCCATAGAAATGAATGGGAGCGCACCGCGCATGCACGGCCCAGCTCCCATTCATTTGTATAGAGCCGACGGAAATAGCCGAGCCGGCGCTCGGCTATTTTCGCCGGCCCCATACAAATGAATGGAGGGCGGCCGCGCATGCGCGGTGCGCCCTCCTTGACTTTCGGGGCCCCGTTCTCGATATAGGTGCGGGTCCCAGCGGTGGGACCCGCACCTATAGGACAATGGGGGCATATCCTAGCGATATGCCCCCATTGTCCGAGATGGGAATAACCCTTTAATAGCCAGGCAAAATACCTTTAGAAATCCAAACTGAAAAGTACTTGGAAGAATTAAACCAGGACCATGCGGACCATCCTTTGTAATATTCCATAAGTTTTTTTTTTTTTTTATCAAAACCATTTTGTCCACTTCGAAAGTTTTCAACACCAGTGTATAAAGCTGGGCTCACACTCGAGATCACAGTCTAAGGGCACATGCACACATTGCGGAATAGGCGCAGTTTGTTCCATGCAGATTCCCGTGCGGAAAACCTGCAGTGCAGTACCAGCAAAGTGTACAGGATTCCATAAATCTCATGGACACTTTGCAATTTTTTCGGTGCAGAACCAAAAAAATCCAAATCCTCTGCATGTCAATTATGTTTGCCATTTTAGCTGCGGATCTCACCTTTTTCCAGTGAAGGATGAGATCTGGGGCAATACCACATCTATTCAGCACCAAAATCTGCAATTAGAAATAGCAGATTTTGGTGCAGATATGCTGCAGAAATGCACTGAAATTTGTGCGGATCTTATGTGTGTTGACCTGCCTAACAAACCTGCTGATTTTACTGGGATCAACTGGCGTTCTTATGTGTATGGGGAGCACCAACTGTCTCCTGAAGACACATATTGGGGGAAAAAGGCAATGTTAAAGTAGAACTCCAACAAAAAATTTTATTCTCTGACCTGTTAGATAGGTACATGGTATAATTTGTAGTGAATGTAATCTTCTCATCACTGACTGTATTTGTGAGTTATAACCTCCCTTCTTATCCTTAGCTGTGTCATGTGACCGGCACTCCGATCTCTAACTGACACAGGACAGGAAGTCACTTACTTTTCTATTTATTCCTATGAGACTGAGAGTGAGGCTCCCATAGAAATACATAGAGAAGCAGACTTCCTGTCCACACATAAGATGCTGTGTCAGTTGGAGAGTCTGATTGCTGGTCACATGACACAGCTGAGAAGCAGAAGGGAGGTTATAACTCGCAAATACAGCCACTGGTAAGAAAATGACATTCACTACAGATTACATAATGCACCTTTCTAGCAGGTCAGAGAATATTTTTTTTGGCGGGAGTTCTTCTTTAATGTTGGCATTTCCAGAGGTGCTTGGCTTTGGCCTTAGTCCCATCTATCTAATGAAATAAAAGTTTACACTCAGCCGGGCCAAGCTTGTATGTCTACGGTGGATTTGAGAGAATTAGAGTGTTTGGCCGACCGCCATCTGAAGTGTATCACCAAACAAGTACCCCCAAGGCCATGACCGTATACTTTGTTGAACCTGTTAAAAACAGTATAAGTACAGTGACAGTAATGGGGACTTTTCAAAACTGGGATGGATGGTATGAAAAAGGCAAAATGTCACAAAGTGTTTGAGCAAATAAGTCCAAAAAGCGACAAAGCCCAATTTTGCAACTTTTTGAAGCAAGAATTCTGCAGTGCAGGTTTTTGATAAATTCTCCCACAGTGTGTACCTTCTAAGCCACTACAGGTTATAGGGAGTCCGTCACCATGATTTTGGACTATTATCTGCAGTAATACATGAGTAGTACTGCAGATGAGGCGTCCAGATCTTTAATTTTTTTATTTTCCTACTGCCCCCCTTTCCCCCACTGTCAGAACTCAAAGCTGTGCTGAAATACACAGACGCAGATTTACTAATGTGTCTGCCCCAAAAATCTATCAATAAAAGTGGCGCAATTTAGTGTATGTAGGGTTTCTACATTTTTTTTTTCTGTTTTCCATGCTCCGCGGTGGTGGGGCTTCACAGGAAGGAGGCGGACCCTAAGATAAATCATATTGTGCCAAAATTCTGGTGTAAAAACGTGTCTCAATAGTTGGTATAGAGTCAAAGAAAAGGGTCCATCCCGGCACCACATTTATTGTCCAGTCTGAGCCCCTGTATTAAATCTGGTTCAGGTCTAGACAGTCGTCTATAGTTTAGGATTAGTAAATCTGGGCCACAGACAGGACTGCTGTTTAAGAACCTAGGTTCTTATGTCCGTACCCAGGGTTGTAGCCATGGGCGGACTGGGAACTTAAAGAAAAAATAAAAGTGGCCCGTTTTGTAGTTTAGCCCGAATTGATGGAAGGCAGGGGCAGCAATGCCATATTGTGGCACATTATACCGCTCCAACAGAGCCAAATACCACAGTCCATCACGAAATACTGCTAGCAGCATAAAATACATCCACAAAAACTTCCACTGGCCGGCTGTGAGGAAGGCCCAGGCGGCCCCCTGGGCATCGGCCTACCGGGAAATTTGCCTGTAAGGTCTATGGCCAATCTTCCTCTGGGATTAGCTATAGGGGAATTAGCGGAAGTCCCTGCTTTGGGGCCCAACTCAGAAGCGGTCCAGTCAGGAGGAGGACTAAAAGATTTTTATTGTCAGGGCCACCTCTACAGTACTATGAAATGACAAATACACAGTAGCAAACGGACGGAGAGGCGGCCGGGCCTCGTCTGAGAGAGAGCGATCTTGATTAGTGACAAGAGTGGGGCTGCACAGGAGGACGGGGTTACAAACAAGTTGCTGGGGGGCCCCATTCAAAAATTTGCTTTGGGGCTCAGTCATTTCTAGTTACGCCACTGTCTGTACCTGTTGCTTCTCAGGAACAGGGTCATTTTGAAAAAGCTGGAGAGCAACAGGTTGGAGAACTGGTCTACCATATACAAGTATCTGGAAAGAGGGTAAATGACGTCCTTCTTGTTGGCAGGGGCGGATTGGCCATAGACCTTACAGGAAAATTTCACCGTGGGCTGATGTTCAGGGGGCGCCTGGGCCCTCCTCATGTCTAGCCAGTGGATATTTTTGGGGATGTATTTTGTGCTGTTGGCAGTATTTTGTGATGGACTGTAATATTTGACTCTGTTGCGGTGGTATAATGTGCCACAATATGGTTTCGCTGGCTTTGCCTTCCATCAATTTGGACCCAACTACAAAACTGGGCCATTTTTAGTATTTTTTCCAGGACCAATTTAAGTTCCCAGTCTGCCCCTGCTTGTTGGCCACACTCTTGCTATACATAAGAGAAAATGACCGTCATAAAGGAGATGGAGATTACATGCAGATGTCTAATGAAGGCCAATCATCAATAAAAATAAGTGTCCTCAGATCCCCAAGAGGCTGACATGGACTGGTGTGATTTCTCCTTTAGGGTGGGTTCACATCACGTTTTACTCTTCCGTTTGACGTACAGTACAGACCAAAAGTTTGGACACACCTTCTCATTCAAAGAGTTTTCTGTATTTTCATGACTATGAAAATTGTAGATTCACACTGAAGGCATCAAAACTATGAATTAACAAATGTGGAATTATATACTTAACAAAAAAGTGTGAAACAACTGAACATATGTCTTATATTCTAGGTTCTTCAAAGTAGCCACCTTTTGCTTTGATTACTGCTTTGCACACTCTTGGCATTCTCTTGATGAGCTTCAAGAGGTAGTCACCTGAAATGGTATGAAGGAGTTCCCAGAGATGCTTAGCACTTGTTGGCCCTTTTGCCTTCACTCTGCGGTCCAGCTCACCCCAAACCATCTCGATTGGGTTCAGGTCATCTGGCGTAGCACCCCATCACTCTCCTTCTTGGTCAAATAGCCCTTACACAGCCTGGAGGTGTGTTTGGGGTCATTGTCCTGTACATACTATATTTTTGCAGACCCATTGAAACGAATGGTTCCCTTCCGACCTGCAAAAAACACAGATCGGAGGCGGAGCAAAAATACTGTCGCGTGAATGAGGTCTTATTCTAGGCTCTTCAAAGTAGCCACTTTTTGCTTTGATTACTGCTTTGCACACTCTTGGCATTCTCTTGATGAGCTTCAAGAGGTAGTCACCTGAAATGGTATTCCAACAGTCTTGAAGGAGTTCCCAGAGATGCTTAGCACTTGTTGGCCCTTTTGCCTTCACTCTGCGGTCCAGCTCACCCCAAACCATCTCGATTGGGTTCAGGTCTGGTGACTGTGGAGGCCAGGTCATCTGGCATAGCACCCCATCACTCTCCAAACTTTTGGTGCACAGTCCGGTAAAAAAAACATATGCGCTTTGTTTTGTTTTTTACAATGGAACTCTAAACATGATGTGAACCCAGCCTCACTCTACTGACTGTATCCAATGGCATAAACGGGCATTGTTGTGCTAAAAAGTAACAATTCTAACGATGCTCATCCTCATCTATATTTCATTTACTATTGATTTGTTAGAATGTTGTAACATTTAGAAAATGATAATTTCTTTTCTCACATCATTTATTTATCTCATCATTTTAAAAGTGTAAATAAGACTTACAGGACAAGTAAGTAAAGCCGGCCATACACATCCAGCAGCTTTTGGCAGCACGATCCTTTGGCTGACAGCTAGCCCTCCCGACTCCCTCTTACATGTTCGGTTTGGACAAGCTAGTATGTGTGTGAAAAAAACCTGCTGCCAGACACATCTGGCGGTCGCTTATCTCCAAGGAGCACAAAAGTATCAGGTGAAAAAGTTCTGTTTCCCTGATCCTTCGCTCCCCCAGGTCGGGAGCTCCTCATACATATTCGATAGTCAGGTTGTGCCAACAATACACTAAGGGCTCATGCACATGAACTTATTTTCTTTCCGTGTCCGTTTTTGTGCGGACTGTATGCGGAACCATTAATTTCAATGCAAAAAAAACAGAACATGTCCTATTATTGTCCAGACAAGGATAGTACCGTTCTATTAGGAGCCATCTGTTTCGTTCTGCAAAATACATACGGTCATGTGCATGAGCCCTAATATGTATGGGAGCCTTTAGACTCCCAGACATACCATGATCAGTAGGATTGATCGGCTTTCTTATGTATCCCGATGAATCCCATCGGCTTAAAGGGTTTGTCTCACATCAGCAAATGGCATTTGTCATGTAGACACAATTAATGCAAGGCACTTACTAATGTATTGTGATTATCCATATTGCCTCCTTTGCTGGCTGGATTCATTTTTCCATCACATTATACACGGCTCATTTCCAGAGGTTACGACCACCCTGCAATCCAGCAGGAGTGGTCGTGCTTGCACAATATAGGAAAAAGTGCCAACCTGTGCTCACTCCCACAGTCACGGCCACCAGATAGACCGCTGCCTTTTCTGAGTGTGGAAGCACGACCACTGCTGCCCGATTGCAGGGTGGTTGTAACCATGGAAATGAGCAGTGTATATTGTGATGGAAAAATGAATCCAGCCAGCACAGGAGGCAATATGGACAATCACAATACATTAGTAAGTGCCTTGTATTAACTTTCTCTACATGATAAATGCCATTTACTGAAATGAGAACATGTTTTCAGTTTCAGATGTTTTTTGCAGCAATAATTGTGCAGCAGACTACCACATAAAAAAAGCAGTAATTTCAACAAAGCCTAGTGCTAACCTTCGACATGAGATAAAAGTTGGCTGTAATGGGCGATTTCGAGTTTCACAGAATAGGTCATCAATATCAGTTCAGTGGGTGTTCGACACCCCCAGCCGCCATCCATCACCTGTGCCAGAACCTATACAGTGTACCTAGGCAAGTAAATATTTGGACCTAGGGAGTCAAATTTTAAAAGATTGTCCAGTTTAGAAGACCCATTTTCACTGACATTACTAGAGAATTCTGAGTTAATAGATGGGGGCCCTCTGTTCATATCCTCCATCTCTTGGGCAGAGTGAAAAGTGATTTTAAAGAGTGTCTCTCACTCTGGAGGACCAGACCTGTCCTGCTTTACACAGACAACCCATCGATTTGATTGGGTAAGGTGTAATACCTAATTTACCCTCTGGTGGTGCTGTGGGGAAAATGAACTCTTCCAGGTTTCTCAGCAGATTACAGCTGATGGTTCGGGGGTTAAAGTGGAAGGACCCCTTTTGGTCAAGTTATTTTGAAGGAAGCCTCCAAGCAAGTCAGTATTGTCCAAAGTGGAGAACTCAGTCAAGGCTGAACTCACACATGTAGTTTAATATAGTTTTTTTTGGCCAAGCACAGGAGAACTTACAAAAATTCAAAAACTACTCAGAAAACTGCTTGTGGGAATTTACTAAAAAGGATTTTTCTCCATCTAGACAACCTCTTCTCTAAGGACGCGCTGAGTTCTCCGGAGGGGAAGTGACTGCTGGCAGCAGTTCTTCCCTCTGGCTAATAAAAGGTGGTCCTGAAAAGAGGATCCCCTCTATGAAGTCCACATGGCCTTATAAGCTGTGAAAGCCATTAGGTGGGTATGGTTTTCAGGTGTAGAGAATTTTTTTAATTCTGTGACAACAGAGATCTTGAAAATGATGTGATATGGTAGATCTAAGGCTATTTAGAACGTTTTTTATTGTGCAATGATGGACCTTTCATAATAGGCCGAGAAGATGTCCTACAAAAAAGGTTCAAACCGGTAAGTCCCCGGTCCGCTTGGGATATCTAATTTAATATGGACTAAATGATGATCATATGAAAGGTTTTTTTTTACATGCGACAGGTTTTCGACCTGGAGGTATAACACTAGTTAAGCCTACTTGTGACTGACCTTCTGTCACTGGGAACACCTAGCTTTTCAATACATCTGGTGGTTCCAAATTGTGCCTAACCATGGGGCAGTGATCTGATATCACCTAAAGGGATACAGATTGCAATTTCAAATAAAAATTATAATCTCTCACAAGCAATTCCACATAATACGTAGTGAGCTATTAATGAAGTATATACATGAGGCGTGGGCAAAATAGGACTCTAAATGGTGTTATTAATGGTCCAGACCCTTATGTCTTTCACTAAACTCACACTTCTACTCTGTATGTCTGGTCTTCTGTTCTTTCCTACTTCAAAAACACAAAAGGTCAGACAGCCATATACTTTATAGACCAGTGTGTTTATTATTCCTGTACTGTGACATCACTGTGTGTATTATATCTGTACTGTGACATCACTGTGTTTATTATTCCTGTACTGTGACATCACTGTGTATATTATTCCTGTACTGTTACATCACTGTGTTTATTATCCCTGTACTGTTACATCACTGTGTTTATTATTCTGTACTGTGACATCACTGTGTTTATTATCCCTGTACTGTGACATCACTATGTTTATTATTCTGTACTGTGACATCACTGTGTTTATTATCCTGTACTGTGACATCACTGTGTTTATTATCTCTGTGCTGTGACATCACTGTGTCTATTATCTCTGTACTGTGACATCACTGTGTTTATTATCCCAGTACTGTGACATCATTGTGTTTATTATCCCTGTACTGTGACATCACTATGTTTATTATTCTGTACTGTGACATCACTGTGTTTATTATCCTGTACTGTGACATCACTGTGTTTATTATCTCTGTGCTGTGACATCACTGTGTCTATTATCTCTGTACTGTGACATCACTGTGTTTATTATCCCAGTACTGTGACATCACTGTGCTTATTATCCCTGTACTGTGACATCACTGTGTTTATTATCCCTGTACTGTGACATCACTGTGTTTATTATTCCTGTACTGTGACATCACTGTGTTTATTATCTCTGTACTGTGATATCACTGTGTTTATTATCCCTGTACTGTGACATCACTGTGTTTATTATCTCTGTACTGTGACATCACTGTGTTTATTATCTCTGTACTGTGACATCACTGTGTTTATTATCCCTGTACTGTGACATCACTGTGTTTATTATCTCTATACTGTGACATCACTGTGTTTATTATCCCTGTACTGTGACATCACTGTGTTTATTATTCCTGTACTGTGACATCACTGTGTTTATTATCTCTGTACTGTGAAATCACTGTGTTTATTATCCCTGTACTGTGACATCACTGTGTTTATTATTCCTGTACTGTGAAATCACTGTTTATTATCTCTATACTGTGACATCACTGTGTTTATTATCCCTGTACTGTGACATCACTGTGTTTATTATCTCTATACTGTGACATCACTGTGTTTATTATCCCTGTACTGTGACATCACTGTGTTTATTATTCCTGTACTGTGACATCACTGTGTTTATTATCCCTGTACTGTGACATCACTGTGTTTATTATCTCTGTACTGTGACATCACTGTGTGTATTATCTCTGTACTGTGACATCACTGTGTTTATTATCCCTGTACTGTGACATCACTGTGTTTATTATTCCTGTACTGTGACATCACTGTGTGTATTATCTCTGTACTGTGACATCACTGTGTTTATTATCCCTGTACTGTGACATCACTGTGTTTATTATCCCTGTACTGTGACATCACTGTGTTTATTATCTCTGTACTGTGACATCACTGTGTTTATTATCCCTGTACTGTGACATCACTGTGTTTATTATTCCTGTACTGTGACATCACTGTGTTTATTATTCCTGTACTGTGACATCACTGTGTTTATTATCACTGTACTGTGACATCGCTGTGTTTATTATTCCTGTACTGTGACATCGCTGTGTTTATTATCTCTATACTGTGACACCACTGTGTTTATTATGCCTGTACTGTGACATCACTGTGTTTATTATCCCTGTACTGTGACATCGCTGTGTTTATTATCTCTGTACTGTGACATCACTGTGTCTATTATCTCTGTGTGTGCATTAGCCCTCTATTATTACATCACTTTGTTCTTTATCCCAGTGCATTAGAAAGACCAAAATAATTATTAATTTGCGGCTAAAGGTGGTAATGGTAGAGTAGGACCCTTTTCAAAATTTTACTATGAGACCCCATGGTGAATTGTTTCATTCCTGCATTCTTAGCTGTTTACCTCTAGTTATCCTGTCTAAAAAAATACACTAAAGTATTAACATATCAATATTTTAACATCAGGTTAATTTTAACCATTGCAAAAATTATCGCCAATAGAAAATGGTAGTAGTGGTCCTGCACTCACTGTGTGTTGATCCATGATAAGGTATTGTGTTATTCAGCACCCTTACATATACATTTGAACTGTTCTTTAGTCTCTTCCTGACAGAATGACTGACGAGTCTCTCTGACTTGTAACTCACTTATCTAGCTGCCAACCACAGTTATACCCTTATTAGGATCCCTGAGGAAGGCAGAGGAAATACAGTTATGGGGAAGATTAAATTAAACTTACATTTTGCAAAGTTCAAACAAAATTATCAGTGCAAAATAAAAATGACGTGTGGTAAATGTACAAAAATGTGTTGTGTCAGTCTGTGCCATTAGTCAGTGTGTATGGCTGCAACATTGTTACATAGGCATGATCAACCAGAACATTAAAACCAATGGCGCTCGCCATGAGCTGGGATCTATCAAGCTGTGAGTGATCAGTCAGTTCTTGAGCTTGATGCTTTAGAAGCAGGATAAATGGGCAAGTCTAAGGATCTTTGGAACGACTTTGACGAGGGCCAAATTGTTATGACTAGAAAATTGGGTCAAAGGATCTCCAAAATGTCAGGTCTTATGGGTTTTACGGGGGATGATGGGGTTAGTACCTACCAAAGTGGCCCCAGAAAGGATAACTTGTGAACTGGACGGGGTAATGGGCACCCAAAGCTCAAGGGAAGAGAAGGCTAGCCCATTGGGTCTGATGCCAGAGAAGAGCTACTATAGCACAAATTTCGGCAAAAAGGTAAAGGGGCTTTCCGACTGTTAGGATAGGTCATCAGTAACTGATTGGTGGGGGTCCAACACCTGGGACCCCCGCTGATCAGCTGTTTGTAGAGCATTGAAGCGCCGTGGCCTTTTTGAAGCCAGTGACGTCACGTTCATCGGTCACATGGCCTAGGCACAGCTTAGTCCCAGTTGCAGTACCGAACACAGCCACTTTATTATGTATGGCGCTGTGCTTGGTAAGTTATGAGCAGGCCTCAGTGCTCCGGAGCCCTGCGGCCTCCTCAAACAGCTGATCCGGAGAAGTCCTGGGTGTCAGAACCCAACCAATCAGATACTGATGACCTATCCTTCTGTGTGTTGGGTTGTGTAGCCGCAGGCCAATCCATGTTGACACCAGTACACCACTGAGAGTGCCCTCAGTGATCACATGAGCATCACAACTGGACCATGGAGCAAGGGAAGAAGGAGACCTGGTCTGATAATTCATAATCTCTTTTACCTAATGTGGACAGCCAGTGCAGGCGCGTCGCTTACCTGGAAAAGAGATGGCACGCAAGCCAATGAAGGCCATGTGATGCTCTGGGCGATGTTCTGCTGGGAAACTTTGGGTCCTGTAGATGTTATTTTGAGACACTACCACCAACCTAAATATTGTTGCAGACCAAATACACCCCTTCATGACAGCAGTATGCCCTAATAGCATTGGCCCCTATCAGCAAGACAGTGTGGAAGAGCATGCATGAGTACATGCTCAATTCTCCATTTCCCAAAAATCTGCTGTTGGAGGAGGATCAGGTAGTTGATTGTGGGTTTGGCAGACTGTCATCTAAGGTGTATGGAATAGA
This sequence comes from Rhinella marina, assembly GCA_900303285.1. Taxonomy (NCBI): domain Eukaryota; kingdom Metazoa; phylum Chordata; class Amphibia; order Anura; family Bufonidae; genus Rhinella; species Rhinella marina. Next base: position 369,417 of record ONZH01002217.1, read on the forward strand.
CTGGTCCAAGGTACAGAGACATCGCTAGGTGCAGGGTGCTGGTCAGGGGCGTAGCTAAAGGCTCATGGGCCCTGGTGCAAGAGTTCAGCTTGGGCCCCCTTTCCTCAGTGCTTTGTGTGTCATCTTATGCTGCACAAGGGTCTTTGGGCCCCCTCAGGCTCCTGGGCCCGGGAGCGACTGCTACCTCTGCACCCCCTATAGCTACGCCTCTGGTGCTGGTGGGGCATGGGCCCCTGGCATTAGATCCTAGGTGATCACCAACAAGCCATTCTGCCAGGGCCTACCTTTGAAGCCTACCGATGTCATTGATTTCATTCTGAAAACTTTTTGGTGAACTTTGTGGCGTTTTTAGTTGACAACTACTAACGCTCAATTATATCCAGTAGACGTCCCTGTTATTTATTAATACTCTGTCTGATTGGAACGTTTAAAAGAAAATAACAAATCTTTAATTAAATCACTGATTAAAAAAGTCTAAGTCTAAAATATTCAGACAATGGCTCTAGACTGCTGCATATAGGCTATCAACACTGAAAAAAGTGGAGACTATATCGATATTCGCCTCCACTTATTTGTCCCACAATTTGGATTCAGTGGATATTATTCAGTTATTGATAGCAGCTAGTCTTGTGGCACCAAGCTGTGGCATGAACATCTGCCACCTCTATACCACACTAAAAGGACAGGGTTCTCCTTTACAAGTGTAGGAGACCAAAATGCCTAGCTGGTAAGGTGGCCAGCAGGACTAACGGAGTGCGCTCCTATGCTATTGTCTAAAGGGCAATGTATTATCAGCCCACATAGACAGGTATTACAGATAGGACTCTTCACCCCTAACATCTATCAATTACTACCCCCGCTCTGTATTGCCCCGGTTCGACGCGTTTCTATGCAGCACCTTGTGCTACATTTCATCAGGAACTGGACATGTATTATAAATAAATACGAGCGATTGACGGTACACGCTGCATGTTAGCGTGACAGCGTGGTAGTACTCGGCGCTGTGATGGCCGTGAACGGCCGCTCACATGCCGGAGCTATAAGACCTAGGCTCCGCCCCCAGCAAGCGCGGTTACAGCTGACAGCCAATAGAGGCGGAGGTGTGTCAGTTTACACACCGCCCCGTCTCCTGACGTCAGCTAGTTGAACAACCCGTATGCTGATTGCAGGATTACAATTCCCAGCATGCCCTAACAGCTGCCACAGGAGCAGACGTTTCATAATAGTCAAAGAGCAGCAGATCGGAGGTAACCTCATTAGAGGAGAGCTGGTCATCCCATGAACCATTGGGGATTTAGATGACCTTTCCCAAGTACCTCCGATGCTGCGGTCAGTGTATGTCTCCTTCCATATAAAAAGGACAAAAACTTCAGCAAAAATATGTATTATGGTTCGGCAAAACTACAATTCTCAGCATTCCCTGACTACACTGGTAGTCTCACAATAGCTGGAGCAACGTTCTTTGTGGCTTGAAATATTATTACAGTATATATAATGAACACAAAACAGTTCTACATACAGTATATCCTATATACAGTATTAAGTGTGAGGATGTATTTCTATAGTAAGAACAGTATTTAAGCTTCGGAAGGGAGGAGTGGAACCAAAGTCCCATCTGTCACCAGGAACGTTCTCCCATCTGTGTCTCCATGGAAGACACATAACCTTTGTACAAGCTTGCTCTTGAACTATACCGAAATTCTTCCACAACCCAAATATATATAGATTTATTTTACAAACTCTTATTGTTGGCCATATGGTCATCCACAACCAGGGGTATAGCTAAAGGCTCATGGGCCCTGGTGCAAGAGTTCAGCTTGGGCCCCCCTTGCCTCAGTGCTTTGTGTGTCTTCTTATGCGGCACAAGGGTTTTTGGGCCCCCTCAGGCTTCTGGGCCCAGTAGCGACTGCTACCTCTGCACCCCCTATAGCTACGCCCCTGTCCACAACTGAGCAAGTGCGTAGCTTAGGAAGGCAGCTACAGCACTGTCATCTTGAAGGTCTCTAAGTAAAGGTCCTTTTACACGGGCCGATTATCGGCCGAAAAATCGTTCCTAGGAACGCTAGTGCCGATAATCGGCCCGTGTAAAAGTGGCCCTAATCAGCCGACGAACGAGCAAAACGCTCGTTCGTCGGCTGATTGGATCTTTTGGTTTCTACAAAAGATCCAATCTGTCGGGCGCACATCGGCCTGTGTAAACAGGCGATGTGCGCCTGACAGTATGGAGCTTCCCGGCCGCACGAGTGATACAGCGATCACTCGTGCGGCCCGGCGCTCGATTCATCGGGCCGTGTAAAGGCTCCCTGCCCCGAGCGCCGATATCGCTGATCGGCGCTCGGGCAGGGAGACACATCGGCCCGTCTAAAAGGGCCTTTATGGGAGGGCTGTGTGTAGAGGTAGGGGGTCACTGATTTGCAAATGAATGGAACTGGACATGTAGAGCATGGCTGGTAGCAGAGTACTCCGGAGCAACACTGGAGACATTTGGACAGAGGCAGGACAGGAGTATGGAGATTGCCGGGGACAGCCTAACAGGCAGTGGGGGTACCCACTTTGAAACAGATTTGTGTCTGTATGTATTACTTGTAGTTTGTCAGGAGAGTACAGCGGTCCCTCAAGATACAATATTAATTGGTTCCAGGAGGACCATTGTATGTTGAAACCATTGTAAGTTGAGTAATCGGTTCCAAAGCCCCAAAATATCATCCAAGATAAGAGAAAGAGAAGATTTAAGAAAAATAAGCAGATAACTAAGACAGATACAACAAGTCCTTACATATCAGAGTCAGGAACAGCTATTTTACCAGAGAAGTAGCCTTAATTGGTTGGATCTGAGACATTGTATTTTGAGTCTAGTTTCTACTTACGATGGGTCAGAAAAGACCATTGTATGTTGAAAATATTGTATCCTGGGGCTGTTGTATATGGCATCTAATGGGCGGGACTGGAGTTTAATCTTATCTCAGCAACTGAAACTGGAGTCTTGCTTTGTCTGTCCATTCATGGTCGGACCTGGAAGAACCTCCAGTGGGGTGGGCTCAGTGTCTGATGCCATAGTGGGCACCAAAGGTCCAGGAGAAAAAAAAAAAACATTTGGAGCTAATAATTTGCCTCAAGGGTCTATTTCTTCTTCAAAACCTATTAGACTGTATTGATGATACAGGGGTTGGGTCCCCAGAATAATTTCCTCTGGTGGATCCAAGGAACCCCAGTCTGACACTCTGTCCGATTGTGGGAACACACTGCAAAAATGGGAGGACAGTTAGGTCCATTTGCAGCAAGCGGGGTAAAGCACAGTGGGGCAGATTTACTAATACTGTAGATGGGGTAAGTTGAGATGGGCTGTGTAGACCTGCAGCAGATTTTTCACAGGGGCTCAGGCTGGATGGTAAATCTGGCGCAGGGACAGACATTTTTGTCTGACTCTATGTCAACTGTTGGTTGGCTTAGTTTGCAATTAAATCTTATGCCAGAATTAGGTTAAATTCCCACGACATGCCGTGTTTTACTGTCCACAAATTGCGAATTCGCAAAACACGGATACCGCTTTTTGCGGAACCTACAGGGCCGGTGCTATATAGAAAATACCTATTCTTGTCTTGTTGACAAGAATAGGACATGCTCTATATTTTTTACGGAACTACGGATGCGGACAGCACACTGTGTACTGTCCACATCTTTTGCGGCCCCGTTGAAATGAATCAGTCTGCACCCGTTCCGCAATATTGCGGAACGGATGCAGACCCATTCATACGGCCGTGTGAATACACACTTAGGGCCCTTGCACACGACCGTATGTGCTCCGAGACATACGGTCCGTGAGCGGGCCATATGTCCTGGAGCGGCATAGATTGTGCGGACGGGAGCGCACAGCATCATAGATTACTATGATGCTGTGCGCTCCCATGCGCACGATCTATGCCGCTCCAGGACATATGGCCCGCTCACGGACCGTATGTCTCGGAGCACATACGGTCGTGTGCAAGGGCCCTTATCGTGTGCAAGGGCCCTTATGGAGCAATTTAGGTGCAAAATGTTGAACCTTAGACCACATCACTATCCAATTAAATCACACTCCCTTGTTGAGCCACACCCATGATCAAGCTGGATGCCGAGGATTCCTCTAAAATTACATGTGCCAAATTGTGCCAAATTTTGGAACTGTTTGAGAAGACATATAGGAGTACTGGAACAGGGAATTTATTTTGTTCGGTTCATGCTCTTTTTTTAAATAAATAGATAAAATTAAAATGCAGACGTTATCAAAAATCGTCTCTGATTGATCTGAGATTATTAACAGAAGTCCCATGTAACCACTCGGTTTCAGGGAAGCGGGCAGCAGTTCGTCTAATAATGTAAGGTAATGTTGGGAAAGAGATACACATAGAAAAAAAATAAGCCATGAGTCAGGCATTTCTGCCAGCAGAAGCTGTTACTGTAATCTACTGACAAACTTACTGTAGACGGCTTCTGACTGTAAAGTACGTCCTGCCGGGCACCTACTGTACAAGATGGGCAGTGGCCATGAGCCTAGAAAGTGTTAAACTAGTGGTGGTGGCTCACAAAATAGCTATGAGAACCAGAGTTTTACTAGGAAGGATGCTGGTATTTTATCTGACCACAACATCTTAGCGTGTACACGGCCCACAAAACTCTATAATAAGCAATGTCATTTTTTCCCCCTTTTTGCTAAGGGCCCAGAATTGGGGCAAATATTGGTAAAGAGCGGTAATGATGTTACATGTAAAGGTGATCGACGATCATTTGTCAACAGCACATCATGCGGGGATGTGCAGCTGACAATATGCAAAGTAAATGGGGGATGAACGATCATAAGAAGGATCATTCATCCCCCTTTTCACTGTGCTCGTTATTGGCCCAGTATCAGCCCATGTAATTGGAGGGAGAAGAATAGGACATGTGCTATCTTTTTTGCAGGTTGGCGGAACGGACGTGCGGATGCGGACAGCACACAGTTTGCCCCATTGAAATGAATGGATCCGCATCTGATCCGCAAAAAATGCGAATTGGATGCGGACCAAACATACGGTCACGTGCATAAGCCCTTACACCCCACACGACCATATCGAGCCCTTACACCCCACATGACCATATCTTTGATTTTTACGGATCAGATGTGGACCATTTCATTTCAATGGAGTCGAAAAAATGCAGACAGCACACTCATGCTGTCCGCCTCTGTATGTCCTTTGTCTCATCCTGCAAAAGAGATCATGTCCTATTCTTGTCTGTTTTGCGCACAAGAATAGGCATTTTTAACATAGGGCGAGACCTGCGGAAAGGGAAAATGTGGGTCGCGAATGTCCAGTATCCGTGTTTTGCGGATCGGAAAACAGATATGGTCGTGTGCACGAGGCCTTACCTACTGATTGACGAGTAGAGCATTGCCTAGGGGAGTAGCAATAGGCCAGGGATGGCCAACCTGCGACTCTCCAGCTGTTGCAAAACTACAACTCCCAGTATGCCCAGACTGCCTACAGCTATCAGCCTACAGCAGGGCATGATGGGAGTTGTGGTTTTACAACATCTGGAGAACCGTAGGTTGGCCGTCCCTGCTATACGGGGTCCAGAGCTAGCACTTGTATCCTGGTCCCTGTTGTCTGAGGGGCCTTCTCTGCTAAATAAGACACCAGTATTATAAATGGGACACAGTAGATTGGGGCCCTATCACAAATGATGTATTGGGACCCTGAAGCTTCAGGTTACACCTGTGGTTCAGCTCCTCCAACCTTGCATGAGTGCATGGCCTATAGAGAAGCTGCGTCCCATCTCAGCTCCAGGAAGAGGCGCCATAGCAGAATTTGTGTCATGTCATGGCAGTCTGCAAATTAGAGCGAGGAAAGAGAAGACAGAGGATCATATAATACACTGTACTCCATAATGTAGAGAAACTCTACTAATGTTCAACTCGGACTGATCTCTGTGTGCACAGTATACATAACAACACACAGAACTTGTGTCCACTAAACTGGTCCAAAGCGGCTATGAAACAAGGCCGAGTCCTCCATGTCCTGGTTTGGTCCAGTTCTGTTGCTGAAAGGATGGCTCAGTGCCAGAGGATCTGGAAAAATCTTAACTTGTCAGTAAGGCGGGCAGCACATTTCAGCTGTGGATTGCGTGTGTCCTGAAAGGTAGAAAGCCCTGACAGACCAATTTGACAGTGGTTTATCTCCTTAAGAAAAGAAAGATCGGGCATGATGAAATCCAACTGCCTGATCCTTCTCTTTCCTGGCATTTGCCGCTGGGGGGTAGTCAGGGTTCCCCCATATACCTTAGATGGTCAGCCAGTCCCACCAAAATTGGCTGACAGTTATCTAATGTACGTTGCCAGTGCAGGACAGTCGGTAGTAGATAAGTCTAGAAATGACTGTACTACTCTTCAGAAAAACTGCCGAGTTAAAGGGGTTGCCAGTCCCGATCATTGTTTGTTAGAGGGTTTTTCCCATTGATATGCCAATCGCAGGGACTTCCACTGCTGGGACCCCCAGTGATCAGTTATAATCTGTGCGGGGACCTGAGAGCAAATGCAATTTCCCTACAGTGCCCCCGCAGGGAAAATGAAGTATTACACAGAGTCCATTGAAATTAATGGGGGGTTTATGTAATTTATGGTCAGAGAGAGAGGACGCTTTTTCTAGAGGCTCCAGGCTCTGTATACTTGATGGAAGGTCCGAAAAGCAAAGCCCCCCCCCCCATTCTAATAACTCACTAATAAAATAGCACAACAGAGAACAAGCGCCCTTCTATTTCATCTATGTCTTAAAGGGGCCTTCAAGTAACAAGAAATCATCCCCTAGCCCAGGGATTATCAACCTGCGGCTCTCCAGCTGTTGAAAAACTACAACTCCCACCATGCCCTGCTGTAGGCTGATAGCTGTAGGCTGTCTGGGAATGCTGGGAGTTGTAGTTTTGCAACAGCTGGAGAGCCGCAGGTTGAGCATCCCTGCCCTAGCCAATGGATAGGGCATAAATGTTAGATTGGTAGTGGTCCAATCACTGGGACCCCCGCAACACAAGAACAGGGGACCTGCCCCCGTCCCCTTATGAATGAAGCAATGCTCCATTGATCTCTATGGGACTGCTCTCAGTCCCATAGAATCTGGAGCGGCAGTGTGCATGCTCGACCGCTGGTCTATTCAAATGAGAAGGGAGCGGGGGGGGGGGGCAGGACCCCCATTCTCATGATTGGTAGGGTTCCAGTGGTTGAAAAGCCACCAATCTAACAGTTATCCATTGGATATGGAATTATGTGTTGTAATCGGAATACCCCTTTAATAGGTCATGCAGATAGAGGTTGTCTAAAAACTGTCAGAGTCTTATTTTGTCTCTGATGTCATGCCGCCACATAGTGCCTTCACATAGCACCATAATATGGCATCCGATAGTTGACTGATACAAACTCATCAATTCAAGTCCTCTATATGGACCTGGTGTTTGGTTTTCTTCTCGCACCACAATGGTGGCGGTCCATCACGAGGATGGTCCTCCTGTCTACATAGACTCTGATTCAAGCTTTCCCAGTGACGGGCAAAAATCACAGCAAAGCCAAAGGGATCCCAAAGCTTTGCTGAGTGCTGGGCTGTAATTATCACAAACAACAGTGCGGGGTCTCGAGGGAGGGACCCTCACTGCTTCCTTAATTAATAATTAAAGTGAATCACCATTTTTATGTAGCTTGATGAGATTAGGCTGTAAGTATGTCCTGTGGGTCAGATCACTACTGTAAGGCTCCAGTGCAGAAAATCACAGAAGTTCTAACCGACCACTATGGAGGTTTGGGTCAGTGGTACACATAGAGGTGACAGGACCCCATAGCAAAGATTGAAATTGGGCTCCCTTCTGGTCCTCATTAAAGGGCATCTGTCAGCAGTTTTGTACCTATAACACCGGCTGACCTGTTACATGTGCACTTGGCAGATAAAGACATCTGTGTTGGTCCCATGTTCATATGTGCCCACATTGCTGAGAAACATGAAGTTTTAATATATGCAAATGAGCCTCTAGGAGCAACGGGGGCGTTACTGTTACACCTGGAGGCTCTGCTCTCTCTGCACTTTGATGGACAGGGCCTGGCAGTGTAAATGTGATCACACCCTGCCAATCAAAGTAGAGAGGGTGCTGCAGTTGCAGAGAGAGCAGAGCCTCTAGGAGTAACAGCAACGCCCTTGTTGCTCCTAGAGAATCATTTTCATATATTATAACTTTATTTTCCTCAGCTATGTGGGCACATATGAACTTTTAATCTATACACAGATGAGCAGTTAAGTGCATTGAGGGCGGGCCCAAGCCACTCTGTGCCCCCATGCTCTTCCTGCTTCCTCTGCCAGGCCCTCCCTCTCCTTCTTGATTGACAGGGCCAGGCGAGATGACTATGCAGGAACCTTGCCCTGTATTTGTTTCCAGTGCTCATGACATCACTGACTACTCCACGTGATTGCTGCTGCCATTCACAGCGGTTGTCACCTGGGGTAGTCGGGGACATCAAAGCTGCAGCCGTGGTCTTTGTATAGCCATGATGTACCTGACTCTATGTATCCGACTACTTCATGTGACTGCTGAGGTCAGTGATTGGCTGCAGCAAACGTGATGTCATCGCTGCAGCACCGGCCTTTGTACAGCCATGATGTATCTGACTACTTCATGTGACTGCTGATGCCAGGGACTGGCTGCAGCAAGCGTGATGTCATCTCTGTAGCGGCGGTCTTTGTACAGCCACGATGTACCTGACTCTATGTATCTGACTACTTCATGTGACTGCTGAGGCCAGGGACTGGCTGCAGCAATCAAACGGTGATGTCATCGCTGCAGCACCAGAAAAAAAAGAGATCACCACAGAGCTGGAACAGGTGGTTAAAGCTATTTTTTAGGTCATTCTGGACCTTCTGTAAAAAAAAAAAAAAAATTAAATTTAGGAAAAATATAACAAACATCGACCGGATTGGGAGCAAATTATCCGGCATATGTCCATTTCTAAGTAACTGAGATGTTTACGTTACGCAGGAGGTGTGAGGAAGTGTGTCCGGTGACGACAGATGTCGCCTCATGGCGGTGGTGACATGGGTACATGGGTGCCCAGCACCTCGCGGTGTCACCATGACGCCAGCTGTTACCGTGTCACGCACTTGTCTCACCGACTCCAGAGCTGGCGAGGGCGCCTTGAAACTGCCCAGAGCCGGGCTGTGATTGGTGGAGGAGGGCTTGTGACGCCGAGAGCTCCCCCATCACCAGGAAGGAGATTGAGAGCAGGATCCCAGGAGGACACATCCCCCCTCCTGTAACATTAGACGGCCTGTGTGCGCTCCCCCCACCCCCTGTGTGCGCTCCACGTGTGGCTGTGCTAACAGTCCCTGCCCTATTCTCTCCTCTGGTCCTGCACCAGACGTTAACACACACCGGCGGGTGTAAATTGGCTGTGAAAACACAAACCTTTCTCTTTCTTTAAGGTTGCCCAAGACGCGCACAGGCTATACCTTAAGACGGACGCAGGCGAGATTGACAATCTGATATACTGGATTCATGATCATTAAAAGCATGTGTAAAGCGTAAATCCGCTTTCACACAGTCAGTGTTTGATCAGTGATTGTGAGCCAAAGCCAGGTGCAGGTCAAAAACACAGAAGAGGCGCAGATTTATCTATTATACCTTGGGGATCATTTATGAACAGTTTTACGACTCTTTTTGGCGTAAAGTTGTTGCACAATCCCTTTTTTTGCCACTTTTTAAACGCCCACGGGCAATATTTTATTGTTTTATGCCGCATTCAACGTAAAGGAGTTGCGGGGATGGAGCGGGGGCAAATGTACCCCAGGAAAAAGGCATAAAAGTTGCTGAAAAATGACGTAAATTTTCCAACCAGTGCAAGGACTACCAAAGATGTGCCTAATTTATGATGAGACGCATGTGACGTCAGTGTAAAATTTACAAAAAAAAGATTGTCTTGATAAATGACCCCCCCTTTCTCTCTGTGTGGGCTCGATCAACACTGAGATGGGAGTACCCCTTTAAGCAGCTTTAGGTCTAATGTAGACATAACAAGGCAGCCATTGTAGTGCACGCCTCCACCGTATCTCTTGGTCTGTATGCATACAGGGGTTTATACAAATAAATTGTGCCATGCTGTACCTGGCGTGGCAGGGATAGAGGTATTCTCCCCTAGAATATCGCCATACCTGTGGCACCTGGTGGCGGCTGTGTAACAGCACATAGCAGTACATTTATCAAAAGGATTTGTGCCTGTTTCAGTCGTATTTTCTATTTCATCGCATTTAGGCTTCTTTCCCACGACAGTATATTTTGCGTGCTCCGAGCCGCATATTTTGCGGGTAGGATGCAGACCCATTCATTTTAATGGGTCAGCAAAAAATACTGACAGTACACTGTGTGCTATCCGAATCCGTATGTCCGTTCAGTAGCCCGCAAAAAAAAAATAGAACATGTCCTATTCTTTCTGTTTTGCGGACGTCATCCATTTTTTTTTGCAGATCCGTAATTTGCGGACCGCAAAACACAACGGTCGTGTGAAAGAAGCCTTATTGTTCGCTTTGTACTTTTCTTAGACTTTACATCAGATTTGCGCATGTTTTATTTTTCCATCTGTTTCAGAGATCGAGCTGTTTCGTCAGGGGACTAGTACGATTTACGTATTTGCGCCTTTTTTACATCTAAATTTGATTCGTTTTTATGCTCAAAACTCCGCCTGCTCCTGGCGCGATTAGTTGGGATCTTTTGTGACTCCGTTGAAGTTAAATATTTGCAAAATAAACGGATCCGACTTTTTTAAAACATATTTGCAACTTTTCTGGGGAGAATGCAACTTTTTAAACCATTAGATCAGCGACTTTCAAAAGCCACAGAAATAACGCCAAGAAAATCCGACACACCTTAAAACAATCTAAAAAGAATAGCAAAAAAACTTTTTAATAACTTTTATTATTATTTATAAATTTTAACTTTTTAAAATTTATCAACTCAAATAGAAACACGTGATAAGGCCTCATGCACACAACCGTTGTTGGCCTGTGCCCGGGCAATTTGCAGTCTGCAAGGCACAGGCATCAACCATGTGCCCGCCGTATGCAGATGTGGACCCAATTACTTGAATGAGGTCCGCAATCTGCATCTGATGGTCCACACTGCAAAAAAGTAGTGAATGCACTATTTTTTTGCAGTGCGGAGGACCATACAGAAAACCCATGCGTGGGATTCCGTGCCTCTGTTCCACACCGCACCTTTAAGTAAATGGGTCGACATCCATGATGCAATGTACAAACTGCCGGTGCCCGTATATTGCGGACCAGCTGTTTGTCAGCCATAGAGCCTATTTCGAGGCTGGGCTGTTGCATGAGCCCTTACCAAGAGCGGACTGGGAACTTAAAGTGTCCCTGGAAAAAATACTAAAAGTGGCCCTGTTTTGTAGTCAGGTCTAAATTGATGGAAGGCAGGGCCAGGAATACCATATTGTGGCACATTATACCGCCTCAACAGAGCCAAATACCACAGTCCATCACAAAATACATTCCTAAAAACTTCCACTGGCCGGCCATGAGGAGGGCTCAGGCGGCCCCCTGGGCATCGGCCCACCGGGAAATTTCCCTGTAAGGTCTATGGCCAATCCGCCCCTGGCCCTTATTTTAGGTCCATCTCATTTAGAAGCCAAAGTGGACAATGGCTGCTACTCCAATGGACCCAACGGATCCACAAAAATTATGGATGCATGCATAGCCCCATAGAAATGAATGGGCTGGCAAATAAATGCAGATAGCACACTGCTGAAATATATGGTCTTGTGCATAAGGCCACACTGATATCAATGGGCACTGTCTGCTACTAAACTTTACAGAATGCTCCATGGTCAGCGTATTGTTGGGGAAACCTTCATTAGAAAAGGGGTTTCCAAAATATGGACAAGCCCTTTTAACTGTTCATGCTACTGTGCCAAAAACATTGAAAAGAAAATGTCATACATTTCCTGTTTATATGATTTTTCAATAGGGTTTAGGCAGGGTCTTCTTAAAGAGACCAGTCCTGTATGGAGACTTACTGGAAGTACTCCATGGTATGGAAACTTATTGGCAATGCTCCATGGGAAAAGAATAGGCAAAGAGGTATCTCTCAAGGAAGAGAACCATCTTGCTAGCGCCACCTTGTCGAAGTGGCTCCCTATGAGTCAAAATCTGACCTTGGGATTTGACAAGGCTATATAGACATGTCGAATAGTTGGTGTGGCTATATTCCGTTGTTAGATGCCAAGGCTTGTTAAGAAGTCAAATTTAGAATCATAGGGCGCCACTTCCACAAGGTGGCGCTAGTGAGATGGTTGCTTCCTTGGGAGATACCTCTTTGCTTATAATTTATTCAATAGGAATTTCCCATTGTAGCTGTATCTTTGTAGGTATTTTAAAGAGGACCTCTCCCCTCCCCTGACATGCCTGTTTTAATAGCTTCATGCATTCCCCGTGTAATAACAAGTCTGGAACATCTATTCTTATGTCCCTATGTTGTGCTATTCCTTTATTATTTGCACTAGAAGTTATGAATGAATTGCTATTTGCCTTTAGTAAAGGAACAGAGGGGAGGTGACCAGTTGGGGGTGTGTCCCTGCACAGACTGACTCTAGCCAATCAGTGCTGCCATGTTCAGACTGTGCAGGTACACACCCCCAACTGGTCACCTCCCCTCTGTTCCCTTACTGAAGCAAATAGCAATTCATTCATAACTTCTAGTAGAAATAATAAAGGAATGGCACAACATAGAGCCATAAGAATAGATGTTCCTCTTTAAGATTGATATTAAAAAAATTGGAGGGTGGAATACTTATCCCCTTGCCATGTACATTCTGGTAATGAGTGGAACTGGACGGTATCTGCTGGATAGGAAAACTGATTTATGCCAAGAATAGAATAAAATTATCCCATTAAACCCAATAATCACTTTGGATTGCAGATATTCTGCAGACACAAGGATGGGCCGGGGGAGGGGTGAATAGTCTTAGATGTCATCAGTAGTCACAACAACAAAATTCAGTCTGTAGTTTATTCCTCTCATACCTTCCTTGTTTTTTGTTATTTTTGCTACACTTTAAAACAATTTTGTATATGTGGCTGCTAATATATTAAGGAAGGAATCTACACCATTGTTATTGTGACATTTCTGCTGTAAATTTAAAATGTCCTCCGCCCTAAAATTAGGGTTGCTGGGAGAAATACTTACCCAGTATTGGTTCTTTTGTTGTCTCTGGGGAATACACCATGCAAAAAAAAATAAAATTCCTTGTTTTGCTTTATTGACTTGAATGGCAAAAGACATACTGCCATCTTGTGGTTGTTGTGAGCATTACATGTTCTATAGACAAGTGGACAACGAGGAGTAAAGAAACAATGGAGGGGGAGGAGAGATTGTGACGGGGTAATAAACCTTTGTGACTAATTAGACATTGTACATGTCTAGGTGAAGTTTATGTATTTATTTTATGCACTTATGTGGTGCTGACATATTCCACTGCGGTTTACAGACTTTAGCATCAAGCTGTCCCCAATGGGGCTCACAATATAAGTTCCTGCAAAAAAAAAATATCCACACCACAACTTAAAAAGCCACATAAAACCCACGTCTGTAGTCTATTTCATAATTCTGTATATTTTCTTTTGCGTTACAGCAAATATCTATGTGTTGTACCCCTCCCCCCAGAAAAAAGGGGAGAAAAACAGCAGCAAAAAAAGAACTGTAGCTGGATGTAAATGAAATCTTAGTTTTAAAAATTGCACTAAGTTTTCTACAAGCTTTACCAACAAATTACCCCATTGAAAAAAAAAAGGGTCATTTACTAATCTCAAATACATCTAAATTAGTGGGCGCGGGCAGGGGTAGCAAAACGCGCCCCAAATGTGCCCCTATGGGTATACAGTGCCTTAGACAACTATTAGTCGTGTACTCCACAAATCTGGCCTTTATGGAAGAGTGACAAGAAGAAAGCCATTTTTGAGGGCAAACCATAAGAAGTCTCATTTGCCACAAGCCATGTAGGGGACTCAGCAAACATGTGGAAGAAGGTGCTCTGGTCAGATGGGACCAAAAGTGGAAAACTATCACTGCACATCACCCTGAACATATCATCCCCACCGTGAAACATGGTGCTGGTGGCAGCATTATGCTGTGGAGAGGCTTTTCTTCAGCGGGGACATGGAAGCTGATCAGAGTGCAAGAGAAGATGGATGAAGCTAAATACGATTGTAGAGGAACACCTGGTAGAGACTACAGCTATCAGCTTATAGCAGTGCATGATGGGAGTTGTAGTTTTACAATAGCTGGAGAGCCGCAGGTTGAGCATCCCGGGGTAAGATAAAAGCATATTCATGTGTTAGTATGGCCCAGTCAAACTCCAGACCTAAATCCCATTGAAAATCTTTGACGAGACTTGAAGATTCCTGTTCACGGACGTTCTCCATCCAGTCTGACTGAGCTTGAGCTATTTTGCAAAGAAGAATGGGCAGAAATATCAGCCTCTAGATGTGCAAAGCTGGTAGAGACATACCCCAAAAGACTTGTAGCTGTAATAGCAGCGAAAGGTGGTTCTACAAAGTATTGACTCAGGGGGGCTGAATACAAATGAAAGACACACTTTCCAGATTTATTTATTAACAATTTTGAAAACTATTTTATTTTTTTCACTTCATACATAATAATAAACACAGTGATGTCACAGTACAGAGATAATAAACACGGTGATGTCACAGTACAGAGATAATAAACACAGTGATGTCACAGTACAGAGATAATAAACACAGTGATGTCACAGTACAGAGATAATAAACACAGTGATGTCACAGTACAGAGATAATAAACACAGTGATGTCACAGTACAGAGATAATAAACACGGTGATGTCACAGTACAGAGATAATAAACACGGTGATGTCACAGTACAGAGATAATAAACACAGTGATGTCACAGTACAGAGATAATAAACACAGTGATGTCACAGTACAGAGATAATAAACACAGTGATGTCACAGTACAGGGATAATAAACACAGTGATGTCACAGTACAGAGATAATAAACACAGTGATGTCACAGTACAGGGATAATAAACATAGTGATGTCACAGTACAGAGATAATAAACACAGTGATGTCACAGTACAGGGATAATAAACACAGTGATGTCACAGTACAGAGATAATAAACACAGTGATGTCACAGTACAGAGATAATAAACACAGTGATGTCACAGTACAGGGATAATAAACACAGTAATGTCACAGTACAGGGATAATAAACACAGTGATGTCACAGTACAGGGATAATAAACACAGTGATGTTACAGTACAGGGATAATAAACACAGTGATGTCACAGTACAGAGATAATAAACACAGTGATGTCACAGTACAGGGATAATAAACACAGTGATGTCACAGTACAGAGATAATAAACACAGTGATGTCACAGTACAGGGATAATAAACACAGTGATGTCACAGTACAGAGATGATACACACAGTGATGTCACAGTACAGAGATAATAAACACAGTGATGTCACAGTACAGAGATAATAAACACGGTGATGTCACAGTACAGGGATAATAAACACAGTGATGTCACAGTACAGAGATAATAAACACAGTGATGTCACAGTACAGGGATAATAAACACAGTGATGTCACAGTACAGAGATGATACACACAGTGATGTCACAGTACAGTGATAATAAACACAGTGATGCCACAGTACAGAGATAATAAACACGGTGATGTCACAGTACAGGGATAATAAACACAGTGATGTCACAGTACAGGGATAATAAACACAGTGATGTCACCGTACAGAGATAATAAACACAGTGATGTCACAGTACAGGGATAATAAACACAGTGATGTCACAGTACAGGGATAATAAACACAGTGATGTCACTGTACAGGCATAATAAACACAGTGATGTCACAGTACAGAGATACTAAACACAGTGATGTCACAGTACAGGGATAATAAACACAGTGATGTCACAGTACAGGGATAATAAACACAGTGATGTCACAGTACAGGGATAATAAACACAGTGATGTCACAGTACAGAGATAATACACACAGTGATGTCACAGTACAGGGATAATAAACACAGTGATGTCACAGTACAGGGATAATAAACACAGTGATGTCACAGTACAGAGATAATACACACAGTGATGTCACAGTACAGGGATAATAAACACAGTGATGCCATAGTACATAGATAATAAACACAGTGATGTCACAGAATAGAGATAATAAACACAGTGATGTCACAGTACAGGGATAATATACACAGTGATGTCACAGTACTGGGATAATAAACACAGTGATGTCACAGTACAGGAATAATAAACACAGTGATGTCACAGTATAGAGATAATAAACACAGTGATGTCACAGTACAGAGATAATAAACACAGTGATGTCACAGTACAGAGATAATACACACAGTGATGTCACAGTACAGAGATAATAAACACAGTGATGTCACAGTACAGAGATAATACACACAGTGATGTCACAGTACAGAGATAATACACACAGTGATGTCACAGTACAGGGATAATAATGTATATGTCTAATCTATCTTAATTGTCTCATATGCAGTAACCAATTTCTACCACCAGAGTGTGCTAACAATATAGCATTTGAACATAAATTCTGTGACAAGCTGGCATGTTTTCCCCAGAAAGTTTGGCCAAGTTAAATATTTTGGTAATACAAATATTTGTAGGCACACCTTTGGACTATCCTAGAAATGTTAACTATACAGAGGTCTTAAAAAATTACATCAATTTCTAAAAGATTGCTTAAATGGGTTGTGTCACTTAAGCAAATGGCATTTATCATGTAGAGAAAGGTAACACAAGGCACTTACTAATGTATTGTGATTCTTCATATTGCTTCCTTTGCTGGCTGGATTCATTTCTCCATCACATTATACACTGCTCGTTTCCATGGTTATGGCCACCCTGCAATCCAGGGGTATTTCAGTTAGGGCTCATGCACACGACCATATGTATTTCGCAGTCTGCAAAAAACAGATCCGCAAAAAATAGAGGCAATAATAGGACATGTTCTGTTTTTTGTAGACATATGAAAACAGAATGTACTTCAGATTTTTTTGCGGACCCATTGAAATGAATGGTTCCGCAAACGGTCTGCAAAAAAACCGGAATGGACACAGTAAGAAAATACGTTCGTGTGCATGAGCCCTTAGTGTAAGTTAACTCCTATCCACAGGATAGGGGATAACTATTAGATCTGTGGGGGTCCTACCGCTGGGACCCCCACGATCATGAGAACGGGGACCTCACAGCCCCCCTGAAATGAACAGAGTGTCCAGTTGCAAATGGCCACTCCCTCCATTTTTATGGGAGTTCCGGAGATAGTCAAGTACAGTTCTCACCTTTCTCCGGATGTCCCATAGAAATGAATGAAGCTGCCACACGCATGCCTGTGAATAGCTGCTCCATTCATTTCAGGAGGGCTGCAGGGGGTACGTGGTCCCTGTTCTTGTGATATGTGGTAGGACCCCCACCAATCTTATAGCTATCCCCTATCGTGGGGATAGGAGATAACAATCTTACCGGAATACCCTTTTAATCTTCAATCTGAACACTGGATAACGGTTGTATTTCCCACAGCACTCTCTGCTGGGCGCCGGGTGGAATCTTCCTATGTGTGCGCCATCCTGCTCCTCCTGCGCTGTGGAGACCTGCCGGGAGCATGTAAGTATGTATGTGTATTTGTATGTGTATATGTCTGTGTATTTTTATGTGTATGTCTTTATGTATGTATGTGTGCAGGTGACGGATCCGTCATGAACTCCATTGAAAGTCAAAGGAGGACAGATCCGTTCACCATTGTATCACACCAAACGGATCCGTCCCCATTGACTTTCATTGGGGGCAGCATGCTGCGGTTTGCTCTCCGGTCTGAAGACGGAATGGAATGCTTTTAGGAGTGGGGACAAAGTGAATGGGGACAAAACTGAAGCGTTTTATTCCGGTATTGAGCCCCTATGACGGAACTCAATACCAGAATTATAAAAGGCAAGTGTGAAAGTAGTCTAAAATGAAAACAACAGTGGGGGTTTATTTAGGCGATGGTGGTGGGGTCTTTGTTTTCCCCGTGTGCTGGCAGAGAAAGCGTCATATTTATGACGAGGTGTGCAAATTCTGGCGATGAGGTGTAATCAGTATATTGAGCTATAGACAAGTATTACTTATAATCTTTATCATTCCTTGTGGTTTTCCAATTTGTCCGTAAAAAATGTTGACTGTCCGTGATTTTGGTTTAAGTTGTCCATAGGGATGAGCGAACTTGTGTTTCAAGTTCGACATACAAGGTTCGGGTTATCTTAGAATTCCATTATGGATTCCACTTCCACAGACCATAACTTACGGTTTGTGGTAGCAGAATCCATACCGGAATTCTTAGATAACCCTAACCTTGTACACTTGAAAACACAAGTTCGCTCATCCCTAATTGTCCAGTATAAAGAAAAATTCTGGTTGGCAACCCTGCCTCCTTTATATAACCAAAACTGCACAGTGACCACCAAAGTCTGAACAAGAGCCCCCTCTGCTTGTTGCTAGGCAGAACTCACTTGGGCAATGCCAAACAAACGTGACATTTATTCCTCAGGCGTCCGCTGGCTGGTACAGGCAGTTCTCTAGTAAATGCTAATGCCCTTTAGTAACCTCAGGCTGCGGGGAAGTGACACACAACACAGCAGAGCGCTGCAACAACGTACCAACCTCAGGACTTTGCAGGGACTACTCCCCATCTGACCCAAATCACTGCAGCGAACAGTCCTCTTCCCATAATCCCCCTAATTTTGGACAGAATCTGCCTTCCACATGCACAACTCCATTTAAAGTGGCGACGTCTGCAAAGCTAAGACTCCTGTTTGTATCAGTCAGCCCTGTGACACCTGGGTTTTTATACATTATGCACTTTAATTCATATGCAATACAATACAGCGTATATGCATTTTGCACTATTGTGTCTTTTTGGAAGTTACCAGAGAATAGAATTAACCCTTTCTAGCCCTGGGAAGAAGCCGTGAGCTGTTGTAGTGCAGCCCTGGCATCACGTCATGGTGGGATCTCATCTCTGCATATAAAGGAGTAGGTCTGTGCACTGGGAAATGGTTGCATGAACTGTGGCTGCCCTCAGCTGAGGACCCACAGAGGCATTGGATTTCGACTGCAGCCAGGTTCTGCCGGTTTAAGGCTTGCTCCACGCCTGTCTTGCTGGATTGAGGAAGTGTTGGCGGAGCAATGTGAGGGGAGGGACTCTGCTGCTATGCCTTCGTCTGGGGACAGGCAGCAGGTGGAGGGACGCAGGCTCATGTCATAGTAAAGTCTCCTTTTTTTCATTTATATACTATATAGACATCTCTTTCACTACTATTAACCCTCTCACTACCTCTCCCTTATGTCTTCTCAGCTCTCTGCATGCTTTATGTAACTTGTCCGGTGTATTATCTCAGTCTCCTCGGTTGTTCTCCCTCAGGGTACGTTCGCACAGGCTAAAATCTGACACTGATTCAGCAGCGGAAAACAAAACAGCACCAACAGTTTCTCCATTGACTTTAATGCAAAAAAACCCTAAAAACTTGACCATGTGCACACAGTGTAAAAAAGCTTTACAAAGCAAATTTGATTGTACATTTCATAGAAGTCAATGGCGAGGCAGGAAAACCTTAACCAAAAACTCTTAAAACTCTTCTAAAACCGCCACCAAATTAACAGTCTGAATGAAAATGTCCTGTTTTCAGCTACTGATTTTTCTGTGGTGGATTTTAGCTGTGTGAACGTACCATGAGTCTGTCCCTGTATTGCCGCGTCTAACCAGCGCTTACTTTGTATGATCATCTTAGACTTTGTTCGCATGTCCGTTAGAAGATCGGGCCGGCTGTTCCGGCACAGAGCAGCCTGCCAGATCCTCTACTTAATCGCTAGATCCCCATTGACTGCAATAAGGTCTGGTGGTGATCCGGCTGCTTTCCGGCGTAAAATGGTGTACAAAAACCGCCATTTGCGTCGGATCTCCCAAACGGAGGTGTGACCGCTGCCTTGCTCGTTCCTATATGTAACTTTATACGTAAGCGCAGTGTAATATAACTTATGCCAGTGACTGCATAGAGTTGCCATGTACATATCATTTTGCTGCTTTATCACCTATGATTTATTTATTACCCTGTTAATAATTATGGGCCCAGAGTTTATGCCAGCCTGGGGTGGTTTTTCACCACCTTTTGGCTGGCGTTGCAC
This sequence comes from Rhinella marina, assembly GCA_900303285.1. Lineage (NCBI taxonomy): Eukaryota > Metazoa > Chordata > Amphibia > Anura > Bufonidae > Rhinella > Rhinella marina. The sequence goes on from ONZH01002217.1 coordinate 389,728, forward strand.
AGTGGGGGAGATTTATCAAACTGGTGTAAAGTAGAACTGGCTTAGTTGTCCCTAGCAACCAATCAGATTCCACCTTTCATTTCCCAAATGAGCTCTGTAGAATGAAAGGTGGAATCTGATTGGTTGCTATGGGCAACGAAGCCAGTTTTCCTTTACACCAGTTTTATTGGTGTTTTTTAGTCAAAAATGTCAGCCCCAGGTGTTACTTAGAAGTCTATGGAGAATATTAAACACAGTACACACACTTTTTTTTTTATTGTAGTGGTGGTTTTTGACCTTTGAGGTATGGTTCTAAGGTGAAAGGGGCACATTTTTCAGGTTTGTCTGTTTTTTTAGACTGCAATTAGACTGGAGTAGTGCAGGGCTGGCCAACCTGCAGCTCTCCAGCTGTTGTAAAACTACAACTCCCACCATGCCCTGCTGTAGGCAGACTGGGCATGCTGGGAGTTGTAGTTTTGCAACAGCTGGAGAGACGCAGGCTGGCCATCCCTGGAGTAGTGAATTAATCTGTCGGTATTTTGAAGGCTATTTAGTAAGAGTCGCACAGCAGTTGATGTATGATGTGAGACGTTTTTGTATAAGGCCTCATGTACATGACACGTTGTCTGGCTATGCCTGTATTGCTGGCCGCAAAAATCTAGAATGGGTCCGCAATCCAGGAGATATATTGCGATGCGGAACAGAGGCATGGATCGGAGGCCTGTGTTAGCACTACGGAGTGCTTACATGGGTTTTCTGTCCGTGCCTCCGCACCGCAAAAAAAGTAGTGCATGCACTACTTTTTTTGCGGCGAGGACTGTCGTATGCGGATTGTGGACCCCATTCAAGTGCATGCATCCTGCGTCCACATACAGTGGTCCTACAGTCGGTGCCCGTGCATTGTGAACCGCAATTTGTGGTCCATAGCACGGGCCTGGCTGGCATGAGCCCTAAGGCTAGTTTCACACGACCATTTAGAGATCTGGTAGGGAACAGCCTGCTGGAGCTCTGTGGATCCGGCATTGCTGGACCCTGCCTGAATGGGGACCGGTGGAGATCTGGCTGCAACCCGCAAATATGCGAGAATCGCCAGACAAATACCACTGCTCTCACCGCACCACATTGCCTATTTTTGTAGAATATAGTACCAAACAGCATCGGACTGGCTCATCAGAGTACCAGAGGATCCTCTGGTGGGCCCAATTCTAATCCATAGTGGGCCCCAAAGGTCCATTTGGAGCAGCCACTAGGTCCTATTTCCTTGAAATAAATCCTATTAGACATATTGATGATATGGGGCTTCGGCCTAGAGAATAATTTCCTCCAGTGGATCCAGGGAACTCCAGTTTGACATTGGTACTGAAGTATTCATTATTTCCAGGTCACAGCTGTCCTGTCGTGCCATGGAGAGTAGAAACGGGGATGTACGAAACCCTACAGAGGTGCGTATGAGTCAGATGGTGCTCCCATGTCACGCCAACCACCGTGGTCAGCTTAGCACTGGACAGCTGCTGAAATGGATAGACACGGCAGCCTGCTTGTCAGGTGAGAATGGGCGTGCAAGCGACTTATGAGCTTTGTATACAGTGCTTTAGTTATACGGGCATCTTATAATAAAACCCATTACTTGCCTATTTGAGGGGTTATTGCACAAATTTAAAACTCTTTTACTCACATATCTGGTGGACTTTCTTCCCTTTCTGTGGGTGGGCAGCAGCTCATTAATCCCTTGCATCTTCTAGTATGCAATTAGCTCATGTTAATCCCTTCCTCCCCTGGGGTTAAGTCCTTCACCAATAGCCCCTAGGATACATGTCATATGTAGCCCTCACAATGTCTTTCTCCACTGTCTAGAGAGAGATAGCTATATATTTCTATGAATTTAGAAGTAGGGATGGATGAATGAATGAATGAAAGGTGTCTGGACCATTTCCCCTGCTTCATTATGAGATTCCGAGGGAGCAGAGAAGCTACTGAGCATGTCAGTCCACCACTGAATGTAGGAGAAGGAGGACAAGAAGGACAAACAGCAGGGGACGCTACCAGAGAGGAAATGTAACATGCATTTGAAAAAAACAACTATATTGATAGCCATGATGTCATTAATGTTAGTGAGATGGGGCCCCACAGTCAGTGTCAGAACGTCCCCATATGTTATATGTTAAATGAGAAAGTAACTTGCTGCATTATCTCATAATACAATATCCAAAGTAGGAGTGAGTTTGTATACGTGCTCTGCCATGGATTATAAGAATATTTGCATCATTGCTGACTGTTTCCCTTGCAAATTCCTTTACAGCCGAGAGGCATGCAGGCTGCCCGTGTGTCACTGCTTCCATGGATGACATCTATCTTGAGCATACAATAAGGTACTGCCCTTCCAAAATGTTATAGCTAAAACTGTGAATTTTAGTGGACATTTGAAGCAAAGCAATTCAAATCTTCAGTTCTGTATATTTAATATCCTAATCAACATGACAGTGCCAGCATAAGAGAGTCTGCCCTTGTAGGGCTAACTGAGAGGACTGTAATGTTCCCTTTCACTTAACGAACCGTTGCTTCATTCTCGAGAAAAAGTACTTTTAATCCGTATGTAGATGAGCAGTTAAGTGCACTTAGGGTGGGCCCATGCTTCTCTGTGCACCATTGCTCCTCCTGCTTCCTCTACCAGGCCCTCCCTCTCCTTGATTGACAGGGCCAGACGAGATTATTATGCAGGAACCTGACCCCTATACAGGGGTGCACCTAGCCTTTCTGCTGCCTGAGGCAAAAACTGAAACTGCGCCCCCCTCCCTCCCAATGCCAATTTCTTAAACTAACCCCTTTGCCACAATGAAAGCGCTCCTTGCCCATGACCCTTTTGCTGCCTCCCTCTTGCCCCTACCTGGTGCTGCCTGAGGCGATTGCCTCACCTGGCCTCATTGGTGGTAAACCCCTGCCTCTTTAATCTGTGTTGGAAAGCCGGGTTTACAGATATGGACGAATTCTTAGATGGATGATGTACAGTCTTTCTTTTTTATTTCCAGTGTGGGACACGTTGTTAACCTGAAGACAAAAGTGAACCGAGCCTTTAATTCCAGTATGGAGGTTTGTATCCATGATGATGACAATTATACGGTGTATGAGGTGTTAAAGAGGTTATCTGGGATTTTCAGATTGATTGTCAATCTTCTGGATAAGCCACCAATATGAGATATTTAGGGGTCCGACTCCTGGCACTCTGCTGATCAGCTGTATGAAGAGGCTGTGGTTTTTCATGAGACCACTGACGTCATATTCATCGGTCACATGGACGGTCCTGTGCTTGGTACTCCAGTGTCTCTCCTCAAACAGCTGATTTGGGGGGAGGGGGCAGTGGTTGGACCACTGTTGATCCCATATTGGTGACCTATCTTTTGGATAGGCTATCAATATGAAAATTCTGTAAAACCCCTTTAAACACATTTTTTTAAAGCCATCACTAAAACTACATTAGTTTTGGATTATCCCAGAAGCCTTTAGGAGCACAAAGTGCATCTGTCAGCAGATTTGTACCTATGACACTGGCTGACCTGTTGCATGTGCGGTTGGCAGCTGTGTTGGTCCCATGTTCATATATGCCCGCATTGCTGAGAAAAATGATGTTATAATATATGAAAATGAACCTCTAGGAGCAACAGGGGCGTTACCATTACATCTAGAGGATCTGCTCTCTGCAAATGCAGCACCCTCTGCAATTTGACAGGACCAGGCAGTGTGAATGCGATCATGCCTGGCCCTGGCTTCTCCTAAAGTGCAGAGGGTGCAGCAGTTGCAGAGAGAGCAGATCCTCTAGGTGTAATGGCAACGCCCCCGTTGCTCCTAGAGATTCATTTTCATATATTAAAAATTAAAACCTCAATTTTCTCAGCAATGCGGGCACATATGAACATGGGACCAACACAGATACCTTCAGCTGCCGAGCACACATGTAACAGGTCAGTCAGTGTCATAGGTACAAAACTGCTGTCAGATGCCCTTTAATGCCCTAGGGCTTTCCATATAAAACAAAGAAAATCCACTGAAACACAGTTATCTAACACAATACTGACCATACAAGAACCTTCAGAGCTACATGCTGTGTAAAAATATGAAATGGCGGCAACTGCCTTAAAGGGATTCTGTCAGCAGCATTTCACATATTGAGATATTTATACCATTGGATTGGGCCAGTTATAAGCATTTCTAAACTGTAATTGTTATAGGTCACTGAGGCAGGTTTTCAGGTAAAAAAACGATTTTTAGGAGCTGTCACTCACAGTAAATAAGGAGCCCAAGGGGAGTTCCCAACCGTTGCTGGAGCCCGGGCTCGGCGAAATCCCACGCATGCGCAGTACATCCAGAGGCCGGCGCCCGTGCAGTCTGCGGGCGCCGGCCTCTGGATGTACTGCGCATGCGCGGGATTTCGCCGGAGCCGGAGCTTCACTGAACGAAGTGAAGTGAATATTAAGTAGGTGGGCGTGCCTGGGCTCCAAGGAATCGCCGAGCCCGGGCTCCAGCAACGGTTGGGAACTCCCCTTGGGCTCCTTATTTACTGTGAGTGACAGCTCCTAAAAATCGTTTTTTTACCTGAAAACCTGCCTCAGTGACCTATAACAATTACAGTTTAGAAATGCTTATAACTGGCCAAATCCAATGGTATAAATATCTCAATATGTGAAATGCTGCTGACAGAATCCCTTTAAGTAAAGCACTGCACTGACCCTGAAGAATAGCCATAGAGTGCAGCCACTCCAGGGGCCCCATAGGAGCCGTATTGTCTGCCTCCATGGATCATGCACCCTAACCGTAATGTCAGTGTATGTTTTTGTCCTTTTAGGTTGGAATCCACGTCACCTCTGAAGACTTGTGTAATGGAAAAGAATGGAAAGTCTGTCAGGCATTTGCTACTTTTGTTGCACAACCACAGGGCAATAAAAAGGTAAAATAAAAAAAAGTTAATAGTAATTGTATTATCATTAGTGCTATAATACAGTTCTAGTAATGCGCTTCTCAACATTAAAATTACAACACCAAGAAGTACAAGCCATAAGGTTACGCAATTAGAGGAAGTGGCGTGTTTTGCTAAGATTTGCAGATGATCGCATTTTCAAGCACCTAGCTCCAATCTGTGGGAGGAGCATAAAAGCCAGATTAAAAGCAAAGTATTCTAAGCCACATTAAACCTCAAAAATCGGATCAAGCCATGCAGGAAGATTGTGCAATGCCTCCTGTTAGTCGTCCATTCCAGTTATTGCCACTTGTCGCACACTGAGAGGGAAGAAAGTTTATCACCTTGGCAGGTCACTATGCACCTAGGCTGAGATGTCAGGACTGTTCAACGTTGCGTGTCCCAGTGACCAGGAAAACAATGATAAACTGGAATGAGAGCAAGAGGTGCACAGAGGTGAACCCCTGCAAGGACTGATCTTCTGATTAGAAAAATTGGTGCGTCTCCGGACTTGTCTCCCATCGAGCACATCTGGGACGTCATCAGTCGGCAATTGCAAAGGGAATTGCCAGCAGCAGATCTTGATGATTCGTGTGCTCAAGAACATTTGTGTGCTCAGAACATTCCTACAACAACCACCTCGATGATAGCGTGCCAAGGAGTAAATCAAGATCCTTTTGAGTATTTTGTTTCCATTTTTTTTTTTTTTTTCATTTCCATATCATTAACATGTTTATCGAGTCTGTGATTTTCAAAGTTCCATAACCAACTTCTTGGTGCTGCAATTTCAATGTTGAGGAGTATAATATAGAAAAGTTATAAGTAATGACATGTGGTACATGGCTTCTTTGGGCTTTTGTGAGAGTACACATGACTTGAGGGTCACATGACCTGTGATGTCAGCCTCTCTCCCTGCTCTGATGATGTTTTGTGCACAAGCCTGAAAGGGCAGATCTGTGTCTGTATACCAGACGTCACTGTGCTGGCTCACCCCCTGCACTGCCGTCTGCTCTTTCTCTGGATTCTTTCAGAAAAAAACTTTAACCCCTTCAGTAGCACAGACTCGGGGCTGAAGGCTTTGCTGAGTAACTGCAGGCAGTGAGGAGACAAATGCTGGGCACTGGAGCTGACAGACTAGAGGAGTTCTGCAGAGCACTGGAAAAGAACAGGTAGAGGAAAGATCCTGTGTGTATCAGCAGTGTCATTGTACAGCTGGGACTTGTAGTCCTACACATATAACATGCTGCTCAGTCTCCCAGCAGGAGAAATTTGCCTAAAACTTGCTTAGCTTAGTTATATATTGCTGTCCATCAGATTTACAGTGATTGATATATATATATATATATATATATATATATATATATATATATATATATATCAATTTTATTTTTTCATAACTCGGACAACCCCTTTAGTATCTGATTGGTGGGCATCCGACACCAGGTGCAACAGTTTGAAGAGGCTACGCTCGGGTGAATGCTGCAGCCTCCTCACAGCATATCAATCACAGCGCCATACATTGTATAGTGGCTGTGCTTGGTATTGCAGCCCAGGCTCATTCACTTGAATGGGACTGAGCTGCAAATAGGCCATGTGACTGATGAACATGACGACACTGGCCTAGGGAGAGACCACGGTGCTCACTGGAAACATTTGATCGGTGGGGGTGTCAGGAGTTGAACCCCCACCGATATTGTGAGAATAGGTCATCGATATTTTACTCCGGGAAAACCTCTTTAAAAGGGATTAAAAAATATTCTTACACACGTCAAAATAGAAAGTTATAGAACTTACTAATGTTATTCAGATGCCTCCACTTCCGGCTTGTGCTCGACACAGCAGCGTTTCCCGTTTTAACACATCATCAGGACAGTGCATTAATTGAATAGTTAAGCCAGGCCCTTCTCCATGACAGATGACAAGTAGGCCAAGAACGAGTTGGGCTTAGCTATTGAAATAAGCCAGTGACCGAGCCCACCCTGTAGACAAATCACTGATGACGTACCAACACAGAAAACACTGTCTTGTGTCGAGCACCGTCTGGAAGTGTGGGCGCCTGGACTGGATCTGACATCTTCAGATAGGGCACTTTGGATGATTGAAGTATATTAGTAAATTCTATAACTTGCATGTAAGATTATATTTTTTTAACTAGACAACCTTTTAATGTGAATCACCTGTATTTTTTTTTACTAATTAAAACCTGATACTAATAAATATTGTCGAGGTGTCCATTGATTTCTATAGGAAATGTAGTTTGCATGCTTTGTGGCCTGTGTGGAGGTCATTGTGCAGTGAGGGGAGGTGGAGAGCTCTGACCATCACCTCCTGCCACTGGTGGATCCTGTCTTATGGATATACAGTTATTACGTTTTTATTGTACTCCTACTTGTGATAATAATGACATGACTGCTGTCAATAGGAAGTGTCAGCCGATAGAAGGCTCAGTGGCCAGTGTGAAAAACTGCGAGATTTCAGGATTTTTTGAATATCTAAAAAAATAATAATTATCAAAAATTCTTTTAAAAAATTAACATAAAAATTCAGTTTAATCAGTAAGAAATTTTCTGATGACACGTTTCCTTTATACATTTGCAGGTGAAACTAAAACCGTTGACTCCACTCACTGAAGAAGAGCATCTGGAGCACAGTATTGCTGCTGAAAGACGACGTATGAGATTAGTCCATACTGACAATATAAAGGACCTGCTGACTCGGAGAACCCAGCAGGATGGTACATATTAGAGCATCAACAGTTTTTGGAGATTGCTGGCTATTCTTGCGCTTTTGGACCAATTTGTGTTTACTTTATGTGCAAAGACAAGTGCAAACATTGAAAATATAGATTATCCTGAATTGCATTAATAATATACTGATAGTGTAGGTTCCCATCTAAAGAGGCCGGCTTGTTGGTGGTGGTGGTGGTGGGCCCACACAATTTTGCTCAAAAAATTGCACAAAGAGTCACATATTTTCATGTACAGTAAGTTTTCAATGTTTGTACATGTATTTGCACTTAAAGCTGAACCCGGACATAACCCCTTCTTCCCCCAGTTGAGCATCAGGGCATGAAATGCTGTATATCTGGTGTACATCCAGTGATGTACCGGGCTATGCTAGGCATAGGCTTCCTCCTAGCAGTGAGCCCGGTGACGTCACTGGCACTAATGGGCGGTCTTTAACGCTGCCCTAGCCTGTAAAACAGGGATCACTGCTAGGTGGAAGCCTCTTATAGGATTTCTAATTAAAAAAAGGCAGAATAAATCTTCACAGGACTCCTAAGAGAGGCAGTGAGAGTCCTGATTTACCCCACCTCAACACAGGATGATTGACCGCTCTTCCTGTATCAGTGTATGCACACAGATGGCTGTCAATCATCCTGTGTGAAGGCGGGGTCATCAGGACTCTCACTGCCTCTCCTAGGAGTCCTGTCAGGATTTACTCTGCTTTATAATCATAGTAATCCTGTTCCAAATCATATAAACCTATATATCACAGAGCTCGGCTTCACTCCCTCTATCATATCCTGCTCTCAGATGGGGCAGCAAAGAAATCACCTGACAAGTTCATGGTTCTGAAAATATAACCGAGCAGACAGAAGCCTATAACGTGTCTTGTGTTTTGTAATATATGAATTGTAGAAAGAAGCAGAGAAGGAGGGATAAATGGAGAAGTCCTTGCCCAGAAAACTCGCGTGGAGAGCGTTGAACTGGTGCTGCCTCCTCATGCCAACCACCAGGGCAATACTTTTGGTGGACAGATAATGGCCTGGATGGAGAATATTGCCACAATAGCTGCCAGGTATGAATCGGGGATTTATTAGATTCTAAACGGCACCCTCTGTTCGCTTTAACAGAGAAAGAATGATCATGGCTACCATGGCGCCTTGCCTTGTAATATTGTGGTAGAGTCTATATGACTGGCACGTATGATGGAGACTCTTCACTGTGTACTTCCTTTGGCATATGCCATCCTTCTGTTAGCACCAAGTACTAGTGTGATCATTCAGCTTTCTTGGTAACAAGTTGCTTTTCTGATTTCCGCAGCCGGCTTTGTCACGCTCATCCAACTTTAAAGGTAATTGAAATGTTCCATTTTCGGGGACCCTCACAAGTTGGGGACCGATTGATCCTAAAGGCCATTGTCAACAATGCCTTTAAAGACAGGTCAGTACCAAACCTCATATACCTATAATAAGGGCCTTTTTAGTGGTGCACAAGTCTTCTCCTTCCCCACTGAAAACACCTCTATTTCTGGCGCAATTTTTGGCGCAATGGTTAGTGCGACTTTTCTCCTCTCATGCCAGATCTAAAAAAGTGGGCAGGGAAAGGGACAGCCCGGAAGGCCCGTATCATTCATCATTTTCCACGTCTGTTTTAGATGTAGAAAATTGTCTAAATGTAAGCCAGCTCGTTAACTGTCTTACATTTAGACTGGCGCTGGATGCGCCAAAGTTATGTAGAGGCCGGCGCCTTTTCAAAACTTTGGCGGATCCACCGCCAGATATAGGAGTTATTAAGACCGGTGTCTAAAATGCTGATCTTAAAAAAATGACCCCCTTTATTTTTTTTTGCGGCACTTTGGTGAGAGAAATCATAACCACGGGCATTCCACATTGTTGGTTCAGAAGGTGCCTACAAGAGAATTTCGTAATGTTTGACATCTATAGATCAGCTATACAATGGAACGTATTATTTTCCAAAACCTGCAGAACCGCTCTTGTCCATCCCAAGCACAGCATTATGAAACCTGATCTGCTGGTATTTAAATTGCCAAGAGCATAGACTGAACATTCAACCCATACCTTACCGGGTGTGAGTCATGGCTCAGGTTGTGTAATTTCTCACATGACCATATGTATGTAATATCTAAATAAAGCCCCCCAAACGAGAATTCCGTCTTTTTCCATACATCAGCCAGGAATTGAAAGTGTTATGCCATGATTGATGTAAAAAATGAATAGTACATGAAAATGCTTTTCTAACAAAGCTAGAACCAGCCCTTGTACCTCACATGGATCCAGAGATCTCCCCATTCACTGCTCTGCTAGATTATCTTCAGGGGGTGTCCTTTCTGCTGCAGCTCTCTCCCTGTAACTGTCACAACATATGGCTGGTGGCAGTTGAAGATTTAAACTGAGCACGTTCGACCAGCACAGTGAGACAGGACAAAAATTATGGAAAAGAACAAACAGCAGATGGCGTTGTACAGATACATTTTATTGAATAACTCAGCGGCTAGGCTACATTTTTAATTACATGCAATTACAAAAGTAATCCGATCCAGGGGCTGGTTTGAAAAATGTAGAATATGATTTGTGACACAACCCCTTTTAATAGATTATTTTGTCCTTGACGTTATCTGGCTGTAGATTTGCACACCTGAAGCTTGTGCAAAGACCAAGGCCGCCTGAGATAAAGTTCTGAAGAAGAGAACATTTATGGATTTATTGCAGAGTTTTTCCCAGTATAAAGGCGGCGCATAATATTATTATTACTATTTATGTTTCTGTCCATCTCTTTCTGGTTCCATTCCTGTGTTATTCTTCCTGGAAATGTATGAATAAATTGGCAGCGCAGGGCAATGTAGAAATACCAGCTGACTCCCAATGGCTTATTCCCAACATCTGTTTTTATAGGAAGCAAAATCACTTAAAGGGATTTTCTAGGACCCCAAAAAATTGTTCCAGTTCAGTGACTTCTGGGCGCTGTGCTTCCGGAGCTCCAGTGATGTCTTACTATTTCACGTGACCAAGGACAGTGATTGGAAGCAGCACGTGGCATTGCTGCCACACCAGAAGTACTGACCTCTGCAAGCACTGGGGCAGCAGCACAGGAACGGCGGGGTAACTGAGTAGGTCCGGCCACTTCAGTGCTCCCGGAATAAGGTTTCTTCTTCGTTCCCGGTCATCACCACAATTTTTGGGGTCCTGGAAAACCCTTCAGTGACCGCCCCTTAAATGTCCAGTTTACAGGCTATAAGTAAAGGTCCTTTTACACTTCCCAATTGTCAGGGACGAATGATCATTCTCAGTAATCTGGCGGTATAAAGGTACCGCCAAACACCCAATGAATGAGCGAAATGCTCATTCAATTGGTGAATCAATTGTTCGTGGCAGGGGCAGACTGGGAACTTAAAGTGGCCTGGAAAAAAATACTAAAAGTGGCCCTGTTTTGTAGTTGGGTCAAAATTGATGGAAGGCAGAGCCAGCAATATCATATTGTGGCACATTATACCACCCCAACAGAGCCAAATACCACAGTACATCACAAAATACTGCCAGCAGAACAAAATACATCCCCAAAAACTTTCACTGGCCGGCCTAGGGGAGGGCCCAGGCGGCCCCCAAGGCATCGGCCCACCTGGAAGTTTCCCTGTAAGATCTATTGCCAATCCGGCCCTGGTTTGTGGTGACACCTAAATCATTGTTTGTGGGCAGCACATTGTGCTGTGTGAACAGCGATCTGCTGCCCATAAACAATGAGGAGGAGCGATGGCGGTGGCGATCACTCATCCCCATATAGTGGAGGGGATCACTGCATGAATAGGCAGTTTTCACCTCCACTGACGAGCAGGCAGTTGTAGGGAAGGAACCAGGTCTTTAACCTACACAGTCTTAAAGATAGCATCCCTGTCATAGTATTTGCCATGAGGACCTATCTGATCCACTCTGTAACACCATGAACTGGAGATGTTGTCTTAGCATTGTGTTTGACTTTTTGGCTTAGTGTAGAACTACAGTTTCCAGCATGCTCTGTCAGTCTCTGAAAAAAAGACTACTTTTAGCAAATATCTAGGGTTCTTATCATACCGGTGTCATTGTGAACGTGTCTTTGCAGTATGGAGGTTGGGGTCTGTGTTGAGGCCTTTTGTCATGATGTTGGAGTACCTAGAAGACATATAAACAGCGCTTTCATGACCTTCGTGGTCCTGGATGAAAACAATCACCCGTGTATCCTTCCTCGCATCAAACCGGAGCCGGGGGTCAGTAATTCTCCCACATGGTTCCAGCAAATATTAAAGCACATGTTATAATATTTTATATATCCTATATATATATATGTTTTTTTTTTTTAATGTAATTATTTTATTATTTCATTTTTATTTTATTCAATTTTTTTTTTTCTATCCTGTAATCCATACACTGGATGTATATCTCATATGTGCAGGTACTTTTTGGCAGATAATTTCATTCCACATAATAGAGAAGAATAAAGATGAGGGGTTAATGCAGTGATCTGCCTTTCCAGTTCACTTATGTTGCATTTACATAGGACTTCTGTTTTTTTTTCTTCTTTTACTAGGATGGAGAAAGGCGGTATCGAGAAGCAATTGCTCGCAGGAAGATTAGGCTGGACCGGTAAAGAAACACCTGGTGCTATGTAATCTGTAAGACTACAGGGGAGATGAATCAGAACTGGTCTCCCATAGCAACCAATCAGATTCCAGCTTTTATTTTCCTAAGGCACTTTTGAAAACAAAAGAACAAATCTGATTGGTTGCCATGTTGAACTCCCCTGCTTTTGTTTTGCACCAGTTTTGATCAATTTTACCCTGTAAGTCAATGTAACTCTCCTTAAAATTATGTTTTTTGTTCAGGATAGGGACAATTTTCAACCCTTAAAATCTTTATTGGGGTCTCATCGGTGGCGAGAATCAAGATGAGGCCACCTCCTGGTTAATGTTCACACCTTCAGACCCCTTTATCTAGAGACATTGGGGGAAGTGATTAAAGGTTGCATTAAAGGTTGAATTGTGAAAAAGTTTTAACACAAGGGGGGGTGTCCTTCCACAGCCTAACAGACACTGGTATACCTTATAGCTCCTATCTACGCCAGCTTGTAGCTGTGTCCTTTTAGAGGGGTTTTCTGAGATCTTTTTACTGATGTCCTATCCTCTGGATATATCATCAGTATCTGATCGTTGGGGGTGTGACACCTGGAACCCTTTAAAGTGCTTTTCATGGCTCTTGATATTGATAACTTATCCTCAGAATAGATTATGAATATCCGAAAGGTGAGGGTCTGACACCCAGCACCCCCACCGATCAGCGGTTTCCAGCAGCCTCTTGCTGATTACTTATGGGCAGCATAATTGTAATTATAAAGTAATTTGACTATAATCAAACATGGCTTTTTGATAGTTATGCAGTTTTTTTCTATTAACAGCAAATATGTAATCTCCTGCAAACAGTCAGAGGTGCCTCTGTCAGTCCCATGGGACCCCTGCAATCAGGTAATTTTCTGAGGATCGTCAGTCTTGCGTCTGTCTGTGTCTTAATAGCAAATTCTAAAATGTATGAACAGAGGCATAACCCAGAGGTTCTGCGCTCCAATTCGAAATCTGTAACCCCTTCTACTTCTATGTGCTGTCAGTAATGGTGGTGTCTTTACGGCTATGGGTTCAGTTTGGGCCGCTTCAAACATCAGGGGCCCGGTGCAACTCAATATATATTGTACTAATTAGATTGTAGGTTCTTCGGGTCAAGGGCTTAACCTCTTGAGCTTACAACTTTTATTAAATGTGTGCATTTTAGAGAGGTCATGCACCTTCTCATTCTTTGGTTGTGGACAAGGCACAGTACCCCCCCCCCCCCCCCAAAAAAAAAAAAGGTTGGAGTGTTTACCTGCGTGGGCACATTTCTGATTCTAAAATTACTGTGCCCAGTAAATAATGTCCCTAACACTAATAGTGCTATAAACATAATATCCCCCAAAAATAATTGTGCTAAGCTGATACTGTGCCAGGATGCCCCCACAGTAATGATGCTTTTCTGCCAGAGTGAACTCAGTGTTAATATTTCCCCCATAAGTAATAATGTCCCCATAGTGCTCATACTAGTAATCATCCTTCCCATAGTCCCCCAGTAGTAATAATTCTCCTTATAATGTGCACCAGTAGAAAAATGCCCCCTTATAATGTATACCAGTATAAAAATGCCGTTATAATGGGTGCCAGTTCAAAAAATGCTTCCTTAAAATGCGTGCCAGTGAAAAAAATGCCTCCTTATAATGTATACCAGTATAAAAATGTCCCCTTATATTCTTGCCAGTTAAAAAAATGCCCCCTTAAAATGTGTGCCAGAGTAAAAAGTTCCCCCTTAAAATGTGTGCCAGTACAAAAAATGCCCCCTTTTAATGCCCCCAGTAGAGCCAATGTCCCCATAGTTCCCCCTTTGATGTGTGCCAGTATAAGAGCATGCCCCTTAAGTGTGCCAGTACAAAATGCCTCTATTTAGTGCTCCCAGTAGGTCCAACAGCATGGGGCCAAATAAAAAACAAACAAATACTTACCTTCATGCGGTTGACAGCGTTACAGTGCAGGCCTCTTCCAAACTGTTTCCGCAGCTGAACGCTGACCGGCTCAGGCGGCGCAATGATGATTACGTCAGGGGAACGGTGGGGCATGGGAGCGATGCAGGAAGGCAATACATAGTTGGCGGTGCGCCACTGGCAAAGGGGGACCCTGTGGGCCCCCGTGGCTTAGGAGCCAAGTCCCAATTGCTGCGACTCCTATAGCTATGTCCCTAGATATAATAAAGGTCTGCAAGCAGAATTTTAAATAGATGTGTGTTAGAAAATTGTTTAACATCCTATTGTCTACATAAATAAATGTACTCATTAAAACCGGAATACCCCTTTAGTTTTTTTTTTAAAGCTATGATAAGCCTGATCTGCTAGTTAAATCTGACATATTGATGATCAGATGTTTTGTACGAATGTACGACATACAATCGGAATACAATTGATCGGCCAATGCTGTTGTTATATATATATATATATATATATATATATATATAGTATATAGTTATATAGTTATATATACATATATTGTTATGTGTATGGCTGGCGCTATGTACAAGATTATGTCTTGGCTACTGTTATTTCCACTGTTATATTCTTCCGCAGGTTTACCTCAGCTACAACAATGTGTCTGCCCTGAAAATGTTGGTGTCTAAAACTGACTGGGTCCTGGCTGCCGAAATCAATAAGGTACTAGATATTAATGTCTTATTCATTTATAAGCATTTAAAGAGAACCTGTCCTAGTATAATGCAGTGCAGTATGTGAAAGAGCAGGAGGAGCTGAGCAGATTGATATATAGTTTTATGGAAAAAGATCCAGTATAACTTATATTCATTTATGCATACCTCCCAACTTTGTAAACAAAGAGGGACACAATTTTTTCAGCACTAGGCCACATCTCTAACTCCACCCAAAACATAACTATACACCTAATCCCACCCAGTCCTCTTACTGCTCCACATAGTAATTATTCCCCAATTATGTGCCCCCAGTAATATGCCCACATTGTGCCTCCCAGTAATATGCCCACATTTTGCCACTCACAGAAAGTAAAAAAAGATAAACACCACATACTTACCTTCTTCCTAGCAGCAGCAGCAGCAGGACATCAGATGCTCTAGACTGTGGACGGGGCGGAGCTGAGGCTGACTGGTGGCCCCGCCCCCCGCAAAGACCAGTGGTGTAGAGAGCTGGCGGGAAGGAGGAATAATTAAGCAGGGAGATGGCTGTCTGCTTCATTATGGCAACTGTCTCTGATTCTTATGGACGCAGGGACAGCTGCCAGAAAGAGGGACATACCTCCCCTGTACCAGGACAGCCGGACAGCCACTGCAACCTGGGACTGGCCCGCTGGATCCGGGATGGTTGGGAGGTATGATTTATGTCATTGCTTTTATTATACAGTACTTAGGAGTCATGTGGGCGGTCCTACTCAGTGACTGACAGCCTTCCCTGTTTACTTAGTTTTGCAAGGCTAGCTGTTAATCAGTGTGTGGTGAGTAACACTGCCCACAGAACTCCTTAGCATAAAAAGCTGAGATAAATGAATAAATTACAAGTTTTCGAGAATCTTTTTCCCATAAAACTATATATGAATCTGCCCAGCTCCTCCTGCTCTATAGCATGCTGCCTGTAGATTGAAGTGGATTTTCACAGTGACAGTTTCCCTTTAATTTGATGTACGATATCTCAGTAAGGGTAGATTCATACGTCCGCAAGTGTTTTGCGGTCTGCAAATTGCGGTTCCTCAAAACACGGGCATCTGCCATGTGCGTTCCGCATTTTGCGGACCGCACATGGCCGGCTCTATAATAGAAATGCTTTTTCTTGTTCAAGGCTCCGGACAAGAATAGGACATGTTCTATTTTTTTGCGGGGCCACGGAATGGAAGTGCAGATGCGGGCAGCATCACACAACCGTATAAATGGATCCCCATCCGTTCCACAATTTTGTGGAACTGCTGCGGACCCATTCATTTCAATGGGGCTTGAAAAGATGCAGACAGCATACCGTGTGTTGTCCGCATCCGTTGTTCCGTTCCGCGGCCCCGCAAAAAATATAGAGCATGTCCTATTTTTGTCCGCAACCGTGGACAAGAATAGACATTCTCTATATAGGACCGGCCATGTACGGACCGCAAAACACTTACGGTCGTGTGAATGCACCCTATAGGTAATGCTAAATTTGAATATATAATATGTACTGTAGAAGACATGTTCCAAACTCTCTTTTTTTTCCAGAAAATAACATTATATTATAGCATATTCCAATACAGCTATGCTTCTAAAAGCAACAAAAAATTGTATTGACCAGTGATGTGTTCTTTGCATTTTTGACACTGTGGTCCCATAAATGTTAAAATAGGTTTAACCCTCTATAGGGGTTGTCCGAATTTTTTTTTTTTAACTGATGACCTAGCCTCAGGATAGGTCATCGATATCTGATAGTAGATAGCCACGGCCTCCAGTGAGTGCTGCGGCCTCCTCGCAGCTAACCGAGCACTGCGCTGTACATTGTATAGTCGGCTACGCTTGGTATCACAGCTCGGCCCCCTTCAATTGAATGTGACTGAGCGCTGTGCCTAGGCCACGTGTCATCATCTAAGCTGTGAGAAGGCCACAGCGTCCCAAGTGTCAGGACTGAAAATTAAATATAAAATATTGTCCTTCTGTAGCAGTCAACACATATGATAAGACCTCCTATATAGATAGGTAATCCATTGTCAGGCTGCTGTGAGGGGAAGGTGTTATCTGCAAGGTAATCCTTATTCTGATAGTAGGTGTAGAATTGGGTGAACAGTATGACAGCTCAGTTGTCCTTTTGATAGGTCTAGATCAGGAATGCTCAACCTGCAGCCCTCCAGCTGTTGTAAAACTACAACTCCCACCATGCCCTGCTGTAGGCGGATAGCTGTAGGCTGTTCGGGCATGCTGGGAGTTGTAGTTTTGCAACAGCTGGAGGGCCTCAGGTTGAGCATCCCTGACCTAGATAAAGTTGCCCACTAAAGAGCACTGCATGGATTATTGTAAGGGGCAATGCTCTAATAGAGTCACTACATGGGGGCTCTGACTGGCCTCAGTGGCGGTCTGACTGAGAGAGTTAAGTTAGACTGTCCTCTACATTAAACGTCAAACAATGAGCAATTTTTTACAGTCAGGAAGGAATTAGAATACATGGAGTGACTTAAAAAAATTATATTCAGGAAACCACCCAAAAAAATGAAATAAAATATTTACATATAGTGTACAAATTTTTTTTTTTTAATGGAAGTGTCCCTTAAAAAAAAAAAAGTTTTTTTTTTTTAAAAAATGCTGAATAATTAGGACATAGAGCATAATGAAGTGTGCTGCTTCATAAAGAACGTTTGTGCAAAGTACATGCAAAACATGATGGAAGAGTGACCTTCTGTATAACGGCCCAGTCCTCCTCTCCATGCAGGTCCGGCTCTACACCCTGGAGGACGGCTCTTTTCTGTCCTTCAAGGTTGAAATTCTGGTGTCCATTGATGCAAGTCAATCCTTCAACCTGCTCTCTGATCTGACCCGTCGCAGTGAATGGGACCATTATTACAAGTGAGAGAAGAAAAGGGGAAAAAAAATATCAAAATCTGTAACCTGTTTCCCCACATTTTTTATATACCGTGTGTTCTCTGTAGGGAATGCCGGCTCTTGCAACAAGTGAATGAAGATGATGCGATTTATCACGTGGTCAGCACTGTGCGTAGTGAAGATGGCAAGCTTCAAGATTTCATCATCCTCGCTTCTCGGCGGCTACCCTGTGATGTTGGGTAAGATCTGATCCTAAACCACTTGTCTTTTTAGTTCCTCATATCTAGTATACTCATGGCAGATTTCCTTTTTACAGAGACCCTTACGTTGTAGCGTTTCGCTCTGTAACCCTCTCTACCCATCCCCCCTGTGAGGAGTACACCCGAGGAGAGACTCTTTGCTCCGGATTCTGTATCTGGTCACAAGGACCCATGACAAAGGTATGGTTTTAATTATTTGGAGAAGACCGGGAGCGAGGTTATGTTAGTCCCAAGAGCGTAACTATAAGGGGTGCAGAGGTAGCATTTGAACCCAGACCCTGGTGCCTAAGGCAAACCTCCCAAGTGTCCCTCTTTAATTGTCAAAAAAGTTGGGAGGTATGTCTAAGGGTCCCAATGGCTCCCCTACCACCTCAGGGGACAGACAGGGGTGTAGCTATAGGCGGTGCAGAGGTAGCATTTGCTACCGGGCCCAGGAGCCTGAGGGGGCCCAAAGACCCTTATGTCACATAAGACACCGGTATTATAGAAAGGGCATGCTAGTCAGGTTACACCTCTGACTGGAGGGAAGGGGTAAGGTCAAGAATTTGGCAGGTGGGGTGGGGGCCATTTCAATTTTTGCCTCAGGCAGCATGAAGGCTATGTGCTCCCCTGCCCTGGCCACAAAGCACTGAGGGAAGGGGGGGGGGGGGCGTGCAGGTGAACACTTGCACCAGGGCCCATGAGCCTTTATCTACACCCATGGCGGCGGCCCCATAGAAATGAATGGAGGGCGGCTGCACATGCCTCCACTTCGTGGGCTCCATTCTCGATACCCGCCCCTATAAGACAATGGGGGCAATATGCCTCCGTAGTACAAGATGGGAATAACCCTTTAACAATCCATTTGTTCATTCTGGAGAAAAAGTACTCTTAATGCATATGCAAATGAGCAGTTAAGTGCACTGCAGCCACTCTGTGCTCCTCCTGCTTCCCCTGCCAGCTGCTCTAATTTTTGATTTATGGGCTAGGTCCCTACATAGTTGTTTGGCCCTGTCAATCAAGAGGAAGCAGGAGGAGTAAGGGTGCAAAGAGTGGCTTGAGCCCGCCTCTTCAGTGCACTTAAAGAACAACTCCCGACAAAAATTTTATTCCATGTCCTGCTAGAAATGTACATAATATAATCTGTAGTGAATGTCATTTTCTTACCAGTGTCTGAATTTTTGACTTATATCATCCTGAAGTTTCTTATCTGTGTCATGTGACCAGCAATTAGACCCACCAACTCACACATAGACTTATGTGTGGACAGGAAGTCTAATTCTCTATGTATTCCTATGAGACTGAAAGTGAGGCTCCCATAGGAATGAATAGAGCAGTGACTGGCTTTCTGTCCTGGGTCAGTTGGAGGGAGTTGGTCACATGAACCAGCTACAATAAGAAGAGCGGTTTTTACTCACAGAAACAGTCACTGATAAGAAAGTGACAATCACTACAGATTACATCATGCACCTTTCTAACAGGTCAGAGAATAAAAATTTTTGCGGGAGTTCTTCTTTAACTGGTCATTTGCATATGGATTAAAAATACGTTTTCTCCAGAATGAAGCAGCAGATTACTAAGTGAAAGGTATTACATTCAGCTGATTGTACCTGGTTTATCAGTGATTTTTCTGGTGACAGACTCCCTTTAAAAAAAAACCTTGCAGGTCTGTGGGTGTTATATGAGCCGCTATGGCTGCTACTGCTGTAGATATGCCCATGTATATGTTTATAGTTGATGATTTATTACCCATTTCAATACATGGCTATAGAATGGTTTTGTATAACCATGTATTGGTTGTAATGTTTTTCGAAGGGCCAAAACCTGCAATGTTTCTGGCTGACCTGTTACATGTGCGCTTGGCAACTGAAGGCATCTGTGTTGCTCCCATGTTCATATGTGCCCGTATTACTGAGAAAAATGATGTTTTAACATATGCAAATGAGCTTCTAGGAGCAACGGGGGCGTTACCATTACTCCTAGAGGCTCTGCTCTCTCTGCAACTGCAGCCCTCACGCCTGGCTTGACAAAGTGCAGAGAGCGCGGCAGTTGCAGCGAAATCAGAGCCTCTAGGTGTAACGCCAACGCCCCCGTTGCTCCCTGAGGCTCATTTGCATATAATAAAACATCATTTTTCTCAGCAATGCGGGCACATATGTACATGGGACAAACACAGATGTCTTCAGCTGCCAAGCGCACATGTAACAGGTCAGCCAGTGTCCTAGGTACAAAACTGCTGACAGATGCCCTTTAGGCCAGCCATACTAGCTTTAATATCAGCAAGTTATTATGGAGTGTTTATTAATTTTTTTTTCTTTTGCAGATCTCTTATTACAATCAGTTTACCCCAGGAATTGTCTCGCAATTAACTACCAACATCACCGGACTATCGTCAGATTTCGCTAGCACTTATCAAGCCTGCGAGCGATTTCTTATTGACAATACGAAGGACTCTAACGAGCTGTAAAACACGGATCAGATTTATGAAAATGGTCTAAAAGAAAAGCTGTCTCTGATGCCCGTAGCAGCCAATCACAGCACAGCTTTCATTATGTGTGCGCTGCTCTTGAAAATAGAAAGCTGTACTGTGATTGGTTGTTGTGGGCAACCAACTGTTTTTCTATTAGATAATTTAGTAATTCCGCCCCATAATGTATTTGTAGACCCGTCCTTATGTACAATGCATAACATGCCCATCGCCCAATAGGCTGCTACGTAAACATGGCCATACATATTAAACAAATATCGGCCAAACCCAACAATTTCAGCGTGACCAGCCACTGATCTAATGTGTATGAAGATGTCCTCATTGTCCCCTGATGCTAGATATCAGGCATGGACTTCAACATGCTCGATCCTTCTGTTCTCAAAGGCATACTTGCCAACTGTCCCTAAACACGGAGGTGGCCCCTGGAAGGTGGCCCTCCGGACTCCCAGAAGAGCTGGAAAATCTCCCAGGTACAGCAAGAAGAGCTGCTTTCTCCCTGTCGCTCTGCCATTGCTGCAGTCGCTGCTGCACTTACGCAGGCTGCGGTCTACACCGGTCTTCCGTTCTCTTCCAGTTCAAGTGCATAATAGTAAGGGCTCATGCACACGGCCGTTGCCGTATTGCGGCCCGCAATACACGGGCACCGGCCGTGTGCAGCCTGCAGCACGGATCGCGGACCAATTCACTTCAATGGGTCCGCAATCCGGGAGATGCGGAGCAGAGGCACGGAGCGGAACACCACGGAAGGACTACTTTTTTGCGCTGCGGACCCTCGGATGAGGATCGCGGACCCCATTCAAGTGAATGGGTCCGCGATCCGCATGCGGTGGGCCCACGGTCAGTTCCCGTGCATTGCAGACCGCAGTTTGCGGCCCGCAGCACGGGCACGGCTGGCACATCTGGTGAGGACCCCATTGGAACAGCCTGGAGCCTGTGTGACAAGTTAGAAGAAAGCTTGGATTTATTTTTTTAAAAAAGGTCTGGAAAACCCCTTCAAGCCCCAGCCGTATGGTTACCTTAACCACCTAACTTTTGCAGTGAGAAAAGTAGCTAACTGGAGGGGGGCTGCTTTAGATGGCGATATCTCCTCAATGGTAGCAGCTAGAAACATGCAACTGGTCTTGTTTGAAAGCTGACAGTCCAGGCTTTCATACAAGTGACAGCTAAAGTCCAAGCAACAGAGGAGAAATCACTGTTAGAAATCAAGTCAGGAATAATCGCAAGTAAAACCTGTTTATACTTTCACAAAACAGTTAGGGGGTTAAAGGGATTATCCAATTGTATAAATGCCCCTCCTATAGACAATACTTACCCGATCCCCGGCACCCACGTCCCTTTGGATCCCTGCACAGCCACTGCTGCATCTCCCTGTCACGTGGATTAAAACAAAATCTGGTGATGGGTGAGGCGAGGGATTGGGGAGAGAAAATAATATCAGGCTGTGACAGCCTCCCTAGCGTCATCCGCGATGCTAGAGAGGGCTGATCACCATCGCGGCCTGCTATTGTATGCTTCCCCATCGCCGGATGTTTTGATCCGCGTGTCGGGGAGATGCAGCAGTGGCTATGCAGGGACGCGGGTGCCGGGGACTGGGTAAGTATTGTCTATAGGACGGGTCCAGCCATTGTGGGTGGTATTTGTACTATTGGATAGCCCCTTTAAGTCATAGGCCACCGATTCATTCAGGAGGGAGGAGTGAAACCTAAAGACTGATGGATGTGAAAGGTTTGTCACAGCTGTTTGATGTTTCATGACTGTAGTTCTCACGTTCAGTATTTTTGACAATTTGCACATAGGGCACTTTTTGTTTTTGTGAAACCATTAGTGGCATTTTGACTGTTCTTCAGATGTAGCTTGAAATCATCGTCTGATACATATTCAGTGTTGTCAATGAAAAGAAGTGATATGTACCATCATGTGTGCTGTGCTGCATTTGTCGCTGTTAAGCTCCATTCACACGTCCTGTTTTTCTCTCCTGATTCGATCCTGATCTGGATCAGTTCATTGCAATGGGTCCTGAAAAAATCAGGATCGAATCAGGAAAGAAAAACAGGACGTGTGAATGGAGCCTTACTGATCTAGTTCAATCAACTTTAGGACTCTCCATAGATCTGATATTGATGACCTATCCTGATGATCAGTACCTAGGTCCCAGAAAACCCCTTTAAAGGGGTATTCCCATCTGGAATATTGGTAACATATCGATAGGATATGCCATAAACGTTGGATAGGTGCAGATGCCGCCTCATGCACTTCTGTCTCCAGAACAGGCCCCAATGTGAACAGAGAGCAAGCCGTGCATGCACAGCCACTTTCCATTAACTGATATGGGACTTCCGAAAACAGCTGAGCACTGGCTATTTTCGGAAATCCCATAGTGGTGAATGGAGGGGACGTTGTGGACTAGCCATAGACCTCACAGGGAAAAATTTCCGGTGGGCCAGTGCCCGGGGGGCCGCCTGATCCCTCCTCATGGTCGGCCAGTGAAAGTTTTTGGAGATGTATTTTGTGCTACTAGCAGTATTTTGTGATGGACTGCGGTATTTGGCTCTTTTGGGTGGTATTGTGTGCTGCAATATGATATTGCTGCCCCTGCCTACTTGTGTTGGCCCTGCCTTCCACCAATTTGCACCTGACTACAAAATGGGGCCACTAGTTTATTTTTATTTTTTTACAGGGCCACTTTAAAGGGAACCTGTCAGCTCTGAAACACCCTCCAAACTAGAGTAAGGGGTGTATAGTGTAAGTGACGTTGAGTCCGGTTATGTAATTTTTAACTTCATACTCACTTCCATTCTGACTCTGTGCTCCCACAAACCAGCAGTAAAATGCACTCACTGGACTCCAGTGCGCTCTCATATAATGGAGAGGACTCAAAGAAGAGTCCAGTGAGTGCATTTTACTGCAGGTTTGTGGGAGCACAGCGTCAGTATGGAAGTGAGTATGAAGATAAAACTTACATATTCGGATTCAGCATCACTTACACTATACAACGCTTACTCTAGTTCAGGGGGTGTTTCGGAGATGACAGGTTCCCTTTAATTTCCCAGTCCACCCCTAGCAAGCACAGTGTGCTTTCTGTTCACTTCAGAGCCGGGTTCTTGAGGTAGGAGTGAGGCTCACCTCTGGGACCAGCACCTATCTGACATTTGAAGGAACATCCTATTGAAACGTCCATAAATGTTCCAGTTGGGACAACACTTTTAATATTATTTTAGCACAAAATTATCTTCTTTTGCTTTGCCTCAGGAACACAGAATTATTTAGACCTTGCAGAATTATTTAGACATTTGACAGAGTCTTCTAAGGAATCCATCATTTTAGAACTCAATTTTATTGTATATATTTGTAAATCAATGCATGAAGAGGACAATGTCGGATCAGTATATTTCTTGTAGGTCGAATTTACATATATGCCGACAATTCCTAATGGAATGTTATATCACACTGGACCTTCTCCCAAAAATACATTATCCATTGTCCAAAGCCGACCGGGTCCTTTGTGTGACCCAGCCTGTCATACCACTATCATCCCATAGTCCAGTAGAGAACAGATAGATCAATTATACACGCTACACACCCACCTCATCAACTAGTGGATTTTCAAAGAGTTTTATGATGAAATTACCCAAAAAAACATCTATATAATTTAAGATGGTCCTATAGTAATGTGCATCAAATGAGGGTCCTTGAGTGATTTTACTTTACGAGCTGTAGATACTTGTCATGAGCGAAGAACGATAATCTGGTGGTAGCTTGTAATAGACACCGTTTTCCGTGTGGGTTCGGATGGCCATCAGTCCATGATACCCATCCATGAATGTCCCCTGCTCAACGGTGTGCTCCACAGTAAGAGTAGACATGCGGGAGACCTTCATTAGATTTACAGTATTCAGCCAGGTCTTACCCAAGGCAACCGCTTGTAGCTGGAATGAGACCTCCTGCATGACTCCTTGGCAGAGTTGAAGCATGTCCTGCACCATCTGCTCTGCATAACCCCCATCCAACCGTTCTTTGGGCCAGCCAGGAGCAACCGTAACAGCTGAAAAGATGGCGTTGACGCTACCGATGAAGTCTTCTCCATAGATATACCCAGGTGTACTGAAACTCTTATATGACACATCCATACCAATCCATACTGGAAGATATAGGCCTTTCTGGTCATTTAGTCGCTTCAAGACATGGAGGGTCTCGTTGAGTGAGACATGGTCTTTTGGTTTCAGAAAAACTCCCCAAAGATTTTTGCTGCCATTAATCAGCTTCAGAAGATCTTCCAGCGGCAATGCTACTGATGACTTGGCAAGGATCACCACCGGTGATCTTGATTGGACTTCTACATGAAGGGTAAGCATTCCAAAACTACCTATATAAGAGAGAGGACATTGTAAATATTCCAACAGTCTTCTAGTAAGCTCATTAGGTAGGTCATTATTAGGTGGAACATCTTGCTTGGCATATCTCATAAGGAAGCTTAGAAAGGCCATTTTTTGTCGGCATGCTCTTGTCTTCTAGCCTAAGTCACGAGCTTGTTCACTGACATGCATCAGCATGCATTTTTTTTTAGAATATTGATATTACCACTGAGGGCACGTTCTGGATGTTGCGCAACCCTTGACCAGGGGTGCCATATTAAAAATGGCTGTAATGCCTGAAGCAGGGGAGTAAGAGGTAGAAGCACAAATTGACTATGTAGCTTAAAGGGTCGTACCAAGATTTAAAGTTATGCCATATCCACAGGATAGGGGATAAGTGACTGATCCCGAGGAGAGCGGGGGTCCTGTTCCTCTGTCGTGAAGGATTAGAAGGTTGAGGATGAGCCTTGAAACTCCATTCATTTTCTAAAGGGGCTGTCTGATATAGCCAGCTATTTCTGGCAGTCCCATAGAGAAAGAATAGGATGGTAGGGTGCATGCTTGACCTCCTGCTACTTCAGGACGGGAGAATGGGACCTCCGTGGGATCAGTGGTGGTCCCAGCGGTCGGATTGCACGCACTGTTCAGTTAGTTGGATGGGATAGGGCTGTGATGGCTAACCTCTGGCTGTGGTCAAACTACGACTCCCAAGATGCACACTTGCACAGCTGTAAAACTCCATAGAAATGAATGGAGCATGCTGGGAGTCGTAGTGTGACCACATCTGGAGTGCCGGGGGTTAGCCATCACTGGGATAGGGGATAACTTTGACAACCTCTATAACGCCATATTATTGTGCACCATGATGCAAATAGGGACTGTGGTAAGGTATTGCATGTTCATGGAAAAAAAAAGTCACCAAAATTTGAGGTTGCAAAGAGGGGTGTCATGGTACCATGGCAGCCATTTTACCATCTCAGTGGACAATATGCAAAGAGGTATCTCCCAAAGAATGAGGACCGCCTCGCCAGTGCCACTCGATGATACAAAATCCGACTTTTTAACAAGCCTTGAGACATGCCAAGGGAAAACAGTCAAGCCAGATATCCATCTGTATACAGCTGTTTCGGGGATGGATATTTGGCTTGGCCATATTCCCTTGTCATGTCCAAGAGCTTGTTAAAAAGTCAGATTTTGACTCCTAGGGAGCCACTTCCACAAGGTGGCGCTAGGGAGATGTTTCTCTTTCCTTGGGAGATACCTCTTTGCATATTATTTTCCCATGAGCATTGCCATTAAAGGTGTTATCTTGGAATTAATATTGATGACCTATCCTCTACATAGATCATCAATATCAGATTGGTGGGAATCCAACACCCAGGACCCCCAGCCGATCAGCAGTTAAAAGACGATGGGTGCTCGGTTAACATCATGGCCTCTTCCTAGGCCTTGTGACACCACTAGGGTTGAGCGAACCGACTTCAGATGCAAAAAACTTTGTTTTAATACTGTACGGAGCATTTCTACTGTAAAAAACCTTTGTACTGAACTCTGGTTCGGTTCCAAGGTACCACTTGGAACCAAACCCAAGTTCAGTACAAAGGTTCTTTTACAGTAGAAGTTAATTTACAAAGTTATAACACAAAGTCTTGCAAGAGTTCGCAAAGTTATAACTTCGGTTCATCTTGGCCAATACATTCTAATACTGTATGGAGCGAGTTTTATGCGAATCGACTTCGGATGAACCAAGCGAAGTTGATTCGCTCATTGCTAGACATCACCATACATTGGTCACATGGCCTAGTTGTAGCTCAGCTCCATTCAAGTCAATGAACCTGAGCTGTAATACCAAGCACAGCCACTGCACGATGTACGGCGCTGTGCTTGGAAGGCACCTGGGGGACTGCCACCCTCAACAGAGCTCTGGAGAGCACTGCAGTTTCCTGAAACAGCTGATCGTCTGGGGGTGCAGGGACTCCGACCCCTTCCGATGTAACAGTGATCGGCAACCTCCGGCACTCCAGATGTTCTAAAACTACAACTCCCAGAATGCTCCATTCACTTCTATGGGAGTTGTGAGAACATGCAAGCCTGTTTGTATGCTGGGAGTGGTAGTTTTACAGCAGCTGGAGTGCCGAAGGTTACTGATCCCTGACTTACCTGTGGCTAGATCATCAATATTTTGTCCTGGATCACCCCTTTAAAGGGGTTCTCCGGACTTTTAATATTGATGACCTATCCTCAGCAGTACGAGAAGATGGCACAAGCAGTGTGCACATGCCATCCCCCTTCATGCTCATCGCTGCTGTCTATGGCAAAGCAGCAGCAGAGCAGGAAGGAAGACTGCGCATACCGTCTCCTCATACAGCTGATCAGCGGAGGTGCTGGTGGTCGGAACCCCCGCTGATCTGATATTGATGACCTATCCTGAAGATAGGTCATCAATATTAACAGCCCTGAGAACCCCTTTAAGTCTCCATATCATGGAGCACTTCCAATAAGTCATACAGGGCTGGTCTCTTTAAGAAGAGCCAGTACCCTAGCTTAAAGTGGTTGTCCCATGAAAAATACTCTACAGTTTTCAAACCAGCCCCTGGATCTGAATACTTTTGTAATTGCATGTTATTAAAGATTTAGCATAAAAACTGAATTATTTAATAAAATGTATCTGTATAGCGCCACCTGCTGTTTGCTTTGTTTCTTATTTCTTTGTCCTGCTGACTGAGATGGGCGCACGTGCTCAGTTTCATACTTCAACTGCCTCCTGAGCTGTGATAGGGAGAGCATGGACACACCTCCTTAGCTGCAGCAGAAAAGACACTCCCCTTGAGCTGACAGCTTGATATAAATCTAGCAGAACAATGAATGGGGAGATCTCTGGATCCATGTGAGGTACAGGGCTGGTTCTAGCTTTGTTAGAAAGAGATTGTCATTGAGAATATGATATCTGATTTTCATTTTTTTACATTAGTCATGGGATAACCCCTTTAAGAGTCTGAGTGGAAAAGATTCAGGAGGCAGTCACGGGAGAGCACAACTTATACTATTGATATTTGCACAGAACACAACCCGGATAGGGATTTGGAGGAGTGAAGGAGTCTTGTGTTGTAATTAATATTAACTGTGAGTTGTTCCAGTTACTACTGGGTGCTTTTTGAGACAATAGACAGAACGCCCTGGCATCAAGACGCCCACTATAGGAGATACTTTTCTTACTTGCTAAAAGATTCTGTACTGTGAAGATGTTTTCTTCTGCATCAAACCATTTCACTGATATTCCATCATCATCGTCGGGGTGAAAGTACATCTGAAGACTGCCCCCGGTGTAGAACAGTTTCCTCCTGTTTGTATTCACTTTAAAAAAATACACACACGTCAAATCACATGCGGCGTCACAAACTTAAGCTGCAGGCAGTGCTTGCGGAGAATGTGTCAGCATGTAAGCCAAGCTCAGTGTGGGTACAGGAGAGTCCCACTTAGGCCGCTTTCACACAAACGTATTTGCAATCCAACATGGCCCAGATTTTAGGCACCGGAATCCACTGCTGATGTTAAAGGGGTTGTCTCACTTCAGCAAGTGGCTTTTATCATGTAGAGGAAGTTAATAACAGGCACTTACTAATGTATTGTGATTGTACATATTGTCTCCTTTACTGGCTGGCTTCATTTTTCCATCACTTTAGGCGCTGCTCGTTTCCATGATTACGACCACCCTGCAATCCATCAGCGGTGGTCGTGCTTGCACACTATAGGAAAAAGCACCAGTCTCTCTGGTGGCCGGGACTGGTGCTTTTTCCTATTGTGTGCAAGCACAACCACTGGATTGCAAGGTGGTTGTGACCATGGAAACGAGCAGTGTATAATGTGATGGAAAGATGAATCCAGCCAGCAAAGGAGGCAATATGGACAATCACAATACATTAGTAAATGGCTTGTATTAACTTTCTCTACATAATAAATTCTATTTGCTGAAGTGAGACTACCTTTAATAAATAGAACTATTCACATGGGCGTATAATTTCTGTCAGTATTTGAAATCTGCAGCATGTCCGAGTTTTGTGCATATTTTTTTCCAAATATTCCCATTACAGTTTATGGCAGTGCCTCAAAAATGCAGAGAGGAAAGAATACGTATGTAAATCCTGATGAAATCCTGACGCAATACTGATGGTATATCATCAGGAATCCGTGCATATTCCAGAGACAGAATACAGACAGATTTCAATACGCTCGTGTGAAAGAGGCCTTCAGGTTTACTGTTGCAAAAGAGAAGACGTTGTATCTGTCCTTTATGCTGTCTCTCCTTTTATGATCCACTTCTGATTTTGGCTTCCAAAACTGCATCGAGAAACCTGGATGTGTGAACAGGCCCTTGGGCCAGGTTCAAACGTGAGTGGAAATACATAGGAAAAATCTGCTGTGCTTTTTGCTGTGGAAAAGCAACAAGACCGCAAGTATTACACGCTGTTTTTGCCACAGAAAAACCTGTTTCTGAAAATCAGGGACAGTCCCGCCAAATTCAGGACACTTGGTAACTGTGCAATCTGCTCAGCTCCTCCTTCTCTATAGATGGGTGTTACCAATTGGGGGTGTGTCCCTGCACAGTCTGATACTGGCAGCACTGATTGGACAAGGTCAGACTGTGCAGGGACACGCTCCCCCAACAGGTATCGCCCATCTGAACTTTACCCATTAAACTTCTTGCAAGAATAACAGAAGAAATAGAATCATAAGAAAAGAGGCTCCAGAATTGTCATTTCACGTGGAATAGAATTATTTACTAAAACAGACCTGTCAGGAAAGGGGCGGTTCCTCTTATATCTTGTCACATTACATACACTCGACTGATAACTTACATGCTTGCTGTTTGAATTCTGATAGCAAAGGTTCGTAAATGTCATAATAGATATCCTCAGGGCGACTGTTATCGCGGATGAACAAAAGGTCGTCCAGTTGAAGCGGGTCTGAACTCCCCTGCCATAAAGTCAGGCTGTACCTGTGTAGATAAGGCAGTTATCACGCTGATATCATCCCTGATGTGTTCTTGAGTAACCTCTCACAGATCAGTCCCTCATACACTGTGCAGTAATAATGCATTTTGTTTGGCAAAATAAAAAGCTGTCCTGGAAAAATTAGACAATTTTCAAGATCCCTGCCTGCTGTCATAGACCATCATTGGTTGCTTTCAGTCTCAGCTATGCACTCAGTTTCTGCACATCAGAAAACTGTATCTTGTAATGAGACATGCACCTTTGTGTCCATCTCATGACTGATTCCTATTTATTGACAGCAAGCAGAGATCTTGAAATACATATGGAATTGATCCAGTGGGAGTCATTTACTAAAGACCAGTGTTTCACAAGCCAGTCTTAGTAAAACCCCATCACAGGAAGATCCTTCTAATGTGTTAAGAGGTGCACGCCTCTTAGGCCCCATTCACACGACCGTATTTTTGGTGCATATCGCACACACACCCATTTATTTCTATGGGGCTGCAAAAAAAACAACAAAAAAAACGGATGGCACACCATGTGCATCTGTATGTCCATTCGGCGCCCCGGCAAAATAGATAAAACATGTCCTATTCTAGTCCATTTTGCAGACTGGAATAGGCATTGTTACTATGGGTCCGCCAAAAAAAAAAAACCCAAATGCAACAAGGATGTCATCTGTATTTTTTTCAGATCCGCAAAAAAGACCAATTACGGAAACAGATGTAAATTTTGCCGAAAACCTACTCCACCCAGCGAGTAGAGTCATTTTTCACTCCAGGTGCATGGACAGCCGTAGGTGCCCGTGATTTATAATGAGGTTCACATAAAATGCTGATCTTTGTGAATGACCCCCCATAGAAAGACGCAATGTGACCTATAGTGAATATACAGCTATGTCTGTGCACTGTTTTATGTATTTAAGGGGGTTCTTCACTACCTTCTTTTCAAAAACAGCGCCACCCTTGCCTACAGGTTGTGTGCAGTATGAGGCTAGGGCTACACGGCGACCCCTGTCGTGGCCAGGATCGCCATAGAATGAATGGGATCGCCACCACAGTCGCAAGAAATCCGGGCTGGACTTCTTGCAACTACGGCAGGGATTCCATTCATTCTATCCTGGGCGCGACCAGTGTCGCCGTGTAGCCCTAGCCTTACAGCTCTCCCCCATTCCCTTCAATGGAGCTGTGCACAACCTATGGACAGGAGTGTGACTCTTTTTGGAATAAAGCAGCCATGTTTTTCTAATCCTGGACAACCCCTTTAAGACCTGTATGTATGTGCATCGGAGACCTCCACAATCTTCTCACCGGTTAGATTGCTTCAGGAGCCAATAGAAATTCTGCCATGCTGAGCGGGTGAGAACGGCCCGAGCTGGGAAAGTGATTCTTTGGGGCAGACCTTTCACCAGATTGTACATCTTTTCCACCATTTCTCTGGAGTAAGTTCGGTTGGAGATGATTGGTGGTAAGTATAACGTCACCCAGCCTGGAGAGATGGTGATGTCTGGGAACCTCTCTTGGATTAGGTTTAGAAACCTGCAATTATACATTAAATGGGTTTTATCAGATTAAAGTCTGCTTTCTTCCAGAAACAGCGCCACATTTGTCCATGGGCTGTGTCTGGTATTGCAGCTCCATTGAATGGGGCTGCGCTGCAGTATCAGACTTTGCCCATGGACTAAAGTGGGTGATATCCTTCTATCAATCAGCTATGTATAAAAGTTCTCTTATGTGCTACATTAGATATTTTGGGAGAGATTTATCAAAACTGGTGTAAAGTAGAACTGGCTTAGTTGCCCATAGCAACCAATCAGATTCCACCTTTCATTTTTCAGAGCTCCTTTGGAAAATGAAAGGTAGAATCTGATTGGCTGCTATGGGCAACTACGCCAGTTTTGTTATACACCAGTTTTGATAAACCTACCCCAACTGGGGAGACTTATCAAAACTGGTGTAAATGAAAACTGGCTTAGTTGTCCATAGCAACCAATCAGATTCCACCTTTCATTTTTCAAAACTCCTTTGGCAAATGAAAGGTGGAATCTGATTGGTTGCTATGGGCAACTAAGCCAGTTTTTCTTTACACCAGTTTGATAAATCTCCTCCATACTAATCTTTGCCCAATTTTAACACTTAGATTACCATAACAATATCACCAGATACTAACTGTGTTGCGTTTACTCCAATTTCATGGTTGACATTGGGACCCGCCACGATGTCTGCATTTAGCCATACAGGGCGGTTAATGGGAATCCTGGAGGACGTAGAAAGTAATATGTCAAGCGATGGACCAACGGCTTGGATACTCTTGAAGTCCAACTTAATACCTACATGGGAAAAATCGATAACATGGCTATTAAAGGGGTTCTGCAGTTTTTAAAAACTGATGATCTATCCTCTGGATAGATCATCAGCATCTGATCGGCGGGGGTCCGACACCCGGGACCCCCGCCGAACAGCTGTTTGAGAAGGCAGCGGCGCTGCAGTAGCGCCACGGCCTTCTCTGTGTTTACCGCAGGCCCAGTGACGTCACGACTAGTATCACTGGCCTGGGCGCGGCTAAGCTCCATTCATGTGAACAGCGCTTAGCCCCGCCCAGGCCAGTGATACTAGTCGTGACGTCACTGGGCCTGCGGTAAACACAGAGAAGGCCGCGGCGCTACTGCAGCGCCGCTGCCTTCTCAAACAGCTGATCGGCGGGGGCCCCGGGTTTCGGACCCCCACCGATCAGATGCTGATGATCTATCCAGAGGATCTATCAAGAGTTTTTAAAAACTGTAGAAACCCTTTAATGAGACAAAAACAGTGGGCCTTCATATGAATTATGGTAGCTTTTTGTCACGCAAATGTGTCCCTCAAATTCAAGTCTACAAAAACACGGCTACTTTCTTCCAGAAACAGCACCACTCTGATCCATTGTCCATTAAAGTGAACATGTCAGAGCTGGTTGCCTCAAGCAGCACCAGGTAGGGGCAAGCTGGGGGGGAGCAATGAGCGCTTTAATTGTGGCAAAGGGGTTAGGTTAAGAAATTGGAATTGGGAGGGTGCATACTGGGGGACACTATGTATACCAACTACTGGTTGGCTTACTTTGAGGCAGACTTTGTACAACAATTGTGGCGCATCCTAGGGCACACCCCTTTATTTGAGGCTCCATCCCTTTCATCCCTTGTCGAGCATGTTAGGAAAAAGAAAAGTGTACTCTAAGGGGCGGTTCAGACGGCTGTGGTAATGCGGATCCACAATACCACAGATGTTCTATTTTTTCTTGTGGAGCCGCAGCACGGCAAGATCACCTGCCGGCAATTGAAATGAATGGGGCCGCATCTATTCTGCAAAATTGCGGAATAGATGCGGCTCCATTCACACGGTCGGCACTTTTTTTTGCGGCATTAGTAAATCTGGGACCCTGTGTGAAAGCCTTCTCAAAATGGACGACTCCTTTAATGGAATACATTGCACGAAATATATTTCTTGCTATTTGGTCCCTGCATACGTAGCACAACTGTCTCACTGCAGCAAGTGGCATTTTTTCGCATTATCCACTTCTCGTTCCCATGGTGAGGACCACCCTGCAATTCAGCAGCGGTGGTCGTGCTTGCACACAACAGGAAAAAGCGACGGCTTCTATGGTGCCTTTGACGGCAGGAGTGAGCAGTCCTATAGTGTTCAGGCACGACCATCCAGACTTGCGAACATCTAGGCCTCAGCACGGGAGCTTCACTCCGTGAAACAGTTGCTGATCTACTTGCTCTGGCCCTGCTTCTCCCTCTGGCCACCCCACTGCCTCCTCCAACCTGTTCAGGGTGGTCATAACCCTTGGAAACAAGCAGTGTATAATGTAATAGAAAAATGAATCCAGCCAGCAAAGGAGACAATATGGACAATCACAATACATTAGTAAGTGCCTTGTATTCACTTTCTCTACATAAATGTCATTTGGGGGTGTGAGACAACCTTTTTAAAGACAGAAGCTTCTCAATACAATCTGTATTAGTGTATTAGTACCTCTTGAAGACTGGAGGACGGTATTCAGCCATTCTTGCAGAGTGTTGTCACTATATACAGCGGGTGGATGAGCCATAATAGGAATATTTGTCTCGTTCGGGGTTAAATGTCCTTCCACGTTGACATCCGCTTCTAAGACCATGACGCCACCTGTGGAATCATATACAGTATACAGTCACCTCATGATAATCCTTCAGGGATGGCTTTAGGGAATAGCAAACTGGCCAAGAACCCAAAGAGTAAACTGGAACCACAGTTCTTATTTTGGGATCTCGTGTGCATTTGCTAATTTTGCCTGCGATGGCTACTTTCACACTAGCATTTTTGCTGGATCTGGCAGGGCTCAGCAAAAAAGCTTCCGTTACTGATAATACAACCGTCTGCATCCGTTATGAACGGATCCGGTTGTATTATCTTTAACATAGCCAAGACGGATCCATCATGAACTCCATTGAAAGTCAATGAGGGACGGATCAGCTTTCTATTGTCTCAGAGTTATACGGATCTGTCCCCATTGACTTGCATTGTGGGTCATGACTGTTTCGTCTCTCTCCGCATCCCACGATGGACAGAAAACCGCAGCTTGCTGCGGTTTACTCTCCAGTCTGGGAATGCAACCAAACAGAACGGAGTGCATTTTGGAGCACTCCGTTCTGTTCAGTTACGTTTTGTCCCCATTGACAATGAATGGGGACAAAACGGAAGCGCTAGTGTGGAATATACATAATAATACATAAATTGTGAAAAGTAGAAGTGAACATACCCTTTAACCCCTCAGTGACCAAGCCATTTTGTTACTGTGTTGTGCGATTCCTTTATTATTCCTGTTAGAAGTTATAAATGGATTGCTAGCCGTTAGCAGTGAAGGTCCAGATGGGTGTTACCAGTTGGGGGTCTATCCTTGCACACTCAGCTCCAATTGAATAGTGTCAGACTGTGCAGGCCCCCCCCCCCAACTGGTAACACCCATCTGGACCTTCATAGCAAATTACTAGAAATTCATTCATGACTTGTAGAAGGTATAATAAAGGAATGGTACAACATAGAGTCATAAGAAGAGATACTCCAGAATTGTTATTACATGGGGGGTGCAAGGAGTTACTAAAACAGACATGTCAGGTGAGGGGACAGATCAAGGCTTTAATAAAGAGTACACCCTCAGATCCATAGGTGACACATAGAAATGTGAATACTGCGCTATAGGAATACAACTTTTTAGCACAGTTTATAATTCATAAAGAAGACTATCTAGGAATGGAACAGTTGATGCAATCTGCGTGTATACGGCAAAGGGTCATGTTACCGCAGATTACAATACAGGATTCATGGCGGATAAATTGTTTTGTAACTCAGATAAAACAGCTCAATGCACGCGAACCACAATGCACTGGGGCTCACAATGCCATCTAGACACCTGCTAAAGGTTAGTGTCACTGAAGGGTTAAAATTAATAGAAAGGCAAATCCAGGTCATCCCATAGCACCCCACAGCAGGAAAAGCACCTATTATATAACATCACGATTATGACCTCCCCTCCATTGTCTTTTTTTCCCCCTTCCTTTCCCATTGTTATTCGGTTACAGGCAGTGAATACAATATTCACATCATGCCTCGTCCCCCTACCAAAGCCTATAGCCACACTGGACCCAGGAACTTACGGCTCATGCACACAAACATATTTTTTTTTCCCGTGTCCATTCCATTTTTTTGCGGCAGATCCATTCATTTCAATGGGTCCGCAAAAAAAAAAAAAAGACTGCGTGCGTTCAGTTTCTGTATGGCTGTTCCCGAAAAAAGATAGAATATGTCCTATTCTTGTCCCTTTTCCGGAGAAGGATAGACAGTGTAATTCATCCGCAAAAAAAAAATGGATGCAATGCGGATGTTACGTCATCCGTATTTTTTGCGGATCCGTCTTTTGTGGACTGCAGAATAAATATGATCGTGTGCATTAGCCCTTATTCTGGATTACAAGAAAAATACATCATACTTCACTTGCGAAGGAAAGCAAACCCCCTTAAAGGCAACCAAAATGGCAAAAAAAAACCGGAAATGACTCTGTGTGCATTCAGTTTCCGTATGTCCACAAGGCCGTTCCGCAAAAAAGATAGAAAAAGTCCTATTCTTATCCGTTTTGCAGACAAGGACAGGCATTGTTACAACGGATCCACAAAAAAACGGATGCAATACAGATGTCACCCGTATTTTTTTGCGGATCTGTGTTTTGCACACGGCATGATACATACGGTCGTGTGCATGAGCCCTAACACGGACACTTCCTTTAATCCAGCATCTGATATTTTAAGATTTACTTTTAGGTCACCTGTCAGCGGATTTGCTTTCCTTCACAAGTGAAGTATGACATACTTTTCTTGTAATCCAGAATAAGGGTAAAATACGGATCGGCAAAAAATACGGATGATGTCCGTGTAACATCCGTATTGCATCTGTTTTTGTGGATGCATTACAATTACAAAGAATAAGACATGTTTTATTTTTTTTTCGAGAACAGCCATGTGAACATACGGAAACTGAATGCACATGGAGTAATTTCGTTTTTTTTTTTTTTTTTTTTGCAGACCCATTGAAGTGAATGGTTACACATACAAGCCGCAAAAAACCCTCAAAAAACAGAACGGACACGGACAAAAAATACGTTCGCATGCATGAGCCTTAAAGAAGTGCTTTCACCGTTCCTGACATGCCTGTTTTAATAGCTTCATGCATTCCCCATGTAATAACAATTCAGTAGCATCTATTCTTATGTCTCTGTTGTACCATTCCTTTATTATTTCTACTAGAAGTTATGAATGAATGGCTAGCAGTCTGCAGTAAGGGTACAGAGGGGAGGTAACAAGTTGGGATGGGGGGAGTTCCTGCACAGACTCACTCTATCCAGTCAGTACTGCCATTTTCAGACTGTGCAGGTACACACCCCAACTGGTTACCTCCCCTCTGTACCCTTACTGCAGACTGCTAGCAATTCATTCATAACTTCTTGTAGAAATAATAAAGGAATGGCACAACACAGAGACATAAGAACATAAGAATAGATGCTCCAGAATTGTTATTACAATGGGAATGCATGAAGCTATTAAAACAGGCATGTCAGGAGAGGGGAGAGGTCCTCTTTAAGTGACGGGTTCCAGATTAAAAGAATTTGTACGTTCTAAGCCCAGCCTCGATTGTACTAATAAGCAGCGATCAGTAATGGAAGACGCATTACTCTTCAGTGCTTCTTGCATCTGACTCTTGTTGTTTGCCCCATGATACCAGCTGACAAGTAGTCCATCACGGTCTGAAATTTCTCCTTGTGACTTCAAATAGTCCAGCATGTCTCCTCCGCTGGAGAAAGGAGGCTTTAAATCTGAAAAAGATAAGGGGCGCATGATCTGAGGGAGGTTTAAAATAGTGACACACAAGGGATTCTGCAGACGTCAATGCTATTAATCAACCATTCGATCCTTCAGAACAATAGAACCGATCCATTAAAGGGGTTGTCTAGGATTAGAAAAATGGCTGCTATCAAAAACAGCACCGCCCCTATCCACAGGTTGTGTGTGGTATTGCAGCTTTGCCCCATTAACTCCAATGGAGCTGAACTGCCATAGCAGACACAGCCCATGGACTGGGATGGTGCTGTTTTTGGAAGAAAGCAGCCATGTTTTTCTAATCCTGGACAACCCCTTTTAAGGCTTCTTTCACACTAGCGCTAATATTTGGATCCAGCAGGGTTCAGCAAAAAAGCTTACGTTACTGATAATACAACCATCTCCATCCATTATGAACGGGTCAGATTGTGTTATCTCTAACATAGCCAAGACGGATCCATCATGAACTCCATTGAAAGTCAATGGGGGACGGATCCGTTTTCTATTGTGTCCGAGAAAACGGACTTGCATTGTGGGTCATGACGGATCTGTTTTGCTCCGCATCCCATGACGGAAAGAAAACCGCAGCTTACAGCAGTTTTCTCTCAGGTACGAGAAAGCAACCAAACTACTGTTTTTGTTTTTATTAAGTTTGTCAAAAATTTTCCATAAGGAAGCCATATAAACTTCTAGCTCTTACAGAAATAACAGAATATATACTATTTGCCCGTGGTTCATGTCAGTGAATCTGTAGAGCCTGATGGAATGTTGTAGGATTTTAAAGGACGTCGTAAGATTTTCACCAGGGCATCTTATTCCCTACCTTTTTTCCGAGGTTGTCCCAGGGTCAGACAGAGTGCAGCGATGGTGACGCACACCCCTAGAAATACACAGACGCCCGCGACCGTCCTTAGGTCAGACAACGTGAAACGCTTCATTCTGTTACCCCCAAAAGTTTCCTATGGAGCTGTGAGATGGCCCTCAGATCCTGGTGAGAATGGCCAGTCCTCCTCCTCCCTCTGGTTAGAAGTGCCTCTTCTCAGCTCCACATCCTTTATCCGAGCCCACAAAAGCGGTTCTGCCTTTTTCAGTAAGAAGACGTCGTCTCATGTTACGGAGAGGGCCCCCAAGACCCCTTTGTTCTGGCTGAAATTACAGGATGCACTGCTAGAACAATGTGCTTCTTGGACCTTGTGCTGCTGAAATTCTTTCACGCAAGTGGAAAGGAATCTGGAGAGATTACTGACAATAGCTGGAGCTGCGGTCTGAGGATCATATCTACTAGTGAGTTTCTATAAGTATTATTACACCTAACCTTAGCACACCCAACGGTTGGATCCCTTTCTCCCTGCTCCATATGCAATTACACAAGTTTCTGACTAAACGAAATCACGGCTCAGTAACTCTGCTGCGTTAATAGCAAACTGAGGGTCATTACAGCTTGTACCGGCCGCACATCACCCTCACCCCTTCCCCCATATAGCTTTTCTGTTTTTTTATATAAAGACTATATAAAATGTACTGATATAATAAGCCCTATAAAAACAGAAGTGGATCCTATCGAACCTTATATGTTCCTCTGGTGAGATCCAGTGATCTAACAGAGGAACATGTAACATGAGCCGAGCATGCATGTCTGTCATGAGGAACAACTTTCAGTAAACAGCTAAGGAAGATGTATGGACAGCTTAAAGACTACTGACACCTTTGCATTTTTGTTTTTAGGTTTTTTTTTTTTTTTATTAAACTGTGTCAATTTTTGTAATTGTTTTTCATTAAAGATTCACCACGGTTTGTCTTCTGCAGCCTGAATGTGTTCACATACAATGCAGGCTGCCCAGTCCCGATCACAGCGAAATGCATCAGAGGGCCCTTTGACGGCTTTCTTTGTTGTCCAGCTTTTATTGTAATGGCCTATCCTCAGGATAGGCTGTCACCAGCTGAGAACCCAGGTCCGACACCCGATGCAGCTCCATCAACTGTGTAGTGGACAGAGCTTGTCGCTGCAGCCATTGACTTCAATGGGAGCAGCGCTGTAGTAACAAGCTCCCTCCACTACACTGCAAAAAGACCGAAGTCCTCCACGCTATTCTTGCAGTCAAATATACCAAAAATCCAAACAGACCCTATTAGTCAATGAATCAAGTCAATGAGATCCGTATTCGTCAATATTAGTCAAGTCAATGAGATCCGTCAGGATTCAACGGTTTAATACCCGATCCGGCTCGGCTGCATTATAAACAAGAGCCAAAGCAGAAATATAAAAACAGACGGCTATGATTATGGATGCCATAGACATTTTAGTTCCATGGCAGGTATATTATATATGTGTAGTCCAGTTTAGTCCTCCTGTCCATCTCCAACTGGTAAAACAACTGCAAGTGAAGGGATGGACCCAAGAAAAAAAAAAAAGTGAATGAAATAAAAATTTAGGATTAGACCTTCCAAAAAGTCCTGTCATGTCTCGGGGGATCACACCTTTCCACAATGGAGGAGTGGAGCAACAAGAAAGTGGTTTCACCCATAGGGGGCAGGCTCTGTTGCAGATTCTGTCACGCTGCATGAAGATATATAGTTTCCGGTAAAATGACAGACACTATGATGAAACTGTGTCAGACTCCATCATAAGTTAATGGTGTCCATCGTGTCCAAGAAGGTTCTCATTCATCCAGGTCATGGCATAAACAGTAGTAATAAGTCAGGGCAACTGGACTTGTATTTTTTTTTCTTGAAGACGTAGCACTAGTCATCTGCGTGGCTTTCACAGTTAGGCCCCATGCACGATTTGTTTTTGTGGATTGGATGTGGACCAATTCGTTTCTATGAGGCGGCAAAAGATGCAGACAGCACACTGTCGGTATGTCCATTCCACAGCTCTGCAAAAAGATAGAAAATGTCCTATTCTTGTCTGTACTGCAGAAAATAGTAGACATTTGAACAACAGCGAGGGACTTGCAGAACGGGAAAGTGCATAGCACATGC
Source organism: Rhinella marina (assembly GCA_900303285.1). NCBI lineage: Eukaryota > Metazoa > Chordata > Amphibia > Anura > Bufonidae > Rhinella > Rhinella marina. The sequence continues at coordinate 429,941 of ONZH01002217.1, forward strand.
GGCTGGTATCTGTGTTTTGCGGACCACAAAACACTTATGGTCGTGTGGATGAGGTTTTAAACTGGCTTGTATGAGAATTCTCTCACATTAAGGGCCCATTCAGATGGCTGTTATATTGCGGGTCCGCAATAATGTGGACCCGCAATACTACGGCTGCCGCCCGGCGTGTGTTCCGCACCGCTCGGAACACACGCCGGACGGCCCCATTCAAAATGCCTATACTTGTCCATACATGCTTCATATTTTTCAGCGGAGCCACAGCACGGAGCTAGCTCTGTGCGGCGGCTCCCTGCTCCCATAGAGGTGAATGGGGCCGCAACTATTCCACAATATTGCGGAATAGATACGGCCCCATTCACACGGTCGTGTGAATGGGGCCTAAAGTGGTATTCCTATCTCGGTGATATGCCCCCGATGTCTGATAGGTGCGGGTCCCAGAGGTACGGAGCCAGCAAAGTCCTGGAGGGCTCACCAGGCATGTACAGCCACCCTCCATTCATTCCTATGGGAGCACTGAAAATAGCCAAGCGCTGGCTGGGCTTTTTCCGTTAGCCCCATAGAAGTGATTGGAGCAGTGTCCGATATCCTTCCAATGCCCGAGATAGGCCAACCCCTTTAAATATTAGTGACTCGTGCTTCAGTCATGGAGGTGAGGTGTTGATTACATTATATGACTGAAACTGAATTAGGTGTGATTAAACTGCCTCGGGAGAGGTGTTAGGCCTCATTCACATTTCCATGTCTGTTTCATATCCGTGAAAAAAATCAGTCCGTAAAGCATCCGTGTTTTGTCCATGTATGTGTTTTTTACCCTCTTTGTGTCATCCGTATTCCATGGACACTGCTCAGCTCAGCTCAGGGACTGCAGAACGGACACACAGATGCGGACAGCACACGGTGTGATGTCCACATTTTTTGTGGCCCCATTGAAATGAATGGCTTTGCATCAAATCCGAAAACAATGGGGGATCGGATGCGGACCAATGGGGCCTAAGATGTATGTACACAAGTGCTGACTCTTCTGTACTGGGCCATGAGCTGGTGTAGCTGCTGTCTTGTTTCCCCAATGTACAGTTCTTGGCACTGCTCACTGCAGGGACTGCAGACACATCGTGTGATAGATATGACACTCTGTAATCTTCGGTTTTCTGCTTTTATGGAGGAAAAGAAAAGCGGAAACGACAACGAAAATAACAAAAAAGCCTAAGATTGGTGCCAAAACTCTCCTATGTTTTGCAGGGATACATGTTACCAAACCCAGTTTTAAGTGGCCATAGTAAGAATAATGAAACTGTAAAAGACAATCATCAGGGGCGTAGCTATAGAGGGTGCAGAGGTAGCAGTCGCTACCGGGCCCAGGAGCCTGAGGGGGCCCAAAGACCCTTGTGCCGCATAAGAAGACACACAGAGCACTGTATCTGAACTTTTACTCCAGGACCCATGAGTCTTTAGCTACGCCCCTGACAATCATTATGGCCGAGGCACTTACGGCCCTACTAATCCAAACAATTTAACGGCCAAATATCGTAATCAATTGTTCCCTGTGTAATCAGGCATAATCATTAGAACTAAATGGGGGCAGAAAGGCTCCGGTAGCAATCATTCCTCCCACATTCACTTGCATCGGCCTGTGCAAATTGGATAGAATTTCCAAGACTTGAAATTTCCCTTTAACAACCAGTGAGTGTACCAATGGTGTATAATATGGGATCACTAATTGGATTATAGGGGTGGAGGGAAAATTTATGGCTGAGGAATAACACTGCCACCTCCTCCTGATCTCAGAAACAGGGATCTCTACAGCCACACTAGAAATAAAATCATTTCTACATCACCAGGTAACTTTTAGAAATGTCAGTACATGTATGGGGTGATCATTTATACACTATATGATGGGCCTAAGTGCCATCTACTTTTTCAAATTAGGCTAGGGCTACACTTCGCACGACGTATACAACTACACTGCAACATGTGTTGTGAGAAAATTTTTATAATGATAGTCTATGGTGTTGCACTGCAACATGTGGCGACAGTGGATGGATTTTTGTTGCGACTGTCGCGCCGCAGTGCGACACCATAGACTATCATTATAAAAATTGTCGCGCAACTTTTGAGCGGCGAGAAGTCGCATGACAACTCTTACCGTGTAACCCTAGCCATAAAGGGAATCTGTCATCAGATACCTTGATATAAATCCTTTTGCTATAGGAGATGGACTCAGGTCTCCACATTCTAATGCTGTTGGTCCCATCCTTATCTGTGCCCCCAATGTGGAGAAATCAGCCGTTTGTTTTAATGAAGATTAACCCCTGGGTGCAAAGAGGACGTTGCCATTGCACCCATTTTCCCCCACGACCTCCATCCATGTACAGCACTGCGGCCGAAGCTGCTTCAGGGCCAGGCATGAGTACGTCTTCACTGTCTGAACCCGGCGTGGCCGGGAGCAGAATGAGCAGAGCCTCTGGGTGCAACAGCAACACCCTTGTTGCACCCGGGGGCTAATCTGCATTAAAATCAGAGTAAAAGGCTGATTTCTTCACATATTGGGGGCACAGTTAAGGATGGGACCAACAGTATTACAATATGGAGACCAGTGCACATCTCCCATGGCATATGGATTTATATCAAAGTATCTGATGATAGGTTCCCTTTAATGAAGGAGCTTTTTGAGAATACATCCAAAACAAAAGATTACTAGACACAAAAGGTGTGTGAGTATATATTTTGTGCTGCTATACAATAATGATGTCACTTTTGTTAAAGGCATTCAAATCCAACCAGAGAAAGATATGGGGTGTAATTTAGATCATATTACTAATGACTGATATTAGTTACAGGAACAGGGCTATAGCTCTCAATCAACCTCAGAAAATATCATATATACAGTACAGACCAAAAGTTTGGACACACCTTCTCATTCAAAGAGTTTTCTGTATTTTCATGACTATGAAAATTGTAGATTCACACTGAAGGCATCAAAACTATGAATTAACACATGTGGAATTATATACTTAACAAAAAAGTGTGAAACAACTGAAAATATGTCTTATATTCTAGGTTCTTCAAAGTAGCCACCTTTTGCTTTGATTACTGCTTTGCACACTCTTGGCATTCTCTTGATGAGCTTCAAGAGGTAGTCACCTGAAATGGCATTCCTACAGTCTTGAAGGAGTTCCCAGAGATGCTTAGCACTTGTTGGCCCTTTTGCCTTCACTCTGCGGTTCAGCTTACCCCAAACCATCTCGATTGGGTTCAGGTCTGGTGACTGTGGAGGCCAGGTCATCTGGCGTACCACCCCATCACTCTCCTTCTTGGTCAAATAGCCCTTACACAGCCTGGAGGTGTGTTTGGGGTCATTGTCCTGTTGATAAATAAATGATGGTCCAATTAAACGCAAACCGGATGGAATAGCATGCCGCTGCAAGATGCTGTGGTAGCCATGCTGGTTCAGTATGCCTTCAATTTTGAATAAATCCCCAACAGTGTCACCAGCAAAGCCCCCCCACACCATCACACCTCCTCCTCCATGCTTCACGGTGGGAACCAGGCCTGTAGAGTCCATCCGTTCACCTTTTCTGCGTCGCACAAAGACACGGTGGTTGGAACCAAAGATCTCAAATTTGGACTCATCAGACCAAAGCACAGATTTCCACTGGTCTAATGTCCATTCCTTGTGTTCTCTTCTGCTTGTTGCCTGTCCTTAGCAGTGGTTTCCTAGCAGCTATTTTACCATGAAGGCCTGCTGCACACAGTCTCCTCTTAACAGTCGTTGTAGAGATGTGTCTGCTGCTAGAACTCTGTGTGGCATTGACCTGGTCTCTAATCTGAGCTGCTGTTAACCTGCAATTTCTGAGGCTGGTGACTCGGATGAACTTATCCTCCGCAGCAGAGGTGACTCTTGGTCTTCCTTTCCTGGGGCGGTCCTCATGTCAGCCAGTTTCTTTTTTTTTTTAAACTGTTTATTTTATTAGCACCAAAAAAGGCGCAGCATTTTCCAAACATTTTTAAAGACATAAACAAGGATTACTGTAAGGAACAGAAAGAAGATCGACACAGGACCTCAAAATCAAAATGCATATATAGTGAACATTTTACAGAAGTAAGCCTGTTAGAATATCAGTATATCAGATGCATCAATAAATCTGGTAGTACCAACTATTCCCGTGTCTTTGTGCAATATCGCAATATATTCAAAACAAAGACCAAAGAGACACCACAAAGACAAACGAGGAGGGAGGGAAAGGATAAGACATAATGGGAAAGGGGATAAAGGGTAGGAGATTTAAGGGTATGATGGATGTTCATCCCATGGCAGCCATACTGCATTGAACTTGTCCAGTGAGTTGTTTATGGAAGCCGTAAGATAATCTAGAGATCTAACGTCCCTAACCCTAGCCAGGAACGTTGACATGGATGGCGGTGTGGTTTGTTTCCAAGATTTAGCTATAAGGGACTTAGCTGCTGTACAAAGGAGCAGAAACAATCTGGAAGCCTGGCTACGCATCCCCCGGGGAGGGAGATTCAGCAAGTAAGTCATTGGATCTAAATTCACTGAGGTTGAGAAAAGCGACTGGATCACACCTCTGACACCCTCCCAAAAAGGGACAATTAAGGGGCACGTCCAAAAAACGTGGTATAAGGTACCAGCATCCCCCATGCAGCGCCAGCAGACCAAGGGAATGGCAGGGTTCAGGGAATGGAGAAGAGCTGGAGTATGATACCAGCGCATAAGCAGCTTATACTGCGTCTCTTTATAAGTGGTACAGATAGATGATTGTGCTGCTCTGTTCCAAATGATCTTCCAGGCCGCATGGGAAATAGGGGATCCAATGTCCCTGGCCCATTTGTCCATATATTTATGGTGAGGGAGATCGTCTGCATTCGGGTTAGCCAGGAGGCGATAAATCGCAGACATCAGACTTTTGGTGTCTGTACCCAATCGGCATAGACGTTCAAATCTAGTGGGAATGGAGACTTGGAGGGTCCCAAAGATGTCAGCCAGTTTCTTTGTAGCGCTTGATGGTTTTTGCGACTGCACTTGGGGACACTTTCAAAGTTTTCCCAATTTTTCTGACTGACTGACCTTCATTTCTTAAAGTAATGATGGCCACTCGTTTTTCTTTACTTAGCTGCTTTTTTCTTGCCATAATACAAATTCTAACAGTCTATTCAGTAGGACTATCAGCTGTGTATCCACCTGACTTCTGCCCAACACAACTCATGGTCCCAACCCCATTTATAAGGCAAGAAATCCCACTTATTAAACCTGACAGGGCACACCTGTGAAGTGAAAACCATTTCAGGTGACTACCTCTTGAAGCTCATCAAGAGAATGCCAAGAGTGTGCAAAGCAGTAATCAAAGCAAAAGGTGGCTACTTTGAAGAACCTAGAATATAAGACATATTTTCAGTTGTTTCACACTTTTTTGTTAAGTATATAACTCCACATGTGTTAATTCATAGTTTTGATGCCTTCAGTGTGAATCTACAATTTTCATAGTCATGTAAATACAGAAAACTCTTTGAATGAGAAGGTGTGTCCAAACTTTTGGTCTGTACTGTATGTTCACCTGACACTGACAAATAATCCTTATTACCGTATTTTTCACCCCATAAGATGCACTTTTTCAAAAAAAAAGTGGGGAAAATGCCAGTGCGTCTTATGGGGTGAAAACTAATGAGCGCTTCCATGATGGAAGCGCTCATTAGTACCAGAGAACCAGGAAGTGGTGAATGAAGCGCTCCCCGGGCTCTGTACTCACCTCTTCCTGGCCCTCTGCATCGGCTGTGCTATGACTGCACACAGAATGAAGACGCTCAGTGACCTCACACTGTGCGTTTCGGGTTACAGCAGAGCACGCAGCAAGAAGAGATGGGGCTGGATCCTGGGAGTGGAGGTGGTGGCGTCCGGAGCAGGGGAGGTAAATGGATTTTTTTTAAATTATATTTTTTAATTGCTCTGAGCAACTGGTTCTGTACTAAGGTCTGGGGGTCATTCACATTGGGTGGTCTGATCTGAGGTCTGAATAGGGGGGGGGGGGTCTTCATATTGTGACTCTGATCTGGGGTCTGATTGGGGGATCATTCACATTAATCTCTGAGCTGGGGTCTGATTGGGGGTCTGAACTGAGGTCTAATGAAAAATATATTTTTTTCTTATTCTCCTCCTCTAAAACCTAGGTCCATCTTATAGGGTAAAAAATACGGTATGTTTTAAACAACAAAAAACTTCCTTTTTTAATTTTAATTTTCATACACCATATGACTTCAGAGCATAGTCAATCATACTGAATCAAGAAGCACAGGAAGGGGTAGTGGAAGAAGCAGGAAGAGCACGAGTGCACAGAGGGGTTTGGGACCGCCCTCAGTGCACATAACTTCTAATTTGCATATGGATTAAAAGTATTTTTTTTTCCAGAAAGGAGTGGATCGTTAAAGGTCTCTTTACACAGGCCGATTCTTAGGAACGCTTGTTAGCGATTATCTGGCGGTGTAAAAGTACGGCAGATTAATAATCTCATCACTCATGCACTCACAGAAATAGTTGTTTGCTGGGAGCAGATTGTGCTGTGTATAAAGCATCTACTGCCGGCAAACAACGAGTCAGTAAGGGGACGAGCGATCACAACTCCCCATACTGTGGAGGAGATCGCTTCATGTAAATACAGCAGTCTCCTCCACTGAAGAGCAGGAGATTACTGGGAAGGAACGATTCCTTCCCAACAGTTGCCTGATGAATTGTTCTGTCTAAAAGTGAAAGGTATCATTACATTCAGTTGAGCTAGCCCTGGAAGGCAGGGTCCCTGGTGTAACCGTGAATTTCCTGCTGACAGACTCCATTTTATGGAAATGTCTAATAGAAATGAGGACATATTGATGTCTGGTGATTCAAGGAGTTGTCTCCATTACTATACACTTAGGTCATATGAATATCATAGAGTGGGGTCTCTTATTTTATGAGCCAAAGCAGACGGGTCTTGAAGTGAATAAGGCTCAACTGAAATACCAGCCTTAAAGGGGTATTCCCATCTTAGACAATGGGGGCATATCGCTAGGATATACCCCCATTATCTTATAGGTGCGGGTCCCAGCAGCTGCTGGGACCCGCACCTATATTGAGAACGAAGCGGGGGAGCTCTGAGCCTGGAGGACTCCGGGTTCCGACCACCGCCAGGCGCTGCCCCCCCCGCTGCGCTAATAGAAACGATTGGGGGCGCGCCACGCAAGCGCAGTGGGGGGGCAGCGCCTGGCGGTGGTCGGACCCCGGGGTCCTCCAGGCTCAGAGCTCCCCCGCTTCGTTCTCAATATAGGTGCAGGTCCCAGCAGTGGGACCCCCACCTGTAAGACAATGGGGGCATATCCTAGTGATATGCCCCCATTGTCTAAGATGGGAATACCCCTTTAACCTATTGGATGAGCACAGCCATGTTTTCCCAAATTCTAGACGACCCCTTTAACCCTAGGGCTGCAGTTTTGTAGTGGATTTAGTGAGGACTGAATATCGTGCCGAGGTCTCCAGTAACAATATAGAATCTGCATCACATCCTCCTCTTAGTCGCGGTTCAAAGTTCATACATCCTTACAGATCACCGTATCCTGTGAAGTTTTTTGTCTGAAAAATACTTTTTGCAGAAGGGGGATTGCTTCACAAAAATGAGGAAGGATGGGGTCCCCGCTTTCACACAAAACCTAAGAAAAGACAGAAAAGGGATATCTCACAGTAAAGCTATAGTCAGATCTGCATGAAGTGAACATTTTCCTATTTTTGGAATGACTATAAGGGCTCATGCACATGACCGTATGTATTTTGTGGTCCGCAAAAAATACAGATGACGTCCGTGTGCATTCCGTATTTTGTGGAAAAGAACAGCTGGTCCCTAATAGAACAGTCCTATCCTCGTCTGTAATGCGGACAATAATAGGACATGTTCTATTTTTTGCGGAACAGAAATACGGACATACGGAAACTGATTGCACACGAAGTAACTTCCGTTTTTTTGCGGACCCATTGAAATGAATGGTTCTGCATACGGTCTGCAAAAAAGAAAAAAAAAAAGAATGGACACGGAAAGACAATACGTTAGTGTGAATGAGCCCTAACACTCATCATCCTTTCCCAAATTCTCACCTGCCATGCTGCATGACCTGGAGTAATGTGCTCTCTGGATTCACCTGGTAAAAAGACTGCGATTTTTCATCCTCGTAGAAGATCTGCCCGGTGAGACAAGAGATTGATCAGAGATATAGGATATGGGAGAGGTGTCGAAATTTTCCCTGTACTGGCATATTTACTGTAGGGTGCTTACCATGGAAGCAGACCACACCACTGATATGAGGCCTGAGCTGAACTTGTCCCATTCCCATCATAGATCCAATGCATTTTTCCACGGTGCACCATTAGTAGGAGCTCAGCACAAATAGATTTTACAGCTTCCATTGAGTTCAATGATAACTGTATACATTTTTATGCACTGTGCACCCCCTAGTGGTGAATGTTCTGAATAGAGGAATCCCATGTAATCTGCTAATCTTTCAGATATGGTTTTCTGAACAGAACAATCCCTTTAATAGCATTAATTTCAACCTAAGACTTGTTACCAGTTTTTCCACACCCCTCTAGAATCTAAACCCCACTTTAGATTACACCTTAGAACATCTGTGAATTAGGCAACAAGTGACAGAAATAATGGCTGGACCGACTTTATAGTACTGACCTCTAAATTGTGAGCCAAGTATTTTTGGTCTGTATCCCATGGGGGCAAGTCTTGTGAGAACATTTCAATCAGATGATCTATAAATCTAACGTAAAATAAAAAAGAATAATGTTAAAAGCAGGAACATGACAACAAAGTAGATTATCTCATACCCCAATATCTAAATATGGCATCACTGATCACATTAACCAGTTATTACAAAATCAGACACATCGCACTTAAATCAGAGATCATATAGGACATGACAATACCTTTCTAACAAAGCTAGAACCAGCCCTGTACCTCACATGGATACAGAGATCTCCCCATTCATTGCTCTGCTAGATTTATATCAAGCTGACAGCTCAAGGGGAGTGTCTTTTCTGCTGCAGCTAAGGGGGCGTGTCCATGCTCTCCCTATCACAGCTCAGGGGGCGTGTCCATGCTCTCCCTATCACAGCTCAGGAGGCAGTTGAAAGATGAAACTGAGCATGTGCGGCCTTCTCGGTGAGCAGGTAAAGAAATAAGACAAAGTAGCTCTATTTAGATAAATTTCATTGAATAACTCAGTGACTATACCACATTTTTAATTACATGCAATTACAAAAGTATTCAGATCCAGGTGCTGGTTTGAAAACTGGAGAATACTTTTCGTGGGACAACCCCTTTAAGAGCTCATTCAGACGGGCGTATGTTATTTGCAGTGCGCAAACATCTGAATCTATTGTTCAGAAAAATCTTCTGCAAGTCCGCAAAAAATGGAATGTATGTTTCAGTATGTCTTCCTTATTTTGCGGATCCGCAAATAATAAGGATTCCAAGCTGACATGGAAAGGGCATTAAAGTTTGCAGACACAGATCCACAAAATACGGATTGCATACGGAACACATTATATTCCGTATATAATCCGCATTTTTGCAGAACCATAGACTTGAATGGGGCTACGGACCGCATTTTGCAGACAAGTATAGGACATGTTCTATCTTTTATGTGAACATATGGAACGGATAGCACACAGGGTGCTATCAGTGGATTTTGCAGTCCCATAGAAATGAATGGGTCTGCATCTGATCTGAAAAATGCGGAACGGAAGCGGAAAGAAAAATATGGTTATGTGAAAAGTCCCTAATGGTATAATATTCACAATACATATGACAGTTTCATCTTCCCATGAAACATCTGATGAGACAGCAATGATCAGATGTTGATTTCCTATCCCATGGATCGGAGTATTGTTAGTGGGATAACCCCTTTAATTCTCATGCTGCTGCAGCACTGATGCTCTGGAGGTCCCTGATGGTGTTTATTTTCCAGGAACAATGAAATGCCTAACATCCACATGACAACCAAACTCAATCATTGGCCTCCATGGTAATGCTAGCATATAAGGCCAGTGATTGACTGCAGCGCTCATGTGGATGTAAGGTATGTCACTGGTGCAGAAAAACAAAGACTGATGGGTAGCAGCAGGGATTTAACTAATCAGTCATGTCTGTTTTTGGATTCTAAATTTCCTGTAGCTACTTGAATTACTTAACCTCTTGGACTACCCCTTTAAAGGGCATCTGTCAGCAGTTTTGCATCTATGAAACTGGCTGACCTGTTACATGTGCGCTTGGCAGCTGAAGACATCTGTGTTGCTCCCATGTTCATATGTGCCTGCATTGCTGAGAAAAATGATGTTTTAATATATGCAAATTAGACTCTAGGAGCAATGGGGGCGTTGCCGTTACACCTAGAGGCTCTGCTTTCTCTGCAACTGCTGTGCCCTCTGCACTGTGATTGACAGGACCAGGCAGTGTAAATGTGATCACACGCATTTGCAGAGCGCAGAACCTCTAGGTGTAACGGTAACGCCCCCGTTGCTCCCAGAGGCTCATTTGCATATAATAAAACATCATTTTTCTCAGCAATGTGGACACATATGAACATGGGACCAACACAGATGTCTTCAGCTGCACAAGTGTACATGTAACAGGTCAATCAGTGTTATAGGTACAAAACTGCTGACAGATGCCCTTTAATTTCTGGAACGCTCTAACAATAACCTGCAGTGAATTTCAACATCCCAGCACTTTTCCTGTGGACACACAGATGTATGCATAACCTCTTTATTATTTCTGTACCCAATTCAAAGTCAACCCAATGAGTAATACTAAAGGTATCTTCTACCTGGAGTCTTCATGAAATGCAGAGATGAAGTCTGTCTGACTGTGTTCTGGGTAGAAGAACAGCACAGGCCAATGAAGCCGTCCATTTTCATCTAAAAAGACTTGTGCTCCAGTTACATTTTCAGAACTGGAGATACCATTGTGCAATGCCCCCGATGTCTCCTCTTCTTCATCATCGTCTTCCTTCTTACTTTGTTCAATTAATTTTATTCCTCGATCCTATAGTAAAGGTTGAGTAATCATGATCAATACATGTTACACTCAGTCAAGTAGAGGAAAAGTGAAACATACTGTTATGCCAAGGTACTGAGAGGTCAGATAAGTTCTACTTTCTTAGGACAGCACCTTTTTAAGTTGCAGCCCCAGTTTTGAGCTGATATCACCAGGGGAAGCTACTGGAAGAGGGCAAATCTGGTGACCATGTAATGCTCCTGAGCAGAAGCTTTTTGCAGCGGCTTTCCAATTTGGCTAATAGAGAATGACCCCCATGTATGATATATTATATAGAGAAGGACAATCCTAATGGGACAGTGCCTTTATGTGGATGGACTGTTTATACCACAGTCTTGGTGAATTATTTTACTCAATACTAAGCCTTCCTTTCTCATGCTTGAAACGGGCTTATTGTTGAGCACAGACATGGTGGACCTAAATAAATTCACATTATAGTAGATCAATGTGCTGGTTCTGCTCAGAATATTTAGGGTATATACACACACAACAGTCTAGTTAATGCCGATTTTATGTAAGCATTTTTTGTGAGGTTTTCACTGCATTTCTGCACCAAATCTGAAACAAAATCTGCATGTCTTGCTAATTTTGTCACGAAATTTGACACGAATTTGCCGCAGATCCCACCCTTTGCATTGCAAAGGGTGAAAACTGCAGAAACAATTGACATGCTGCAGATTTCAAAATAAGCACTGCAGGTCAAATTCCATGCATGCATAAGATTTAAAAAAAAAAAAATCTCATCTACTGTATTACGCTGTGGATTTTCCAAATGAAAAGCTGCATCTAATACGCATCATGGAGCACATTTATTAAGACCGGCGTTTTAGACGATGGTCTTAATATCCTCTATAGCTGGTGGTGGATTCGCCGGAGTTAAGTAGAGGCGCTGGCCTCTCCATAACTTCGGCAGATCCTCCGCCACTTCTAAATGTAAGACCGCTTTCGAGCCGTCTTACATTTAGACCATTTTCTATGCTTAAAACAGGCGTAAAAAATGGTAAATGAGACGGGTCTACTGGCGTGTCCCCTTCCCCACAACTTCCCCTTTTTTTAGACCTGGAGTAAGAAGTCGCAGATTTTGGCTCAAAGGATCTTTGCGCCGCAATCTGCGCCAGAAATATGTCTAATTTACATGACCCCCATATGTATATAGTCTTATCCTTTATGTTTCTAATATACTTGCCTTAATTGCATGGAGAAGAGAGTCTTTCTCTGCCTGCTTCTTTTTTTCTGCCTGTCTCAACTTCCTGGCATCTCGTTCTGCAGTCCTCTGTACAAGGAGAAAGCACTTTACTCGATATCATCCATACAAGGAGCAAACTCCCAGCAGCATACAATGCAGTGCTAATCTGACATGTCTGTTATTATACCAAATAAGAGATGTCTGTATTCCCCACCCTGGCAGCTCTTTTTTGCTCATTTCCAAAGTCAATTGGTTCAGGTGGCACACATAGCTTTCAGGTTGCTTAGCTGTTGGGAGCAATGGACACTATGGTACTAGTGGCATCAGGGATGCCACAGTATTACTAGAACTTAGTCCATGCATATCAGTGGTAGTTAAAGTGTAACTGTCATTTTTTTTTTTACTTTTGTAATGTATGGGGACAGCGATACTAACCATTTTTGTAATATACTTTAATTACTGAAATTGTACATACCTGTCAGAAAAATTGCTCTAAAGTGGCCCATTTTGAGCCTTAGCAACGCTCCTCTGTCTTCTGTTTACATAACTGTGGAGACTTGCTCAACACTGACTGTGTTATGTAAACTGAAGACAGAGGAGCGTTGCTAAGTAATTAAAGTATATTACAAAAATTGTTAGTATCACTGCCCCTATAAATTACAAAAATATAAAAAGAATGAGTTACACTTTAACTTCTAAAATCCATATCAGACGTATAGTATGTTTAATAAGCCTTATCCCTTTTAATACTTGAGAACTTGGACTGTGATTACTCTCCTTATAAAAGTGGGGTTACCTGTGCACAAACTAATAAACTTCTATGAGCCTCCACAACACAAACCATTTCTACTTGAGGAAAGTCGAGATGATCCGATCTCCGAACCTCTGCTGAGCTTTTATACCCTTTCATTTAGCAACTGGCCAAGGTCTCATCACCTGGACCCTCATCGATCAAAACCTTGGGCATGACATAATGAAGTCTTATGACACATCAGTCACTCTTTAACAATCCCTGGAATGAACTGAATTCTACAACGTTATACTATGACACAGATTACATAACTGATAAGTAACTACACAACAGTCCAGAAGTAGCCAGGTTTATTTTCCTTACGTGAAGTTTATCTGCTTTTGTCCTTGTTTCTAAAAGTTTCTTCTCAGTTGGACTGATCTTTAAGCCTTCATCGCACCACTTCAGTGCGTCCGGGTAGTTCTTAATTTCCATGTAGCACAGAGCACCTAAAACAGGACATCGGGAGTCTTCTTTATCAACACATCAAATGTAGCTTGCTCTTTTTTTTTTAAATTCTATCGTTTCATATTGTAATTGAAAACTGTCAAAAATATTTTTAAAAGGGTATTCCCATCTCAGACAGTGGGGGATATCGCTAGGATATGCAATGAGAATGGAGTGGGAAAAGTTTGAGAAGGGCGCACTGCACTATGCGCGGCCGACGCTCCCATTCATTTCTATGGGGCCCGCCAAAAATAGCCGAGCAACTGGCTTGGCTATTTCCGTCAGCCCCATAGAAATGAATGGGAGCGGTGGCCGCGCACGCTCGGTGTGCTCCTATTTCACTTCTATGGCAGCAGCACCTGGTGGCGGACGGACCCCGTGAAATCTGGGGTCGTCCAGCCACACCCCTCCCCGCTCTGTTCTCATTGTAGATGCGGGTCCTAGAGGTGGAACCCGCACCTCTCAGACAATGGGGGCATATCCTATCGATATGCCACCATTGTCTGAGATGGGAATACCCCTTTAACATCCAATATTGTCACTTGAGATTCTCTCTCTAAAACCTTAAGGTAAGGCTGTCTCTGCTGTGAAGCAATTGGATGCAGCAGGAGTTCACCCCCACTGTTTTACCTGTCTGCAAAAAAAGGGACCAGTGCCCCCAGAGAAGAACACATCAGGACAAACTCTGAATTATCAATTATGCTGAATTAGAGTACATTCACACATCTGGCACAGTGGATCTGGCACAGCCGGATAGCGATGATGGCCCGCCGGATCCCATTAACTATCAGGATGCTCCCTGGCATAAATGCTGGGAGTTGGCCAGCACAGAAAAACATTGCGTGGGTCCAGTGTGCATGCATCATGCCAGATCCAGAGAACTCCGGCAGGCCCGTTGTTTGCTGGAACAGTCTGCCCGGGTTGCTGTGCTGAATGTGTGAAACTAGCCTAAAGGGATTGTCCAGGTTTCAGACCTGAACCCAGACACATCCCCATTTTCGCCTCCGATGCTCACGTCAGGGGCGCTTCCATGGATGAAAATGGGGATATGTCCGAGTTCAGCTCTAAACCCAGACAACCCCTTTAACTGTGCATCAAAGGCAACTTAATCCCTCTGTTAAACCTTAACTGATCCCAACCAATAGTTTACCTAATAATTGACATAACCTCAGCAAACATGAATCCCTACTCAAGAAGAGTGAATGACAATGATTTATAAATAGAAAATCACTAGGTACTTCAAACCAAAATTAAAGATAAGGTGTAAAAAGAGGGGGTCAGTTGCTAATAGGATACGCAATCAAAGGCAGTGTCCTGGTCTTATTGAGTTCAGGTATAAAGGCTGGGAGTCGTTATTATCCAGTAGTATAAGCGAGTGCTTTTTTGCTACATGCTTTCTCTAAGTTCTGCTAATCTGCAAGCATGGGAAAACCTCACGTAACTGAAGTCGGGGCACTCGCCCTTACAAGGGGGACCCCTAGCCGCTGGAACCTGCCTAAAATTACCCTTCCTCTGTGCCACCAAAGCCCTTGCGAGGGCGATTTGTAATTTTCATTGATACCATTCTTGGATGTCTGCGAGTTCTTGATCACTTTTTATTTCATTTTTTGTGGGGAACGAAGTGACCAAAAACGGTAAATTGGCCATTTTGTAGTTTCTTTCCGTTTTGCCATTTTTTTGTTTTAATTTTGGAATGCTGGCCAGAAAAGGGTAAAAGTCCTGCATATTGATCATAAGACCTCTTTTCATACAGTCAGTATTTTGCATCAGTATTTAATAATTATTTGTAAGCCAAAAGCAGGAGTGGATCAAAAACACAGAAGATAAGGTGTAAAAAGAGGGGGTCAGTTGCTAATAGGATACGCAATCAAAGGCAGTTTCCTGGTCTTATTGAGTTCAGGTATAGAGGCTGGGAGTGGTTATTATCCAGTAGTATAAGCGAGTGCTTTTTTGCTACATGCTTTCTCTAAGGGCTGCTTATCTGCAAGCATGGGAAAACCTCACGTAGCTGAAGTCGGGGCACTCGCCCTTAAAGGGGGAACCCCCAGCCGCTGGAACCTGCCTAAAATGAACCCTTCGTCTGTGCTACCAAAGCCCTGACGCCTTTCCGCTTTCATTGGTGGTTCATCAGGGAGCATTTAAGCATAGTGACAGCTTGACAAAAACATGTGAGGTTTTCCCATGCTTGCAGATTAGCAGAACTTAGAGAAAGCATCTAGCAAAAAAGCACTCGCTTATACTACTGGATAATAACCACTCCCAGCCTTTATACCTGAACTCAATAGGACCAGGACACTGCTTTTAAATTGCGTATCCTATTAGCAACTGACCCCCTCTTTTTACACCTCATCTTTAGAGATGAGCGAACGTGCTCGTTACGAGCACTGTAGCGCTCGCTCCCCTGCGCAATCCCCGCAGGCATTGCGGATCCGTCCTCAGCTGCATGAAAGTCAGTGGGGACGGATCTGTTTGGTATGAGTGTCATACCAAATGGATCCGTCCCCATTGACTTACATTCAGCTGAGGACGGATCCGCAATGCCTGCGGGCATTCGATCGCAGGGGAGCCGAGCGCTACAGTGCTCGTAACTAGCACGTTCACTCATCTCTACTTATCTTTAATTTTGGTTTGAAGTACCTAGTGATTGTCTATTAATAAATGATGTCATTAAAAGTTACGTTTTAATCTCATATACTTAGGGCATACTCAATTTCCTGATATAGAAATAGCCTCTGAGATTCCACAGAAGGATAACCATTCATCCTTCTAGAGAACAACAAATGACAATGATGATTAAGATGATGGTTGGTTTGGTCTCCATCCACAGGAACTAATGTTTAGCACACATTTTGCACATTACCTCGAATCACTGCCTTTAAGTGGTCAGGCTTCTGCTTTCTTGCAGCAACGGCATCATTCAGAGAAGAGCGATAGTTGCCTGGAAGAACAGAACAGTTTAGTTTATGTGGAACAAATCACCTCAACCTACCACAAGATGGCAGTCCAATCATGTTACTGGAAGTATTAAAGAGGCGCTCCCATAAAGATATATTATGACACAGCAACTGGATATACTTTTAAAAGGGGCTGGCTCAAGAACAATATCTGGATAGGGAAAAAAGGTGTGATAGTGGGGGATCTGATGGCTGAGCTTCCCACAATCACAAGAACGTGAGTCCCTGAGTTCCCTGTATGAATGGTTTTGTACTGCACGTGTGATCGCTGCTCTATCTACAGTCTCTGGAAGTGACGATTACAGCGCTCCGGCAGTCCCACACAAGTGACTGGAGTGGTAGTCATGCATGTACACTAGCACTCCTTGCACACAATATTATGACTATATGATCTTTTTCTCATTGTGGTCATTAGGTCGAATTCAAATGTGCATCTGGGAGAAAGAGAATCACTTCAGCCAGTAATGGGCAGTAATGGGCACCCACCTAAATAAAACTGTGCCGCTGCCCTGTTTGTGTACAGCACCGCGTTCAGCTCTGCATCCTTGCAGTTCTTCTTGATGCCCTCTGTATAAGCAGTGATGGCTTTCTTGTAATTCTTTTCTTTAAAGTAGTCATTTCCCTCTTCTTTATAGGATTTGGCTTGTTCTGTTAACGAACCACAAGCAAGAAGCAGTTATGCTGCGTGACATGACTGGTAATAGTAAAGGGGATGTATGAGAGACATAGGGCTATACTTGTCCATGTGTTAAGTTAACTTTTTTAAGTGAATGGGGCTGAGCTGCAATACCAGACATAGCCCATGGACAAGGGGGTGCTGTTTCTGGAAGAAATGGATGTTTTTTTTCTAAACTCATAAACCCCCTTTAATGCCTCTTTCACACCAGCGTGAGACTCGCATGTCTCCCGCAACGCATCTACAGGGCTGGACTCGGCACTGACAGGGATCGCATATAATGCTCTGCGATCCCTGTCCGTGCCGAGTCCAGCCCTGTAGATGCGTTGCGGGAGACATGCGAGTCTCCCGCTCGTGTGAAAGGGGCATAACTTATAATACATCAATCAACTGAAGAATTCCAAGGGAATGTATCTTATGTTGGCTGCGACACCAGTCACACAAACAAAGATCGCTGTGTAGCACTGCAGCCATTGAACTGAATGGGGTTGCAGCACAAGACTTAATTCTGGGGTGGGGATCATGGCAACTTGCAAGTCACACTGCAACCCGATTTAGTTGAATGGCTGCACTGTTAGGGCTCATGCACACGAACGTATTTTCTTTCCGTGTCCGTTCCATTTTTTTTTGCGGACCGTATGCGGAACCATTCATTTCAATGGGTCCACAAAAAAAAAAAAAAAACGGAAGGTACTCCGTGTGCATTCCTTTTCCGTATTTCTGCTCCGCAAAAAAAAATAGAACATGTCCTATTATTGTCCGCATTACGGACAAGGATAGGACTGTTCTATTAGGGGCCAGCTGTTCCGTTCCGCAAAATACGGAATGCACATGGATGTCATTCGTATTTTTTATGGATCCATTTTTCCATACGGTCGTGTGCATGAGCAATTAAACTGCGAATGGTGTCTCTGAATGAGCTGGAACTTGCAGCGGCAAATGTGAACCTGTGAGAACAGGCCTGATAGCATCTAGGGCAGTGGTGGCAAACCTATGGCATGGGTGCCAGAGGCGGCACTCAGAGCCCTCTCTGTGGGCACTTGCATCCAATATGGTGTACCAATATGCCTTAGACTTTTACTGCCATTCATTAGCGTAGGTCGCACTATGAACAGCACAGGCAGCGCACTGAATCTAGGAAGCTATTATAGCTAAATGATAAAAGTACATGGTATAGTATTCAGGTAAATCGCCGTGTTGGCTCTTGGCGATAAATAAGTGGGTTGTAGGGTTGTAGTTTGGGCACTCGGTCTGCAAAAGGTTCTCCATCACTGACCTAGAGGATGCTGGAAAGGTAGCCTAGTACATACTGTAGTTACACGTCTGTCTGTATTACCTGTGTGTTTCAAGGTCCAACCGCAGTTTTAAAGGGGTCGTCTCACTTCAGCAAATGGCATTGATCATGTACAGGAAACTAATACAAGGCACTTACTAATGTATTGTGATTGTCCATATTGTCTCCTTTGCTGCTTCTTTGTTTCCATGGTTACAACCACCCTGCAATCCATCAGTGGTGGTCGTGCTTGCACACTATAGGAAAAAGAGATGGCCTCTCTGGTGGCCAGGACTGCGGGAGCGCATATAGGCACACCTCACATCAGCATACAGCGGTGGCCCCAACCCTTGGATATGAGCAGTGTATAATGTGATGGAGAAATGAATCAACCAGCAAAGGAGGCAATATGGACATTCACAATACATTAGTAAGTGCCTTTGTGTACATGATAAATGCCATTTGCTGAAGTGAGAGAACCCCTTTAACTGACCTGAACTCACATAATTATACTGATTTTTGATGCTGTGAGCTCTGGTCAGTTAAAGAAGAACTCCCGACAAAAAGACTTAGACTTATGTGTGGACAGGAAGTCTAATTCTCTATGTATTCCTATGAGACTGAAAGCGAGGCTCCCATAGGAATGAATAGAGCAGTTACTGGCTTTCTGTCCTGGGTCAGTTGGAGGTCAGGGAGTTGGTCACATGACCCAGCTACAATAGGAATAGAGGTTATTACTTACAGAAACAGTCACTGATAAGAAAATGACAATCACTACAGATTATATCATATATCATGCACCTTTCTAACAGGTCAGAGAATAAACTTTTTTGCGGGAGTTCTTCTTTAAGGATGTTCCCATTCACATTAAAAAAAAATAGCAGGGAAATAAAATACAAAGCACAGCTGTAGCAGGGACCAACTACATGAATTGCGGGGCACAACGCTCTCACATACTAGCAGAGCCATAGAGCGTCGTTCTCACAGTCTATACACCACAGACTGAGTAGTACACGTTTTACGGTAATTCTAAAAAAATGATCACGCTTCATTGAGGCGTCAATGATGGAACTACCTTCAGGGGTGCGATCAGTGTCAAAGAGCATAGACTGGAGGCAGGCCAACTCCGGGGCTTTTTCCGGGTCAATTTCCTCTGGAGCTTTCTTCATGAACATGGGAATCTTCTCAAACTCCTATGGTGTATTCAGAACATGTAAGTGACATCACAAGAAATCACCCACCAGCTCAGGTATTCCGTAGGTGAACGCCCCCTCCCCCCACCAAGGGATAAATAATAGAGAGCTCTATAGCACTTGGTTGACATTCATCGGTAAACTGTTTTTCTCTTTGTGGTATAACAGAATATTACCTCCTCCCAGTTGTCCTCATTAAACGCCCCCTTGTACTTCTGTGTCCGGAATTTATCCATAAACTGGTCCATGACCTCATCTTCCTCCGGCTGCTTCGGATCCATGACAGCACAGGCTCTGCTCTACAATGTTAGAATATATTAGATTTTTATAAATTTTGCTCACTATGGACAAGGTCCTGAGTTGGTTCTGATACATCGCCAGGATGGACGATACTTTCAGCATGAACATCTATCAACCTATTGAAGGATTTATTAACGCACTTGTTGTGTTTTTCCCCAATTTTAATTTGCATTTTTATTTAACAAAGGAAGCAGATCAACAGTGATGAGAACTGGAAATCATTATCACGAGGTCAGATATACAAAAAAAAAACTGTAGGAAAAACAAAGCACACCTAACACTACAAATCTGCGGTGATGCTCCCTTTAACCCTTTCAGTACCGGAGGTTTTTTCGGTCATGCATTTTCGTTTTGCGCTCCCTGCCTTCAAACAGCCATAACTCTTTTATTTTTCTGTTCACATAGCTGTATGAGGGCTTGTTTTTTGCGGGACAAGTTGTACTTTCCAACGCCACCATTTAATATTGCATACGGTGTAGTGGGAAGCGGGAAAAAAATTCCAAACCAGAAGAAATTGCAAAAAAAAACGCTATTCCGCTACAGTTCTACGGGTTTCTTATTTACAGCGTTCGATCTGCATTAAAACTGACCCGTTACTTTCATTCTACTGGTCAGTACGAATCCGGCAATACCTAATATGTATAGTTTTTCCTGCGTTTTGATAGTGAAAAAATAATTAGAAAGTTGCCCTTTTTTTTTTTTTTTTTTTTTTCCTTGTCATATCTTGACCCCTATAAATTTTTGGTATTTATGTGTACAGAGCTGTATGGGGGCTCATTTTATGCGGGACAATCTGAAGATTTTATTGATACCATTCTGGGGTGTGTGTGACTTTTTGATCACTTTTTATTTAATTTTTTTTAGAAAAAAAAAGCGACAAAAAACGGCAAATCGCCATTTGGACGCTTTTTTCCGCCACACAATTCGCCGTATTGGATTTTTTTTTTTATATTTTAAAAGTACGGGCGTTTTCGGTCACGGTGATACCCATGATGTCTATATTTAGTGTTATTTAGGTATTTATTTTTTACTTATACGGAAAGGGGGGTGATTTGAACTTTTATATCTTTTTTATTTTTTATATATTTAAAAAAAATTTTTTTTTTTTTTTTTTACTATTTGAAAGCTCTAATATGAACTTATATATTGTGGCTTTTTTTTTTCTTTATGAGCAATCATGGATTTTCTAGACTCGATGAATTGCTCATCTCTTATCCTGGCCTGCCATCTAGTGGCCAGAATAAGAATTGCACTTTGAAAACTGTAATCCTCACCAGCGAGGATTACAGTTTTCATACGGTGTACAGACACCCCGATTGGCCACACGGGGTGTCTGTACACCACCCGGAAGCAAACGCTTCCGGGTTTAGACGCAACTAGATGCCGTGATCACGTGTGATCACGGCATCTAATCGCCCAGGAAGACGCCGCCGATGTAGTAAGTAGCGGCAAGTCTCTGCTGTTAGAAACAGCAGAGACTTGCCGGCCATGACGCCCGCCGCACCCGCAAGCGGGCGCCATGTGCCCGCATCGCCCCAGCGCCGTACGTGTACGGCGCTGGTACTGTAAGGGCTAAAGGGGGCTTCCTACCTTGACTTCCATTACTTCCACGTCAAACTACCTGAATCCCTCATGATCTGTGAAGGGGACATCCAACAAATTTAAAAAAAAAAATAATCACTTTTCAAAAGAGGTGACAGAGGATCTCTACTCATTACAAAGTAATAGCATATACTAAAAATACAGCATCACCTGATAAGATGGAAATAACCCTTTAAATGGGTTATCCTATGATTAGGGATGAGTGAACTTGTGTTTTACAAGTTCAGGTTTTATTACAATTCTGTCATGGGTTCCTGGGCCTTAAAGGGGTTATCCCACGAATAATGTAAAAAATAAAAATCAGACATCATATAGTACATGACAATACCTTTCTAACAAAGCTAGAACCAGCCCTGTACCTCACATGGATCCAGAGATCTCCCCATTCATTGCTCTGCTAGATTTATATCAAGCTGGCAGCTCAGGAGGCGTGTCTCAGCTCTCCCTATCACAGCTCAGGAGGCGTGTCTCAGCTCTCCCTATCACAGCTCAGGAGACAGTTGAAAGATGAAACTGAGCATGTGCGGCCTTCTGAGTGAGCAGGTCAAAAAAATAAGAAATTAAGTGGCACTATATAGATACATTTTATTGAATAACTCAGTAGCTATAATACATTTTTAATTACATGCAATTGCAAAAGTATTCAGATCCAGGGGATGATTTTAAAACTGTATAATATTTTTCGTGGGACAACCCCTTTAACAGAGTTCTATGACCGAATGCATAACGGAATGCCTTTAAGAGGCATTCCATCATAACAGAAGTCTATGGGCCACATAACGGATCCGTCTAGTTTCCCTTATGCAGGAGAGGACTCCTACATAACGGAAACCAGACGGATCGCAGGTTGGGCATCCCTATCCTAGAAAAAGCAGCCCTCCACATACTTTATGCGGTGCATCCAACAGGGGCAAGCGATCTGGAAAAAAAAACATATTCCCACATGAATAATGAGAAGCTATGTATAACTAGTCTTTAAAAAGAGCTTAACACCTAAAGAAAAAATTTTGACATCGAGTAGCGCCCCCTTTCTTTGGGAAGCCAATTTACAAATGTCACAGCAAGCACGGGTTAGAGAAGCCATGCAAATTGTTTATTTGACAGGTCATTAAAGAAGTTGAAAAAGTTGCGGATGGATACGGACTTCAGAGAGGTCATCGATATCAAATGGGTGGAGGTCTGACACCCACCGCCACCCCCTACCAATCAGCCGTCAAAACATAAGTGTATGGAGCTTTGTAGGAGTATGGCACCCACACAGTGCTTCCTCCTCCATCCAATGTGATGTTTCCAGTGGCTGCGATATACAGACGATTAGCGGTGGAGGGGTGCAGGGTGTCAGACCCCACTGATTCTATAGTGACAACCTATAGGTCATCAATACCTAACAGGTGGTAAACCCCTTTAAGGACCAGCAATACAATACACCCATTAATTCACAGCTACTATTCTGTTTTATCAGAGGAACTACAAGTCACAGAATTGACACGCTGGTACATGTAGTTCCCCAACAGGTGACGGGCAATAATATTCCCATATGTAACAAACACGAGCAGATCCGCCGCGACACAAACTATCCAAGAAACCCACCTTCTACCGCCAGCTGATTCCACTAAGTAGTCTAGTCCTCCAACATGCTCTCAGTTGCTCTCACGTCTTGCATACACTTCCGGTTTACTCTATGGTTATCAAACTTATCATGTGTTTCTCGCTGTGCGCCGCGCTTTCCATTCCCCCATGTGCTTCCGGTATGTGACTTCCGGGTTTTTTACCCTTGGATTTTGCCGTATAGTGTATGGTAAAGGTGAGCAGCGCGGGAACGATGAGCCACGGACAATGGTTCCATACCGTTATGTGATCACTGAGGAGAGTGCGAGTGTTAACATGGGGGGTATCCTGCGGTGTATAGGGTGCTGAGGAAGGGGCTACAAGAGCACTGGGCACCATGGCTCATTGCTTTCAAGTTTGTTCCATCCTCCCCCGGTTCTTCCTCTTCATGTTGTTTCATTCAGTGCCATTCTCATGTGCTATCTATCACATTCTCTATTGGAATTTGAAATGCAAACAAACGGTGAATTCACATGGGGCAGATTTGTTGCAGACTGAAGATCGCTTCCATTCATCTGAATGGAGATGTTTCTGCAGCATGTACATGGTTCTGCAAGGCCTGTTCAGGTGCATGAGACAGCTGCAGACATTTCTGCAAGAAAACTGCTTCATGTGAATATATACTAATTAACACCATTGCTCAGTATATGGTACTGCAGCTCAGCCCCATTTATTTATTTGAATTGTACTGAACCGCAATACAAGGTTTAATGGGTGCAGGTCACATCCCCTAGTCTAGGGGTAGGCCACCTGTGGCACTCCAGCTGTTGTAAAACTACAACTCCCAGCATGTTTACTTGCTTTGCTTTTCTCAGAACTCTCATAGAAATAAATGGAGCATGCTGCGGCCTAGTCCATTGTTAGTCCCTTCTCTTACATCACATGTGGAAGGATCAATTTGTAGCACAAGGGAGATGGGGACACCTTTGTAGCTATTTTTTTATTCATTGATTTATGTATTTTGGGCAAGTAAATATTTTTAATAGCATTTTATTGAACAATATGTTTTACAGTACATTGCAGCTACAGGCTGACAGCTCCCCCCTGACCTCTGCTGAACGATTTTCTAATCTGATTTATACCCAAATCCATGTTGAACTTTATTTGGGCATGCATGAGTTTAGAAGATACTGAAGCTGAGGTCAGAAAGGGGCTGGCGATGACCTGACCTGATGGATTTATCACAACAGCATTCTGCAGCTGCTATGTACGGTGAAACATCAGCACTGTAAAAGCAACATTTGTAATGAAAACCTGTTACAATAATGTTTATTTGCCTAAAATACATGTAAAATAATCCGTTAAAATTGGCTGGAAAGGTGTCAAATTACAAAATGTTGTTGCTCTACCTTTTACTGAAGTCTGATCCTTCTTTACAGCTAAGGCTACTTTCACACTAGCGTTAGCACGGATCCGGCACCTAAAGGGTGCCGACGGATCCGTGCTAACGCTATACATGTGTGGAGCCGGAGCAGCGCTCCGGCCCCACACATGACACACATTAAAACAACACACAGACTACATACAAACAAACATACAGACATACATACAAACATACAGACATACATACATACTCACATACTCCCGGGACGCCGGCAGAACGTCTTCACGCGCCTCCTGCGCGCAGTGATGACGATTCCCCACAGCGCCCTCTGCTGGGCGCAGTGGGGAAACGTCATCGCAGCGTGCAGGAGGCGCATGAAGACGTTCTGCCGGCGTCCCGGGAGTATGTGAGTATGTATGTATGTCTGTATGTTTGTATGTATGTCTGTATGTTTGTTTGTATGTAGTCTGTGTGTATGTATGCCGGATCCGGAATGCCCCCCATTGGAAATCAATGGGAGGACAGATCCGGATTACTGGTGTGTCCACACCAAACGGATCCGTCCCCATTGACTTCCATTGGGGGTCATTCCGGATCCGTCTTGGTGTGCGGATGCCTGGACCGGAGAGCAAACCGCAGCATGCTGCGGTTTGTTCTCCGGTCTGAAGACGGAACGGAATGCTTTCAGGAGCATTCCGTTGTCTTCAGTTCAGTTTTGTCCCCATTGACAATGAATGGGGACAAAACTGAAGCGTTTTTTTCCGGTATTGAGCCCCTTTGACGGAACTCAATACCGGAATTTAAAAACGCTAGTGTGAAAGTAGCCTGGGCTTCTTTCACATCTGCGCTTTCCCTTTCCGCTATTGAGATCATAGTCAATGGGGACAAAACTGAACTGAATGAAATAGAATGCACAAGAATGCATTTCTTTCCATTTGGTTGCGTCCCCATTGCAGACAGAATAATGCTACAAGCGTCGTTTTTCTGTCCGCCATGTGGTGTCCTATTGACTTTCAATGGAGCTCATGACGGATCCGTCTTAGCTATTTTAAACATAATACAACCGGATCCGTTCATAACAGATGCAGACGGTTGTATTATTGTGACTAAAGCGTTTTTGCTGGACCCTGCCGTTTTTACTAGTGTGAAAGTAGCCTAAAGTGATGTACAGGAGAATTGATCACGCAGATATGATGTGAAGGTGGGCTGATTAGGACATTTCTATGTTCCTCTAATGTCAAGTAGTCTGTCCCTGTGCTAAATCACCTTACATTTTGCGACAATGGTGCAGTTTATGAGGGTAAATTTAAAGGGTTGTCTACCTTTTATTAGGTCAGGACAGGCCATCACTAGCTGATCAGAGGGGCTCAGATACCCCACACCCATGTTAATCAGCTGTTTGGGTGCAGCTCCACCAACTGTGTAGTGGACAGAGCTCGTCCACTCAAAGTAGATGGAGATGTCTGCTTCCAGTGCTGGAGCTATTGCCAAACAGCTGATTAGCAGAGGTGATCTTGAGAATAGGCCTTTAAAGGACATCTGTCAGCAATTTTGTTCCACGAAGCTGGCTGACCTGTTACATGTGCACTTGGCAGCTGAAGACATCTGTGTTGGTCCCATGTTCCTATGTGTCCTCATTGCTGAGAAAAATGATGTTTTAATGTATGCAAATGAGCCTCTAGGAGCAACGGGGGCGTTACCATTACACACAGAGGCTCAGCTCTCTCTGCAACTGCTGTGCCCTCTGCATTTTGACAGTACCAGGCAGTGAAAACTTCCTCACACCTGGCCCTGTCAATCAAAGTGCAGAGGATGCGGCAGACAGAGCAGAGCCTCTAAGCGTAACAACAACGCCCCCGTTGCTCCTAGCGGCTCATTTGCATATCTTAAAACTTAATTTTTCTCAGCATTGCAGGCACATATGAACATGGGACCAACACAGATTCCTTCTCCTGCCAAGTGCACATGTAACAGGTCAGCCAGTTTCATAGTTACAAAACTGCTGACAGAAGCCCCTTAAAGCCATTGAACAGCCTTTTGGGCTCAGGTAAAATGCCAGACTCGTGAGTGTTACTGCTTGGGGGGGGGGGGGGGGGTTAAATCTTATACATGAATGTTATAATAGAATAATGATCTTTGATCTTTTTTTTTTTTCTAATATATATACAGTTTATGATGAGAACACTACTAAGGTCATCACTGCCCCATCTAGTGGTCAGCAGAGCGCATTACAATGACACATCCAAAATGAAACGCCTCCTGCTCTCCAGGATTTACCAGCCCGGAAATCTATGGAAGGAAAACTCGCCTGACATTCAAGCCAAATCGAATGAACCCTCCAGCAAGAGTCAGAGACTTATGTTTAAGGCAGGATTAATCCGACCCACCAGCCCGGGATGCTTCCATTATCTTCCCCATACTGTGCGCTCAATGGAGAAGCTCGTTCGTCTAATAGACCGGGAGATGCAGGAGATCGGGGGCCAGAAGATTGACATGGCGACCCTCTGCTCAGCAGCTCTGTGGAGGCAAAGCGGACGCTGGGATCTAGTGGGAAAAGAGCTGCTGTGTTTGGTGGACCGGCACAACCAGGAATACTGCCTAGGGCCGACGCATGAAGAATATGTTACCAGTTTGGTCGCCACCGAAGGCGGCATCAGCTACAAGCAGCTTCCTCTGCTGCTGTACCAGATCACCCGGAAATTCAGAGATGAAAAGAGACCTTGCTTCGGTTTGCTGCGTGGCAGGGAGTTCTACATGAAAGACATGTACACTTTCGATATAACTGAGGAGGCCGCCTATCGCACCTATAATAACGTGTGTGATGCCTACGCTAACATATTCCGCACCCTTGGACTGAAGCATGTGAAAGTCCAAGCAGATACCGGTAATATAGGGGGGAAGATGTCGCACGAGTTTCACCTCCCTGCCAGTATCGGCGAGGACAAACTGATGGTGTGCGGCAGCTGCGATTTTGCCGCCAACGTGGAGACTTTGCAGCCGGATGAGAAGAGTTGTCCTAGCTGTAAGGGAGAGCTGGCAGAAAGCAAGGGCATCGAGATAGGGCACACGTTCTACCTCGGCACCAAGTACTCCCGCATTTTTAATGCCGTCTGCCTTGACGCTCAGAACAAACCTGTCGTGGCCGAAATGGGCTGCTATGGCATCGGCGTCTCGAGGCTGTTGGCAGCGTCTCTAGAAGTTCTCTCTACCGAGGAGGATATTCACTGGCCAGGTCTGATTGCCCCATACCAGATTTGTCTCATTCCCCCTAAAAAGGGAAGCAAGGAGACGGCGGCATCGACGGTGGCAGAAGAACTCTATGACTCTATATGCGCAGTTCCTCATATGAGTAACGAGGCCGTTCTTGATGATAGAGATCACTTAACTATTGGGAAAAGGGTAAAGGAAGCTCACATGATGGGTTACCCCTATGTTATTGTCATAGGTAAAAAAGCATTAGAGAGCCCCCCGGTGTTCGAAGTGCGGAATCACAGGACGGGTGAAGTACAGTTTCTTTCCAAAGAAGGAGTATTAAGCTTTGTACGAGAAGTTAGGGTAATCTAGGGCAATAGTTAAAGGTGTAAAATAATTGTATAATAAAGTCCGGAGATTTACAGCTTTGGACATTTCCTTTTATTTTTTTTTATTTTTTTATTTTTTTAAGATAGACCCCTAGACTACAAGCTATGTATCAGCCTTAAAGTGCGTCTGTCAGCAGTTTTGTACCTATGACATCGGTTGATCTGTTACATGTGCACTTGGCAGCTGAAGACATCTGTGTTGGTTCCATGCTCATATGTTCAATAAATATTTAATATATGTGCAAATGAGTCTCTAGGAGCAACGGGGGCGTTGCCATTACACCTGGAGACTCTGCTCTCTCTGCAACTGCTGTGCCCTCTCCACTTTGACAGGACCAGGCTGTGTAAACGTGATCATGCCTGCCTGGCAGTGTCAATCAAAGGGCATGGAGAGCAGCAGTTGCAGAGAGAGCTGAGCCTCTAGGTGTAATGGTAACGCCCCCATTGCTCCTAGATCCTCATTTGCATATAATAAAACATCATTTTCTCAGTAATGAGGACACATATGAACATGGGATCAACACAGATGTCTTCAGCTGCCAAGTGTACATGTAACAGGTCAGCCAGTGCCATAGGTACAAAACTGCTGACAGACGCCCTTCGATCCTGTGGGTGGAGGGGTTACACTTTGTAGCCACACTTCCCTTTAATAGTGAAGGACCCTGAATGGGAGACACCTTCTCTCCCTCCATTAACTCAGAACTACCTAACATGGTATTTGCATTTTCTAAAGAAGGCAACCCCTTTAGAGTCGCTGTCACCTTTCCTGACTTGTCTATGTTAGTAAATAATTGTATTCCACATGAAATGACAATTCTGTAGCATCTACTCTTATGACTCTATCAGGACCAATTCCTCCATTATTCCTACTACAAGTTTATAAATGTGTGTATATCTGGGTGTTACCAGTTGAGGGCATGTCCTTGCACAGTCTGACACTGTCCAGTCAGCATTACCAGTTGCAGGTTGTGCAGGGACATCTTCCCCCCAACTGCTAACACCCAGATTGACTTTTATTATAAACATCTAGCAGGAATAATAGAGGAATGGCACAAAATATATGAAAAGATAATCCAGAAGTGTGATTACATATAGGATGTCTTTACTAAAAAAGACCTGTCAGGAGAGGTCATAGGCCCTCTGTAATTACAACCCTTCTTTATGTGCTTAACTTATGCCTACGAAAAAGGTGTTTTTTTATACTCTTCATATTTATTTGCCTAGTAAACGTATAGTTAATCATTTTGATAACAGTGTGTCGTTGCTTTTTTTCACTCTATATTTTGAATCCTTATGTGAAGGGACTAGTGTTGTGTAAGTCCAGCCATTTGTGCCCCAACTTCTGCCTTTAGTTTCCTGTCAGCCATGTTACCTCTCATGGAGCTAAGTTCTCTGCTCTCTGGTCAACCAAGTGGTCTTTATCTCCCCTCTGTCCTTAAAGGGGTATTCCCATCATAGGCAATGGGGGCATATCGCTAGGATATGCCCCCATTGTCTGATAGGTGCGGGTCCCAGCGTACCTATATCGAGAACGGAGCGGGGAGCGCTGCGCCTGGAGGACCCCGGTTATCCCAGGGTCCGGCCACCACCAGAGGCAGCTCCCCACTGCTCCCATCGAAATGAATGGAGGGCGGCTGCGCATGCACAGTGCGCCCTCCGTTCATTTCCCCACTCCGTTCTTGATATAGGCCATTTCCAAACAATTTGAAGTCCATTATTCTACAGTGACTGTATGTAGACAAACACAAATGGTGGTTTGCCCTCCACCACCTTTCCCGCTCCGTTCTGGGTAAAGGTGCGGGTTCCAGAGGTGAAACCCGCACCTATCAGACAATGGGGGCATATTGTGATATGCCCCATTGTCTGAGATGGGAATAACCCTTTAAGATCACCTGATTAGGGTAAATGCACACAATTAGGATTGCGAGTGGACAATCCGCACTGAAATCCGCAGGTGTTCGCAGGGAAATCCGTGCGGGCAATCTGCATAAATTGGTGCGGATTTTACTCTTCACGTTGAAGTGAATAAAATAAAATAAATTGACACGCTGCGGATTTTATAATCTGCGCCATAGGTCAAAATCCGCACGGAAAAAAATCTGCATTGTGTCCATGATAATTTCAGATCATAGAATACATTGTACATGACCTACGGTACGGATTTTCCCGCATGCAATCATGATCGTGTGCATTTACCCTTAGCTAGTTATCATTAGAGAAGCAGCTATTCCTCTGGACCCATCCATATGTGGTTGAACCCAACGTGTATGCGTTGTGAATGGCGAGAAGGGAATAAGCTGCTGCCAGACACCTCAAGCATTGGTTACTTTTGTACATTTTGACATGCATAGTCCTTTCCCACAACTTCAGCTGTCGGGAGAGAGTGGGGACAGCCCTATACAGAGTCTCTTTCGAAATGCAGAAAGGAAAAAAAAAAATCATTCACAGTGAATCATTGCCTCTCATGATCCTTTGGCACAAATATTCTTTATTATCTTCATTTTGTATATTGAATAACAAGTCTTACAAATCCTCACGGAGATCTCTGAGTTTTCTACACTGCCACATCATGAGTGAAGTTTCACCCCATTTTGCGCAGAAAGACTTTTGCTAAGGTCTACAGTGCCTGCCCTTCTTGGAATGAATTTAGTCAGTGTCCTATCACTGAAAGTAGAGACGAAAGACCAGATGGACTTGGAAGGGCTGCTACCTGGTGGTGTAGTAGTGCCAGTAGTCCTACCTGAGGTGGCTGTGAGACCTGGCCTAAAAAAGTATCATTAAGACATTAGACTATATAGAACTCAATGGAAGTAAGGCTACTTTCATACCAGCATTTTTGCTGGATCTGTCAGGGATCAGCAAAAACGCTTCCATCATCACAATACAACAGTCTGCATCCGTTATGAAAGGATCCGGATCTTTAAAATAGCCAAGACAGATCTGTCATGAACTCCATTGAAAGTCAATGGGGGATGAATCCGTTTTCTATTGTGCCTGAGAAAAAGGATCCGTCCCCATTGACTTACATTGTGAGTCATGACGGATCCCTCTTGCTCCGCATCCCAGGGCGCACTAAAAACGCTGCTTGCAGCGCTTTTGTGTGCGTCATGGGAACGCAATGAAACGCAACACAATGCATTCTGGTGCTCTCCGTTTCGTTCAGTTTTGTCCCCATTGACAATGAATGGGAACAAAACGGAAGCGTTTTCCTCCAGTATTAAGATCCTATGACAGATCTCAATAGCGGAAATTGAAAATGCTGGTGTGACAGTAAACCCTATACTCGCACTGTGCTTTTAATATGCAGCACAGTGTATGATCATAGCCTCGGGTACTTTGAAGTTGTTTGCTTTATGAGGGGGGGTACTTTGCCTACAAACATTCAGAAACACTATCCTAGAGAAGTGATACCCAGCTGGGGGAACGTGGTGATGACATGTGTGGCTCAGATACCTATGTAATTTAATGAAGACGCACACATTGTTATGACATTGACATATTAGTCTTTATTTTTTATGAAATCACAGTATTTTCAGTTATTTACACACAAAGGTGAACACAAATACTTGAGAGAACAGAGTAGTGACAGAACGCTCCGCAGCTGCACATCGCGTCAGACCGATCGCTGGTTGCGGCCTCGGTTTTATCTACAATTTTGTCCCATTATGGTGCGTAACGTCACATCTAGTGTTTTAGACATTTTTTTTGACACGTGTATGACTTTGCCTGAAAGGAGGTGTGACCAAAAATACAACTTTTTGCACCAGAATGTTTTGCATTTTTGGTGTAAAAATCTGAAAGAAAATAAGACAAAAGGAAGCTTAAAGCGGTTGTCCCATTACGACGACTTATCCCCGATCTGCAGGATAGGGATAAGTGTCTGATCGGCAGAGGGCCCCTGCCGTTCATGAGAACAGGAGCTCGTGCTCCCCTGTTTGAATGGAGTATGCTTACTGTCGCTCCTTTCAGCTCTGTGGGGCTGCTGGAAATAGCCTAGTGCTTGTACTTGGCTTTTTTCGGACACGCATGCATATCTGCCTCTGTATTGAAATTTAGAGCACAGTATTAGATGTTCAGAGGACATTTATTTGGCAGTTGTTGGAGAGGATCAGACATAATGAATTTCAACATGCCCGATCCTTTAGGCTGCCTTCACACGCTGCGGATTTTGTTCCATTTGTTCCATCACCTGAATGGAGCTTGCAGAAATCCATGTGCTTGCTTTTCAAATGAATGGAACTGACTTTAAGCTGTGGAAAGCTCTGCGACGTGTGAAGGCACCCTTATTCTCAAGGGAGATGAGCCACTGCCAGCGGAATCTGCCCGAGGCTTATTCCCCTCTACCTAGTGAGAAGACCTGCACACCCGGCCAAATGAAGAGTGCATTTCCAGGGACAGCTCGGGAGGAATACCTGCGTTCGGCAGACATCTATTAAAGGTGTTTGACCACTTTTAGGTTTAGACGTCCTGTGGTTCCATAGAAAGCTATAGGCACTCCATGTGCCATATATAGTGATCCATACAGGTTGTACTACAAGCAACATTTATTAATACCGCCACCTGCATGTAGAGTAGATTGAGATGATCACCTCGCCGTTGTTGAGCTTTTTGTGCAGCATTGGGCAATTATTGTTTCCTTTATTTTAAAACTAATGAATCATCGGGATAAGTCGCCAAATATGCCTCAAAGTCCAGTTCCACCCAAATCATAAAAATTGCCACATATTCATTTAGACATTATAGCAGCAATCAAAGTTTGGTAATTATATTTCTTTATTAGCTTTATTAATTCCACTGAAGGTGATTTTTGCAAAAGTGACAACGGGAAGTCACCTTTGTCTTTAATACTAATTACATTAGATGTATGCAGCTTCTTTAGAGGATTTAGGTCTTAAAGGGGTTATTTGGGTTCTAGATATTGATGACCTATTCTCAGGATCGGTCGTCAATATTAGATCGGACGGGGTCTGACACCTGCCACTCTCACTGATCTAATGCAGAGAATGAAGCCAGAAGCACTTATCCGAAAATTGAGAAGATGCCGTACCGGGTTATGTTGCAGTAACCAGACATGACCACTACACAGTAGATGGAGCTGTGCTTCCAACTCCATTCACTCTGGCAAATAGCTAGTTCCGGATGTCGGACCTCCACTGATCTGATATTGATAACATCCTAAGGATAGTGCAAAAACGTAAGACCAATGTAGACCAAAGTGATTCCACAGGTGCTCGTCACATTGGCTGAAACTACAAATGTAAAAGCAAACACACTTGAGCAGCACTCTGCAAACATAGAAGATATAAACCAATACTATATATTCAATATATAAATGAATATGAGGTACTTAGCAAATATATTTTAATCAAAATTATTTGTGACCATCCACCACGGCAAGGTGACCTCTTTCTAGATGGGAACCTACTCTATATGATACCTTTAAGGACAGCAGGCAACATTTACTAATACCGCTGCCTGCACGTACAATAGATTGAGATGATCACCTTAACGTTGTTGAGCATTTTGGGCACCATTGGGCAATTATTGCTTCTTTAAAACAAATGAATCATCTTGATAACTAGCCAGTGTCTGCTCTATATGTTATCTCTCTCTGTGCCAGCAAGCCTGCAATGAATTCAGGGGGACAGCTATGTATACTGCACTAAAAACAGACATGTAGAAAGGTGGGTTAGTTAGGAATGCCCAACCAAGATGAAGGCACATACCTAACTAACCCACTATATAGCTGTAGTCTGCTCTCCCTGAATTCACTGGAGGCCTGCTAGCACAGAGAGAGGTAACAAACAGAGCAGACAGAGTATACATGTGGAGCCTGCTGTCCATAAATTACCGTATTTTTCACTTTATAAGATGCACTTTTTTCACCCCAAAAGTAGGGGGAAAATTACAGTGCGTCTTATAAAGTGAATACTAGTGAGGGCTTCCATTATGGAAGCGCTCACTAGTATGCATTAGGTGTCAGGAATGGGGAAGAAGTGCTGCAAGGGCTTGAGATACTCACCCTCCTGCGCCGCAGCTCCGTTCCGGATCCGGTGCTGCACTGTCCTGACCCTGTACATCGTCAGGACGTAGTGCGCACACTATGACCTGACGCTGCACGAATACAGAGGAGTGCCCGAGCCGAGCCGTGGTGCAGAAGAGGTAAGAGAAGTTTTTTTTATTTTAGTCTGATGGGGGCTGAGTGGGCTGATCAGAGGTCTGATGGGAGTCTGAAAGGGCTGATCTGAGATCTGATGAGGGTCTGAAAGGGCTGATCTGAGGTCTGATGGGAGTCTGAAAGGGCTGATCTGAGATCTGATGAGGGTCTGAAAGGGCTGATCTGAGGTCTGATGGGGGTCTGAAAGGGCTGATCTGAGGTCTGATGGGGGTCTGAAAGGGCTGATCTGAGGTCTGATGGGGGTCTGAAAGGGCTGATCTGAGGTCTGATGGGGGTCTGAAAGGGCTGATCTGAGGTCTGATGGGGGTCTGAAAGGGCTGATCTGAGGTCTGATGGGGGTCTGAAAGGGCTGATCTGAGGTCTGATGGGGGTCTGACAGGGAGGGCTGATATGAGGTCTCATGGGGGTCTGACAGGGAGGGCTGATATGGGGTCTGATGTGATGTCCTGATATTTATGGGGGTCTGATATGAGGATCTGAAATGGGCTGATGAAAAATATTTTTTTCATATTTTCCTACTAAAATCTGGGGTGCGTCTTATCATCGGGTGTGTCTTATAAAGTGAAAAATACGGTAAAAGAGGCCAGTTGGTACAGAGAGAGGTATCCTAAAGAGTAGGTTCCCATTCAGAAAGAGGTCACCTTGCCGTGGTGGATGGGCACAAGTGATTCTGATCAAAATATATTTGCTAAGTACATCATATTCATTTTATATAATGGATATCGCATTAGTTCATATATCCTAAGGATAGGTCAATATCTATAACCTAGAAAACTCCTTTAATTAATCATATTTTAGAGATGTGAGAAGAAAATTGAGAGCAAACCAACATCAATATGGCAAGAACCTACAAACCCCATAGAGATGTCGTTGGTGAGAACAACCCCAGTGATGATGCACAGTCTTTTTGTATTGTGCTGTGAATGAAGCCACCGCTTAGAAGGAAGAGGAGCGACTGCTCAGTTTGATTCTGGGTTTCACCATCATAGACTGAAACAAAAGCCTCACCAAGTCCATTTTACCTGCCGCAATCATTGCTTTGGAAAGATTGACAATCTCCGTCGTGTTATTTCTGCACACAGTCTGCAGCTCTTGACTTACTGACTCTAGTTCATATTTCTTCTGAGCTTCTTTCACCCAAAATTCCACCTCCTGGATCAGCGTCTCGGCGTCCATCTTGGTATGACCATAGAGACTGAGTAATACTTCCATTAAATGTCTGAAGGTCTCTGTGGCCTGGGAGCCTTTGCTCTCCAGCTCTATGGCTTTCTTGAAGCACTCACTTGCATTCAGTTCCTCTCCTTTCACTTGCAGGCATTTTCCCTTCAGCAGCTGCAGTTCCGGCAGGGTGTCGGCCAGGTCGTACTCCATGGCTTTGGCGATGCAAACTAAAGCATGGTTTATGGAATCTTCATCAATTAACATCAGCTCCTGCACGGCGTCCACACCCATGTAATAATACACCTCAAATGAAGATGAAGAGCAATCGTAAGAACAATGGCTGGTACTATGGAGTGTACACATACAGTCACATGGGCCTATAGATGGTGCCAAGGAGCAGCAATACTACCACATCCTAAAAGTATACAAAAGTGTTGCCTCATCTTATTCACTATAAATCATTTGGACCTTTTGCTTTGGCAAAAGCAGGGAGGCAACAGGATAGAAAGAAAGAATTTTCCACTGGAAGATCCACTGCAGAACCTGCGGCAGAAATCTAATGCTGACCCTTGGGGTAATGCAGCGATTTTGCATGTGCTCCCAGCTTTAGCTCAATTATATAGGCTTATCCTTGTATGGACACAGGGGTGGACTGGGAATATAATGTGGCCCTGGAAAAAATACTAAAAATGGCCCCGTTTTGTTGTCGGGTCCAAATTGATGGAAGGCATGTCCGGCAATACCATAGTGTGGTACAATATACCACCCCAACAGAGCCAAAAACTAAAATACATCTCCAAAAACTTCTACTGGTCGATCGTGAGGAGGACTCAGGCGGCCCCCTGAGTATCGGACAACCAGGAGATTTCCCTTTAAGGTCTATGGCCAATCTGCCCCTGTACGGACGCTCGCTGCAGTTAATGGTGGACACTGTGGGAAGAAAGGGATACATCCCTTTTTAGTGCAGTCCGGAAAACCACATGGAAACAATCCAAGGGCGCAGACTCCTATTGGCAACAATAGAAGGCAGTTCTCACACAGATTCCAACGTGGAATCCACCCAGAAATCCACACACAAAAACCACAGTGTGTATAAGCCCTTAAAGGGACAGGCCAAGAGAAGCTGGTCTGGTGATCAACGTGGCTCCAGCTTTTCCTGACAATCAGTATCTTCAAATGAATGGCTAACTAGCTCATGGAAGCATTGGGTCTGCCAGACTGGGAGCTCTTCAGATATAGTGTCTTTCCATGGCTCATTGAAGGGGTAGCCACCCCAATATTACATATACAGGTATATGCTTTAATTAGGGGTATGGACAGATGAGACACCCCCCCATTAAAACCATTTCCAATAGATAAATTGTTTGAACATCTAATGCACCTTTTCCTAACCAAACTTCTCTGCAACCCAGGGGGGCTCTTCGGAGCTTAGTGAGGGCTTTGCCCTCAAGAAAACACCAATTTTACGGCAGAGATAGTGAACCAATTTCTGCTTTCTCACGGGTGCTGGGCATGGGGTAGGCAAATCTAAGCCACTTCCCCAAGTTCTTTAAGGTAAGAGTGAGTTTTGGGTTCCTCTGAGATTGGGAATGTTTCTTAGGTCTTACCGGGTTCTCTCATAGTAGTAAGGTTGGCGAATCACTAATATAATATCTATGAGGACGGTCCCCTGATATTCGCTGTGGCAAGAAAAGTCTAGGCCCCTTTCACACGAGCGAGTTTTCCATGTGGGTGCGATGCGTGACGTGAACGCATAGCACCCGCACTGAATACTGGCCCATTCATTTCAATGGGTCTGTGTACATGAGCGTTTTTTTTTTCACGCATCACTTCTGCGTTGCGAGAAAATCACAGCATGTTCTATATTCTGCGTTTTTCAGGCAGCCCTGGCCCCATAGAAGTGAATGGGGCTGAGTGAAAAACTCATTGCATCCGCACACAAGTGCTTTTCTAACAGACTGCCGCCCCTTTCCCTCACACACCCATCTCACCCGACCTGCTGAGGGAAACATACTTGCCTGCTCCCTGCCTTTACCCCCGCTGATAAACTTCCATTTCACAGGGTCATGGAGCGGTGATGTGTCCCTTGTATTACGCGATCCAGTGACAGATGGGGGACACGTCATTCCTGCGGCCAGTCAACAACACACATGACCCCCATCAAACGGAAGTTTACCAGTGAGGACCAGAGCACTTTAGTGACAGTGGAGGAACAAAGGAACTGGAACCCAACAGCAGGGAGCAGTAAACATGTTTCCTTCTGCAGGTCCAGCGAAAAGCCCCAAAGGTGGACAACCCCTTTAAATAGTTGTAAAGGATTAGAAACGTATAGGTACTTTCTTCCACGAACAACGCTACACCTGTCCACAGATTGTGTCTCGTAATGCTTCTCAGCCTCATACATTTCAGTAGAGCTGGGCTGCAACACCAGTCACTACCCATGGATAGTGTGTGGTATTGTTTCTGGAAGAAAGCAGCCATGTTTATTTAGTCCATTATTGGTGTAGTCTTCCACATGTTTTTTCCAAAAACAAGGCCTAATGAGTTGATCAATCGGAGTTCAGCGGTACTCACTTGCCCCATTTCCAGATATGTTTTCAGGCAGGGGTATACATCTATGATGCTTTCCAGGTCACATTTGGCATTGGTAAGATGATTTCTGTCCGGCAGTCCTCCTAATCCTAATTTGGCTCGTTCCAAGTCTCGTACATACATCCAGATAAAAATCTAAACAGAAGCAAATGTAAAAAGTTTAACATTCAGCAAGAACAAAGCATTGTAAATGTAGAGCAATGTCAATTGAATGAAAATCTCAGGAAAAAAAATCAGACGGTGGTTACGACACACTCTATACAACACTGTATACGCTAGATCCTAAAATAATTTAAAATCAAAGTTGACCAATATGAAAATAATTGGGTGGTGGTGTGGGTAGAGGATGGTTAGGACTCCACATTATACAGTATGTGATTACCTGGGACCGTGTGCAGTAAGCCTGCCAGTTCAGTTTGGGGTCTTGAAGAGCACTCAGAGCCATATTACAGATTCCAGTAGCCATTTCTTGCTTTCCCAAAAAGTGAAATATTTTGGCCAGACGGTTTAGGATCAGAGGGTCGCCTTTTCCTATTTCTATGGCCTGTTTGTGATGAAAAAAGGCACCAATTATTAGCAGGTCAATAGTGTCTACAGAGCTGTCACTTGATTGTAGGGCTTGAAACCGCTTTCCTGCGATTCTTCTACTTGGATTTAGTGCTTGAAACTCTGCATCTTAGAACTGCACCTAAAAAGAATCAATAATACAGTGCCTGTTGCATGCAAATGACTGGAGAAGAGTCCTGGGAGTCCAGATGAAGTTGATTCAAGTACACTTCACTTCACTGAACATACGCTGGATGCTACTAGACTATTCTCAGTTTTTTACATGTAGCATGCGCTGTTATATAACGTCTCCTTTTTAGAGACAATGTTAATTAGAATTAGAGATAATTTTAAAACCCAGAAGAACTACATTCTGGTGGTTAATGGTGGTAATCTAGTGCCAAGTTCCCTTTGAACTCCAGGGTCCCAATGCAACATTTGTAAGAAGGGCCCCCACCTACCTTATATCACCCGCCTTAAGACCTAATGTGTTTGGGTCCCCTCTGACATGAATACCCTGCTAAAACTGCTACCTCTGCCCCATGGACGACTTACTTTTTCATGTGAATTATTATATTTTACTTGGATTCATTTGACTCTATGATAAGGGTGCCCCCCTTCCCATTCAGGACCATTGTGTACTAGGTTGCCTTAACATGCGGCAGACTGTTGCAGAAATTTCTGTGACTGAAAATTACTTCTATTCATCTGAATGGGGTTGTTTTGGCGGCAAACACATGGATTTCTGTAAGGTCCATTCAGGTGAATGGAACTGATTTTCAGCTGCAGAAAATTTGCAACAAAATCTACCACGTGTGATGGCCTTAGGCACACAACCGTACAGATATCGTACGTGTTGCATCCACATTTTTTTGCCGACCCATTGACTTCAATGTACGTTCTGCGAAAAGATAGACTGTGTCCGCAAAATGCAGACCACGGACCCCCTGAAGTAAATGGATCTTCAGAAAATATGCGGACACCACACACCGCATCCATTGTTTGTGGATCTGCGATTTGTGGACCACAAAACGGACACGGTTGGGTGCATAAGGCCTTAGGCCCCATTCACACGTCCGTATTTGTGCACATCCTGGAAAACGGTCAGTTTTTTGCGGATCCGTTGTTCCGCAAAAAACTCAGTTTTTCCAGGATATCCGTTCCGTTTTTCCGTAAAAAACGGAAAGGATGTATCCATATGTCATCCGTTTTTCGCGGATCCGCAAAAAACGGAAGGATGAATAACATCTGTACCTTTTCTTTTTTTTTCTCCCCTCCTGGAACGGAATCTGCAAATACGGATGACATGCGGATGCCTTTCCGCATGTCTTCCGCATTTTTTGTGTATCCATAGACTTTCATTGTGCTACGGACCGCAATTCGGGAGAAAAGTAGGACAGGAGGATTTCTTTATGCAGACAGTCGGAACGGACACACGGATGCGGACACCACACGGTGTACTGTCCGCATTTTTTCGGGACCCATTGAAATGAATGGATCCGCATCCTATCTGCATAATTGTCCGCAATTGCGGAAACGGATGCGGAAAGGATGCGGACACATTATACGGACGTGTGAATGAGGCCTTAACCAGAGTGGAGAGTAGCTGCAAAAAGTAGATTGTTCATGCATAACATGGACAGCCCATTGATTTCAATATGTACCATGTAATACTTAATTTTTCCTGTGGTGGCGCTGTAGGAGAAATGAAACAGCTGGTACTTTGCAGATTATTCCAGGAGTGGGATTCCTTACAATCTGGTTTGGATTTGGGGGCCCTCCTAACAAATAAAAGTATGTCCAAAGCCGACACCTGCTTTACGACTACTCCTTTGCACACATGCAAAATTTTATAGGCTGCTATGTAGACTAGATATATGCATATAGACATGTAAACTAACAATCCATTACAGACGCAGTATCAACTCTCAGCAAGATAACTCAGAGCGTGTCTACTACAATCCTCGCTTTAGACTCTGCTTTGCATAGGATATCCCTGGTATCAGGCGGCTTATGAGTCATTGAGAACCTAGGAACGCAGGTCACTACACATCGTAATTCTATAAGCATGTAGAAAACAAGATGTTTTGGCACAAACCTTGCTAAAGCAGTCCAAGGGGTCTGTTCCTGAAAATCCGTAGTCATGAATCCCCATTGGTGTGGTAGAAAAGGAATGTTGTTTTTCCAGCATCATCCCGATATAGCACCAAGACAAAGCTAGGAGATACGTAATAACATACATGTGAATACAAAACATAAGGTTCCTCGTTTTACGTATTGAGGACGATTCACAGTGGAAGGGTTCATTAGAAAGACTTGATACTGGAGAATGGATGTCTGGCCATATTTAGTCTGGCGCTGCACATGACATAGGATACATCATGTCAATTGAGACGTTAGTTGTCTCCGTGTCAGAAAATACACAACCCTTGTCGTGTTCCCTTTAAGAATGGGAAAGGTAAGGGCTGCCTAACAATAACCTGTACCATCAGTGTATGTGTGTGTGTGTGTGTGTTGGTGTGGCCTTAATCCCTATAATTTACCTATAAGTCATCCGTGACAAGACACCTACCTTGCTTTCTAAGTAAACACTAAGGGGGTCATTTACTATCTAGAAATACGCCTATAATAGGCGTATTTCTGGCACAGATTGTGACACACAGGTTATCTGTGCTGCAATCTGCCACTATTCCCCGCTCTCAGCAGGTCGAAAAAAGTGTGCATAATATAGGCAGGGAAGGGGGCAGGCCTGTCTCATTCATCATAAAACAGGGTAAAACAGGTGCACCACGCAAGCACAGCCACCCTTCATTCACTTCTTTGGATGCACCGGCTATTTCTGGAAAACCCACAGAGGTGAATAGAGAGGTGGTCACACTTGCGCTCTCTATTCACTTCTATCGGAGCTCCAGACATAGCTGAGCACGCTCACTCAGGTCGTTTTTCGGAATTCCCTAGAATTGGGCTTTGGGTGCCCAGTTCTAGAGAAAGGTTTGGTTCCCATAGGTGGGAACCACACATATCTGACATTGTGGCAACCCTTGCGATATGCCACCAATGTGGGAGATGGGACAACCCCTTTAAAGGGTTTTAACATTGACTTACAGAGTAGCCACCTGCAGGTGGCACTAGATAGAGCATTTTCTTCCTTCAGGAGGAGAGCTATTTTCATGTATCTGCTCTTGTCAGCATCAAAACCCTGTACATGGTATATTTCAGACTTAGTCAGAAGGACTACCATGACTGCCGTGGACTGTTCTGAAAAATGGACCACAAAAGGGTGTGGTTTCTGCATAGTATCTTTACAGGTGGCTAAGTAGGCAGTAATAGTTGTTGGGTACTTAAGATATCGAGATACTAGGCTAGACTACTAATTGGGGTGACTTTATAAGGGCATGGTATACTGTGTTGTCTCCGATACTAAACTATTTTACTAAACAAATTTTCCTTTAAATGGATACATAGAAATACAGGCATTTTTACAGTTTCCATATAGAATTGTAACTTTTTTAAACACATAGATACTGAGTTACAGCCTGTATCACATTCCAGAACTGCATTCATACCTCTACAGGCTTCAGAGCTCAAATCTCTAAGGACTTATTTATACATCAGTGAATCACAAGCATGTAATGTCCATGGTCTCCACACACAGTACACACAACCGCTGAATTAGGGTGTGTGTTCACACATCCTTGTTTTTCCATGCACTATTTTGGAGACCAAACTTGCCCATAGAAGTGTATGGGTCTGTGAAAACCATGGCGAGAACATGGATGGCACTGCGATTATAGTGAAAAAAACAGGGAGACGTGTCCTGAGCTTTGCAGAAACTTTGATGCAACATAGTCTGAGTATTTGCATCCGCAAAACGGACATAAATGTGTGACTGAGACCTAATTAGTCATTTTCCATCTCACTGTCTGCACAGATCTTGCTCTAGTTGACTTGCAATTTGGAAAATGCCCAGGTACTATACAGTCAGGGGCAGATATGGCCACCATGTAGACCACTGAAATGCATAGGAGGGGGCTCCATGTTGCCTCTGGCAGCGGCACCACTTTTAATTGCATACATGTCCTCAGGATATGGATAGAGTTGAATACAGTGGTGATTCAGGGAGCTGTATCTTAGCATCAGACAGTACTACATGCATATTCACTTAAAGAGCCTCTGTCAACATGATCAACCCTATTAAGCCAGGTATAATGCCTGTTAAGGTTGATCATGCTGAGTAAAATGATACCTACAAGCTTTCTAAGTATAGAAGACCCTATTCTCAATATAGTAAGGTAATAGCTTTTTATTGGGCTAAATGAGCTTAGAAAGCTAATATATATTGATGTTGTCTTTATAATCATATATGGTGCCTGTGAATAAACCCGTAATATGTAAGCATTCTAAGCACAGCAAACCTGTATTCTCAACATGGTAAGGTTATAGTAAGTAGTGTATATGATATGTACATTCTAGGAGACAGCTCTAGGGCACAGCTCTGCCCTCAGCATGCTGATGTCTAGCCCAGTCAATCAAGTAGAGAGGAGTGTGTAGATCACAGGGGGTATTATAAAAGGTATTATATTATAAAAGTGTGCTCCAAGGATCCAGCCCTGGCACCTGGTGCTCCAATGTGCTAATTTGCATAAGAATAAAAACCACATATCTGTGCAGCTGTATAACATAAAGATAAAAGAAAAGCATAGTTTTAATCAGCATAATCAACCCTACCAGGCTTGGTATGCTTGGTTTAATACAGTTCATCATGCTGACAGAGCCTCTTTAACTCAATGTACATTTTCTATGTAGCAAAGTGTTCTTCTTCTAGTATAATCCATGTATAGACACACAGAAAACAAGAATATACAAGTCACATTGACATAAATCTTTATAATTGAAACAACCCGGAACGTCAAACAACTTCCAAATACAACAAAGGATTGGTAAACTGAGCCTGTAATAAGAACAGTCCTATTATAACATACAGTATATACGCTACCTTTGTACTGATTGTTGGATGACTTTACGGCTTCCCGCAGCAGCATCAACGTCTTGTTATAAAACTGCAGCCGTTTTTTTCCAGCATGTTCTTTTTTTATTAATATTTCATCTAACCTGAAATCACAGGAAGGAAGCAATCAATTACTCCTGTCCTCAAACCAACCGACTGTGTAGGCATTTTTGGTGTTACAGTGGGTCAGCACCACACCCTTGTTCTACTTTTTGTGCAATTTTACGCCTCTGTTGTGACTTTTAAGTGGATAAATGGTCGTGGTTAGCTATGATAAT
Source organism: Rhinella marina (assembly GCA_900303285.1). Classification (NCBI taxonomy): domain Eukaryota; kingdom Metazoa; phylum Chordata; class Amphibia; order Anura; family Bufonidae; genus Rhinella; species Rhinella marina. The sequence continues at coordinate 473,734 of ONZH01002217.1, forward strand.
TAGGCATGCGCTGAATTTATCCACTGTGGGGAGAGTTATCAAACTGGTGTAAAGTAGAACTGGCTTAGCAACCAATCAGCTTTCATATTGCAAAGGAGCTGTGGAAAATGAAAGGTGGAATCTGATTGGTTGCTATAGCATAGTTGCCAAATGTCCTGAATTTGGCAGGACTGTCCCTGTCCTTTAAGAGAGAGTCCTGTCAAATTCGCACTGTCTCAGGCTGAAAATAGGTGGGGCTAACACAAACCATGCCTGTAAGTGGTTGTTCCTGGGCGGAATGTGGATGTTCCCAGGGGTGGGGCTTAGATGTCCCGATTTTTCTACCCGAAACGTTGGTAAGCATGCCATGTTCAACTAAGCTAGTCTTACTTTATACCAGTTTGATAAATCTCCCCCTGCGACTTTTTCAAAAGTCGCCACAGAAGGCGTTTTCCTACTGTAGTAGTGAAGTAAACATCACTGGACAAAAGTGTTACATTTGAAGATGCGCCCAATTTATCAAACGTGTGACGTTCGATAAATTTGGTGCAAATTATGGCAACTCAGACTCAATATAAACTTGTGGACATTTATCAAAACTGCTGCAAAGGAACACTGGCTTATTTGCCCATAGCAACCAATCAGATTTCACCTTTCATTTTTCAGAGCTCCTTTGGAAAATGAAAGAAGCAATCTGATTGGTTCCTATGGAAAACTAAGCCAGTTTCCTTTGCAGCAGTTTTGATAAATCTCCCCTGACTTTAAAAATGCCATTTATGATAAATTTCTGTGTGCCTTTTCTTCACACATGACCAACTTGTAAATACTGTATGCTGAGCTGGACATTTTCATTTTTTTATGTGCCCAAATTGGTTTAAAATATGCCAGATACAAAATACATGCATCTGTTCACTATTTTATCTATTATTATAAGGGTTGTCCAACCATAAGGATGGGTGATAAGTATCTGATTGGTGTTGGTCCGGCCAGTCATGAGAATAGGGGCCCGGAGACCCCATAGTGAAAGGAGCTTTGGTCTCCTCAGTTCATTCGTATGAGACTACTATAGATAGCTGAGTATAGCGCTTGGTTATCTCTTGGCGGTTCCATAGAGAATGAATGGCGAAGCATCAGGCATGCTCCGCCTGCCGATCCATTCGGACAGGGGTATAGTAATACCATTCTTAGGATCCACTTGGATCCCAGGGGTCGGACCCTCACTGATCAGATAGCTAACACTTTATCTAGTGGATAACTTTCAAACAACAAGGGAATGTGTCATCAGAAAATTACCTATTGTTTAAACCATGTTTTTATGTTTAACATATTTCTAAAGATTTTTTTATGTCCCTTAAAAAATTTTTCCATGTCAATACCTATATTTAAACAAAAAAACATAAAATCTTGCCGTTTTGGCCACTAAGCCTAATAAATAGGCACCACTTATTGGGTCTATACAGATCACTTCATTATAGTTACCTGCTTATCTATCATTCTAACCTGTTATGATATCACTTCTGTGTATAGATAAGACAGGATCCACCATTTACAATAGGTGATATACACTCACCGGCCACTTTATTAGGTACACCATGCTAGTAACGGGTTGGACCCCCTTTTGCCTTCAGAACTGCCTCAATTCTTCGTGGCATAGATTCAACAAGGTGCTGGAAGCATTCCTCAGAGATTTTGGTCCATATTGACATGACGGCATCACACAGTTGCCGCAGATTTGTCGGCTGCACATCCATGATGCGAATCTCCCGTTCCACCACATCCCAAAGATGCTCTATTGGATTGAGATCTGGTGACTGTGGAGGCCATTTGAGTACAGTGAACTCATTGTCATGTTCAAGAAACCAGTCTGAGATGATTCCAGCTTTATGACATGGCGCATTATCCTGCTGAAAGTAGCCATCAGATGTTGGGTACATTGTGGTCATAAAGGGATGGACATGGTCAGCAACAATACTCAGGTAGGCTGTGGCGTTGCAACGATGCTCAATTGGTACCAAGGGGCCCAAAGAGTGCCAAGAAAATATTCCCCACACCATGACACCACCACCACCAGCTTGAACCGTTGATACAAGGCAGGATGGATCCATGCTTTCATGTTGTTGACGCCAAATTCTGACCCTACCATCCGAATGTCGCAGCAGAAATCGAGACTCATCAGACCAGGCAACGTTTTTCCAATCTTCTACTGTCCAATTTCGATGAGCTTGTGCACATTTTAGCCTCAGTTTCCTGTTCTTAGCTGAAAGGAGTGGCACCCGGTGTGGTCTTCTGCTGCTGTAGCCCATCTGCCTCAAAGTTCGACGTACTGTGCGTTCAGAGATGCTCTTCTGCCTACCTTGGTTGTAACGGGTGGCAATTTGAGTCACTGTTGCCTTTCTATCAGCTCGAACCAGTCTGCCCATTCTCCTCTGACCTCTGGCATCAACAAGGCATTTCCGCCCACAGAACTGCCGCTCACTGGATGTTTTTTCTTTTTCGGACCATTCTCTATAAACCCTAGAGATGGTTGTGCGTGAAAATCCCAGTAGATCAGCAGTTTCTGAAATACTCAGACCAGCCCTTCTGGCACCAACAACCATGCCACGTTCAAAGGCACTCAAATCACCTTTCTTCCCCATACTGATGCTCGGTTTGAACTGCAGGAGATTGTCTTGACCATGTCTACATGCCTAAATGCACTGAGTTGCCGCCATGTGATTGGCTAATTAGAAATTAAGTGTTAACGAGCAGTTGGACAGGTGTACCTAATAAAGTGGCCGGTGAGTGTATATGTGGCCAGGCCCGACACGTAGGTGAAAGAATTTAGCATGAAAAACGGACAGCACACTGACGTGAAATACATTCGTGTTTTAAGGCCCGCACTAAGAGTAGGTAAAAAAATTTTAAAAAGTGATTAAAAATAGTATATGTCTTATCGGTTTAGGATCCATATCTAGTTTTGGCTTTAAAAAAATGGATACAAAATACTGATCAAATCTGCACTGGGCGCTATGTGTAAAGTGGTTTATAATAAATGGCGGCTGTCACCTCTAGGAAAACTTAGTTTCCAAGAAAAAAAAATCTACATTTTCATTTCTTGAAGTTGGTGAAGTTTGCCAGTTTCTTGGTTAACCCAATGTCTTAGAACCTAAAAGTCATACTATTGGTTTTACGAAGGCCACCACGAGTAGTGATGAAGACATACCTCATACACAGAGACGCCATTGTGAAAAACCAACTTCTTTTCTCTTCTATGGAGATCTGTTCAAGAAGACATAAAATATTAACATGCACATATAGTCTATGCATTACATATTTCACATCACACATGGCAAGAATTCAGACTTGAAACTTTTTTTTCCTAGATGTTGAAGTTGCCGCACAATCATGACTTAACTGGGATAGCTGGGAGCTAATCTATCGTGCTCAGTTTAAGGTCCCTTTCACACGACCATATGCCCTCCGAGACATACGGTTCGTGAGCAGGCCATATGTCCTGGAGCGACATCGATCATGCGCATGGGAGCGCAATGATGTTGTGCACGTCGGGCGGCCCACGGGACTATTGTCCTGCACTCATATGATTTTTTGAGTGCGGGACAATAATCTATGACGCTGTGCACTCCCGTGCACACGATCGATGCCGCTCTGGGACATATGGCCCGCTCACGGACCGTATGTCTCGGAGGGCATACGGTCATGTGAAAGGGGCCTAAGGGTACGGCTACACAGTGACACTGGTCACGCGACAGCCATCGCAACACATGTCGCAGTGTGATTGTACACTTTTTGTCACGCGAAACATGTTGCCGTGTACCTGTAACCTAAATCTTCAACTGCCAGCTGCCATATGATCTGTTAGAAGCTGTGGCAGTTACACGGATTGCTGCAGCAGAAAGGACACGCCCCCTGAGCTGCCAGGCTGAAGATAATTTAGTAGAACAATTGTAGCAATGAATGTGGAGATCTCTGGATCCATGTGAGGTACAGGGCTGGTTCTAGCTTTGTTAGAAAGAGATTGTCATGTACTATATGATGGCTGATTTTCATTTTTTACTTCAATCATGCCATAACCACTTTAATTGCTCTTAGGAAAAGGTCTATGTTGAGGACAGTATAAAGTAATGTACATCGATTATAGCGGTATGTCACTTATTTTCTTGCAGTAGTTTCCATACAATCTGCTTATTAGGTGCAGTACGGCCAGGAGACCTCTCTCAATAAGGCTAGTTTCACACGAACACTGTGTTTTGCGGTCCGCAAATTGCATTGAATAGGACATGTTCTATTTTTTTTTGCGGGCTACGGAACAGACATATGGATGCGGACAGCACACAGTGTGCTGTCAGTATTTTTTGCGGACCCATAGAAATGAATGGGTCCGCATCCTATCCGCAAAAAAGGCGGATCGGAGCCCGCAAAAAATACTGTCGTGTGAAAGAGGCCTAATATGCATACCTGATATTCATGAACTGGCTGCTCCTGACCACCCGTTGCCACACAGTGATAGGAGAAAGATGTCAGCCATGATTGTACTGCACCTAATAAAGTGTGGTTTTATGGAAACTACCGTACTTGGCAAAATCTTGTCACGCCCCTATAATCAGGGTGCCTGTCCGTACATTACACCGTCCTTAGGGCAGCAAAAACCTGCTGACAGATTCCCTACATGCACACAACCACGCCGTGTTTTGCAGATCCGCAAAACACGGATGCCGGCTGCGTGCGTTCCATAATTTACAGAACAACGGGACGCCCATTGTAGAAATGCCTATTCTTGCCCCCAAAACGGACAAGAATAGGACATGTTCTATTTTTTTTTTTTTTTTGCGGGGCCACGGAACGGAGCAATGGACTGCTGTCTGCATCTTTATGCGGCCCCATTGAAGTGAAGGTGTCTGCATCCAAGCCGCAAAAAAATGCGTCTCGGATGCGGACCAAGACAACAGTCGTATGCATGAGGCCTCAAGATGAAGACCTTGGTTATCTAGACAGGTTAGTTCCTGGAGTAGCATTTCCAGACAACTCCATAAAGATTGTGCTTTCTAGGCTTTTTTGTTCTTTCTATTCCTTGCAACCAGACTGCAACCGATATAGTCCTCGTGGTCATATATTCGTCCGCCATTGCGAGCATAATTTTTATATGTTGTTTCCTATGGAGCTATGAAGTCCTGGTGGAAACTAATAGTTAAACAGTGTCAGCCATGGTATGCGTGCTGACTTATATGACACGGCATGGCGCCCAGGATGATTTACTTGTGTGCTGTTTGCCTAGGGACACACCCGTATTTAAGCGTGCACACAGGAATGACCGAACCTTCAGAGAGACTTACAGTAAGTAAGGGATATTGTTTTTAAGGCTAAAATACACAATAAAAACAAGCAACTGACGCCTGCTCAGGGACTAGTAATGGTGCACACCCCACCTTCCACTGCTGACACCAACAAAGTCAATATCAGACGTGCATCACATATGAGGTCGGCCAGAGCCAACTTCTTGGCACGATCTTGGCAGCCACGTCCTGCGCTACTCAGATTTCATAATGCGACCGTTGAGTCAAGTCACATTCCATAGAAGCGAATGGAAAACATATGACTTCTTCACTTTTACGGGATTGCACCGACATAATATGACTCAGGGTAAAGTTGCGTCAAAGTTGCATGAGGGTGAATATACTAAATGCATTCCTCTAGATGTGCGCCGGCTGTTCCTTGCATTGGAGACCACAATTGGCATTGCCCAATGCATGGGCATCATCCGTGCGGCTGCCGTAGACGGATGCAGACCTATTCAACTTGAATGGATCTGTGATCCATCCACACCGCAAAAAAATAGAACATGTTGGTGCGGAGGCACGGAGAGAAGTGTAGTGCTTCTGTGGGGTCCTGTGCCTCCATTCCGCATCGCTCCTTCCAGATAGCGGACCTATTTAAGTAAATGGGTGTTTGCTGTTTGCGGGCCACAATATATCCGCAAAAAATAGAACATGTCCTATTATTGTCCGCATTACAGACAAAGATAGGACTGTTCTATTAGGGACCAGCTGTTCCGTTCTGCAAAATACGGAATGCACACGGACGTCATCCGTATTTTTTGCGGATTCGTTTTTTGCTGAACGCAAAATACATGCTGTCGTGTGCAAAAGCCCTAAGGGTTCATGCTCACGGAAATCTTATTCAACCAATGGGAAGCAGTAAAAAAAAAAAAACAATTTTCAGCATCAAAATCAGCTCCAAAATCAGTGGCAAAAATGGCGCTTCATACAAGAAATCTGCCTCCAAAATCAGTTTGGTGAGCAAGCTGATTTTTTAGGTAAAGTCAACATCTGATGTTTCTGCCTTTTATTTGAAAAAATCTCATCCATAGGGCTCATGCACAAATTACAGTCCCCAATGCGCCCGTGGATGCAGACCTGTCCGCAGAGATCTGTCCACAATAGAAAATGTCCTGTCTTTTTGTGGTGCGGAGGCACAAACCGAAATGCCACCGTGACCTTCCGTTCCATATCTTCTGGATTGCAGGCCAATCAAGTGAATGGGTCCGCATCCGTGATACTTCAGTACAGACATTTATCTTGTACAACTTGACCTGGTTACTGACTCCAGCATCATACGCCGGCCTGCCCTGGCCCTAGGGAGCATTGGTGTAAGGATTATTGAAGCCAGAGCCACTACCACTCCCATCTTCCGTTCCCCTGGGGCTTGCAGCACATTTGAGGCCGCCCTTCATTCACTGCTATAGAACTTATTTTCAGAAGTGCCATTACAGCGAATGGAGGGTACGCTGCGCATGCGTCATGTACTTTCCATTCGCCTCAAGGCTCCATTCTTCAGATAGGATCAGATCCCAGACGAGCCACCCACTCCAATCAGACATTTTTGGCATAGCCTATCAGTCAATGTCCCAGATGGGAAGACCCCTTTAATGTTGAATACGGCCACACATTTTGGAGGCACGACTGATCAGTGCAGGATTTATGGTTTCTAGTAGCAAATAACTAAATCATCAAGATCTGCAAAGGTCTCTGGAGATTATTTTTGGCTTATGTTCATAAGCATGCAAATAAAAGTCCTATTGTGTGCGTTACGAGGCGTGCACAATACTATGAAGAGCCTATTGTGTCCTGAGCGCTGGACCATAAAGCTTATATAATCATGAATGAGTTCTCCTCCGGGTCTGGATGAGGTTATCGTGTTATGCATAATTTTCAGGTCTGTTCAGCAGACACAGTTTTGAATGAATCCACATCAGAAGGCGTCTTGCAGTTTTACAAATATATCATTAACTAAGATAGACAAAAAAGGTGGTCCGCTTTGGACAATTGAATCTTGTAAGAAGGGTCTGCTGACCATGGTGCATTCACACAACCATATGTATTTAGCGGTTGGCAAATTGAGGATCCACAAAACACGGATACCGTCTGTGTGCGTTCCACACTTTGTGGAACACACACAGCCAGCCCTATGATAGAAATGCCTATTCTTGTAGACCTCTTCATTATCTTTAAAGGGATGGTTCCGCATTAGAAAACATGTACGCTTTCTTATAGAATTCTTATAGGGGCGCTCCACCTGTCCATGGGATGTGTCTGGTACTGCAGCTCCTTTGAAGTGAATAGGGCTGACCTGCAATACCGCACGCAACCTGTGGACGGGCAAGGCGCTGTTTTTGGAAGAAATCAGCCATGTTTCCCTACTCCGATACAAGCGCTTAAAGGGTGTTTCCACAATTTCCTCGGCTTTTAAGCTAGGGCTACACGGTGACACTGGTCGCAGTCAGGATTGCAGGTTGGCGGTGATCCCATAGAAATGAATGGGATTGTACAGCGAGTTGCAAAAAAAATCCAGTAATGGTGGATTTTATGCGACTCACGCTGCCCTCCCATTCATTTCTATGGGATCACAGCTACTCTGCAATCCTGGCCGTCGCCTTAAAGGGGTTCTGCAGTTCTGTAAAACTGATGATCTGATGACGTCACGACTAGTTTCACTGGCCTGGGCAGGGCTAAGCTCTGTTCACTTGAATGGAGCTTAGCCCCGCCCAGGCCAGTGATACTAGTCGTGACGTCACTGGGCCTGCAGTAAAAACAGAGAAGGCCGCGGCTCTCCTGCAGCGCCGCTGCCTTCTCAAACAGCTGATCGGCGGGGGTCCTGGGTGTCGGACCCCCGCCGATCAGATGCTGATGATCTATCCAGAGGATAGATCATCAGTCTTAAAGAACTGCAGAACCCCTTTAAGTTAGCTCTCCCTAGCATGTTTGACCTTATAAAGGAATCATAGTCGCCTGGTCCTTGCTGCTATGGTCCTGTACCTTTGCTGTTTTTGGCGATCTTCCAGTCCCAGGCTTGTTTACTTCTGCCCATGGTACAGGCGGGCCTACGTTCACCACTGCAACCAATGACTGGCATCAGTAGGGACGTGTCCTCAAGTGGCGGGCCACTGCTGGGTCACGTGCTGCTTGGGGACACATGAGGCATTGGCTGTAGCAGCCCACATGACTAGATCCATAGCCCAGAAGTAAACAAACCTAGGACCAGATGATCGCCAAACGAGTACCAGGGGGAGTAGGGGGGCTAGCTAGAAACTGAAGAAATCCTGGAATGCTCATTTAAAGGAGCATCAAATTTTGAGTGTTAGCAGTGCTATTATTGTGCGAAAGTAGTGCAGCATGTAAAAACAAAAACCCATATTGCTATCAACGCCATTGTACTGACCCTTAGAATAAAAGTAACGATTTAGATATGGCCAGGCGCGTAGCTAAAGGCTCATGGGCCCTGGTGCAAGAGTTCAGCTTGGGCCCCCCCTTCCCTTAGTGCTCTGTGTGTCTTCTTATACGGCACAAGGGTCTTTGGGCCCCCTCAGGCTCCTGGGCCCGGTAGCGACTCCTACCTCTGCACCCCCTATAGCTATAACCCCTGGATATGGCGTAGGGAACGGCACAAAATTTAGAATGCATATAGTGGAATTGCTGTTTGTTTCCATCCTCCAAGAAAGAGTTAATAATACTTAACGTACTCAATATGCTGCCGTTGGAAAATGGAACCCATACTCTCGGAATGTGCTGATGTCAACATGAAAATATTCTTTTGGGCCTTAGAGAGGACCTGTCACCTCTCCTGACGTTTGTGTGTTAATAACTACTCACATTCCCCATGTAATAACAATTCTGAAACATCTATTCTTATGACTCTATGTTGTTCTGTTCCTCTGTTATTCATGCTAGCGGTTCATGAATGAATTACTTTCAGTCTGCTGTAAAGATCCACATGGGTGTTACTAGTTAAGCGGGGGTGTTCTTGCGCAGTCTGACACTGGCAGCACTGATTGGATAGTGTCAGACTGTGCAGCGACACACCCCTACTGGCAACATTCAGTTGGACCCTTTACTTCAGTTCATTCATAAACTTCTAGCAGGAATAACAGAGGACTGGTCTAACAGTGTTGTAACAACAGATGCCCGAGAATTTTTCTTGCATGGGAATGCAAGTAGATACTAAAACAGACATGTCAGGAGAGTTGACAGTTCCTCTTATTGCCAAAATAGGCTTGATATTTAAAGGTGTTATCCAATCCTGTACCCCCCGCATCCCCAATGCTCAGGCCCCTCATACATTGAATACTTACCTGGTCTCCAACGCCCGAGTCTTTCTGGTTCCCTGCACGGCCGCCATATCTCCCCGTTGCACAGATCACAACATCTGCCGACAGAGGGTGCAGCCAATAGCAGGCCGCGAAGGTGACATGCTCCCCTAGCGTCACGGTAATGTCACACATAATGCAAGGGAAAAGGTTATCGTCGAAGCCTGCTATTGACTGCACCCCCCCATGGCGGTGGTCATGCAGGGATCCGGAGGGACACAGGCGTCGGGGACCAGATAAGTATGTTCTGTATGAGAGACCTGGGCGTTTTAGGGGGTGTTTACTGGATCGTATAACCCCTTTAAGGGGTTAAAGAGAATGGTCTCCGTAATCACATATGTCAGTAGCATCGCCATTTGCTCTCTCTATAGTAGGGATCAGCAACCTCCGACACTCCAGCTGTTTTGAAACTACAACTCCCAGAATCCTCCTTTCATTTCTATGGGAATAACAAAACCAGCTGAGTAAGTGTGCATGCTGGGAGTTGTAGTTTCACAGCAGCTGGAGTGCTAAAGGTTGCTGATCCCTGCTCTATAAAATATAATACTCTATAATACTCTTATTACTACTCTACATGTTTGATCATTTACAAGTGGGGGACTGTCTGCTTTGTTATCACATTTATGTTGCTCCCATCCAAGCTCGTTCAGGGTCATTGCCCATAAACAGTTAAAGGGTTTGTCTGAGTTTTAAAAAATGGAAAAGTCAGGGAGGTATTTAAAGAAATAAAATAATACGTACTCACTGGTACAAACCCCTTTGCTCAATCACCACCACCACCACGATCCTCCAGGGTGGGCTTTCTGTACAGTACCGCATGTGATCGCTGCAGCCAATCACTGGCCTCCACGGTCTAGCACTTTATACTGCTTAGGCCAGTGATTGGCTGTAGTGCCACACGTGCGGGCTGCTGCAGCCAAGAACATGGTGTCACGACTGCAGTGGCGGCACTTGAGTGGAGGAGGTTCAAACCAGCAAGTATGCATTCTTCTATTATTTATACATCTCTCCTGCCTTTTTACATTCTTTTTGTAACTTGGACAACCCCTTTAAATGAAGGACTTTTCATCTGCCGGCTATTGTGCTGAACCTGAAGGACAGAGGGAAGTTTTTCTGGAATCTAAAGGGTTTTTCCCACTTCTGGATTGTGGAAATAACTTTTAGTGAGTAAAAATATATATAAAAAACATGTTTTGTGTACGACAGTGCTCTCTATGGGACTTCCTGGAAGATCATTATCTTACAGCAAGACAATTAGTTACATGTCATTATCAACACAACACATCTGCATTTTTGAACGATGAGGGCAGAAATGAAGAAGAGATAAACTTAAAGAGGAGCTGTCCCCATTCCTGACAAGTCTGTTTTAGTAACTGCTTGCATTCCCCTATGTAATACCACTTCTAGAGCATCTATTCTTATGACTACCCCAGTACAGGGGGTATCTGCAGTTGGTTTGTAACGTAATGTTATGTATGCCCAGCTTAGAATCTGCATGGCTAAAGCATAGGAGTCAGCAAGGTTACCCAGGACCACAGTGATACAGACTTTGCTGCTTGTGAGGGACTACAGTTAAGACACCCATCACACCGACGCCCTGGCTAGACTTGCCTCTGAAACCTGTATCCTGCAGTGGACACTACAGCTATAATTGGCAGATTACAGTTACCAGCCAGAGATTCTATAGAGAGAGACTTTGGCAAGATAGTATGCCATTATGTGGCAGTGTGCAGCCTCCATACCTCACCATCTGGGAACAAGATTATTATTATTAGATGTACTAAAACTCCTATTTTGCGCTCAAGCAAAAAGATAGGTTTATTCTTCTACCTCTGGCTGGGTTTCCTGACTCCTACCAGACCATACACTGGCCATTGCAGTACTACACCTCCTGCCAGGCACCAATACAACCACCAACATCAAAGGCACCCCAAACTATCATCAGGCAGGAGCCCCAACTACAGGAGTGCCCCGAGGGAAGAAATGTCGCACCCTCATCTCATTACATTGGCCCTAGGGAGCGACAGGGGAAACTGAGGAAAAACAATTTGACACATCCTACAGTTAGAGCCACTACCACTCCGATCCTCTGCACCGGCTCCTCAAGGGCTTGCTACATATTTTGTGCCATTCCTTTAGTTTGCAATGAAGGTCCAGATGGATGTTACCATTTGGGAGTGTCTCCCCGCACTGTCTGATACTGGCAGCACTGATTGGACAGCGTCAGACTTTTTAGGGACACACCCCCAACTGATAATACCCATCAGGACTTACATTGCAAACTGCTAGTAATTCATCCATAACTTCTAGCAGGAATAATACAGGAATGTCACAACATACAGTCATGAGAATGGATGTTCGAGAATTATTATTACATGGGGAATGCAAGAAGTTACTAAAACAGACATGTCAGGGGAGGTTGTCATGAGTTTTAACAATGCATACTGCTTACCTGTCCTTATACCTGTTTTTTTTCATTTTATACCCCCACCCCGTTCAATAGAATGGTCCCTGAGCGTTGACCTGAGTCTATCCAATATTATTGGACAGAAAGCTGCTGTAGGCTCCACACAATTGGACCATCGCTTTCAATTAGTATATAGGGCACCATGTAGGCTCAGGAACCATCTGTACAGAAAAGGGTAGGTGGGTGTAAACAGAAAAAAGCACTATCTGCAGGGGGACAGTATAAATACGGATCGCCAAGCAGTTCACATTTTTAAAACTAATGACAGGTCCTCTTTAAGGGTGTTTTCTGGGAATTTGATATTGATAGCTTATTCTCAGCTCAGGACAGGTCATCTATATCTGATCAGTAGGGATCTGACTCCCGGCGCTCCCACCGATCAGCTGTTTGAAGATGTGCTGCCTCTTCCTAGAACCATGACCGGGGCGGACCGGGAACTTAAAGTGGCCCTGGAAAAAATACTAAAAGTGGCCCCGTTTTTTAGTTGGGTACAAATTGATGGAAGGCAGGGCCAGCAATACCATATTGTGCCACATTATACCACCCCAACAGAGCCAAATACCACAGTCCATCACAAAATACTGCCCCTATCAGCACAAAATACATCCCCAAAAACTTCCACTGGCCGGCTGTGAGGAGGGCCCAGGCGGCCCCCTAGGCATCGGCCCACCGGGAAAGTTCCCTGTAAGGTCTATGGCCAATCCGCCCCTGCCGATGATGTCATGTTCATTGGTCACATGGTCTAGGTGCAGCTCGGTCCCACTCAAGTTAATGGACTCAGGCTGCAATACCAAGTGAAGCCGGTATATAATGTGCTGTGCTGTCCTTGGTATGTTGTGGCCATGACTCCATCAAACACCTGGAGTTGCAACCCCCGCCCATTTGATAGTGATGATCTATCCTGAGGATAGCTGATCAATGTCAAACTCCCAGAAGATTCCTTTAAGAGGTTTCTCCACTTTAGACAATCCCTAGTTGTTGGAAGGGTTCCTTTTAAAATAAGAAGGATGACAAACCTCCTGTTGAGACCCTGGTGATCAGCTGTAATCGGAAGTCTGGCTGTAGATGCTCACATTCCCTGCAGCGCCACCACAGGGGAAATGAAGCATTGCACATTTCCCTTTCAAATCAATTGGTTGTCTCTTTAATGCAGGACAGGACAGGTCCTCCAGAGTGAGAGACACTCTTTGTTACTGCTCTATCCTCTGATCAAGAGATGAGGATCCTGAAAAGAGTATCCCCTCTAGTAACCCAGAATTCCCTAATAGGATGTATGGAAATTGGGTTATCAAACTGGACAACCCCTTTAATAAGCAGGTTGCAGATGCCAAGTTACCTTGAAGGAACTACTGTATATGTAGACTATATCATGTTGTTAAACTGACCTTGTGTTTGCCGTAGGTGACAGCTTTATCATACAGACTGATTCCTGTGATCAGTTTCTCCATGTTGTCTTTCTCGGTCATCTGGCCCACATCAAATGCGTGAGCGTAGCCCTGTTCTGCCAGGCAGCGGGCAGCCATATGTCTATCCCCATGTGTATCCAGGTCCATCAGATGGGATAACTTATCTACGCACTGCGAGGCCTCTTCCTCCATATTCAGCTTGTCGTAGACATAAGCCAGGTTTGCCCAAGCATTTAGATTATTGGGGTCTTGATTGCAAATGTTTATAAAGATCTCCTTGGCTTTGTCGACCTCATCCAGATAGAAGGAGAAAACACCCGATAAATTCCTGATTCCAAAATGCTGGAAGTTGGAGTCAACCTCCAGTTGGAATTGAAGGGCCTCTTGCTTCAGCTTGATGTCTCTTCTCCTCAAGTGTGGAGGGGTGCAGGACTCAAAGTTGAGGTTCATTTCCAAGTGGAAATAACCAGGGATATATTCAAACTCGTCTATGAGAGTTTCTATGTCCACGCCGGGTTCTTCCTCCATGGTTGGCAGAGCAATGTACCTGTTGTCCTACCTGCTCTCTATACTTGTAAGTCTGGTTTGAGTCACCTGTAGCTCGGGCGGAGCTTAGACAGGGAGAGGCCCTGAAGAATTCCCTTCTCACCCTAGTATTTCAGTGCAGATTTTACAAGTCAATCCCACAATTATTGCTACAATAGTTTCCTGCTCTCGTGATACAATTACTCCGAATAAACGTGAGAAGTGTTCAGACCTGCCAAGAAAAAAAAAACAGAGAAATCCAAACTAATCCTCCCCTGTAAAGTCAAGTTCATCATACGAGTAATATCTGTAGTCAGTTTTTCTTGAGTCTGCATTGACGTTCTTTGCTCCAAATTTTATAAAATGTTGCACGTTTGTTAAATTTGGCACATTGTTAAAGGGGTTTTCTGAGTGTTTAAAGGCTATGTACACCTTTGGAGTCAATTTTTTTAATGATTGCATTTAACATATTTTTGGCTAAAAATCATATTTTCAATTGGTCTTTATTAAAAATATTGAGCTGTTCAGTCACAAAGGGTTAACCGTTTGTGTAGCTGGGTGACTGGTACTTTCACTTTCACTTTGTGCCGGTCATCTAATTACCCTTATCTGTAAACTACTGAGAGGTCATAAACACTTATTAAGCCGCATTCTTATCAGTCCTGTAAGGACTGAGCTTTAATGGATGTTCATAAGGTCAGAGAGGAGATAAGCTGTCCGTCTGTCTCCTCTTCAGATGACGGAATTGAGAAAAAATCCACAGGCAGCTAGTACAGCTTCTCAGCTCTGTACACAAAAAAGGATAACATATTGTTAATAAAGACCAATTGAAAAAGTGATTTTTAGGTCAAAATAAGTATAATGCAATAATTTAAAAAAATTGCCCCCAAAGGTGTACATAGCCTTTAATATTAATGACCTATCCTCAGGATACTGTAGGTCATCAGTATCTGATCAGGGTGGTTTTGACTCCCGACACCCCTGTTGATCAGCTGTTTGAAGAGGCCGCAATGCTCCAGTTAGCGCCTCGGCCTTCTTACAGCTTACCAATGGGACTAAGCTGCACATAGGCCATGTGACTGATGAACGTGATGTCACTGGAGTAGGAGAGTGCCACAGCGCTCGCTGGAGTGCCGTGGTCTCATCAATCAGCTGATCAGTAGCGGTGCCAGGAGTCTGACCCTTCACCGATCTGATACTGATGACCTGTTCTGAGGATAGGCCATTAATATTACACACTCGGACAACCCCCTTTAAATCTTTTGTCTAGAAATGCTACTCCAGTTGTTCTACTCCACCACTCTACCAGAGTGATATACAAGTGAAACTCATTAACATAATAAAACACACTGACTTTCCCACCCACTTTTCAAAACTGGTGCAAGTGGTGTAAAAATACAGAAAGTTGAAAAATTTGGAGCAAATAACCCCAGAAAATTGCAAGTTGTGGGTTGTGGGTCCAACTCTGGTCAACCTCTACAGTTAAATGAAGGGGTGGCGAAGTAATTTGGTGGTGGCTGACAGAGTTTAGTTCTGCTTCCTGGGGAACTGTGAGGACCTACATGTGCAAGATCCTGAGAGCTAGGCCTGAGATCAGAGAACCTTCATCTCTGAGACCTCTATAGCCAAGGAAGCAACTTTACCATTAAGGTACTCCCGAAAGAAGGAAGATCAGAAGGTCCAGAGTCTACAAAGCCATGCACTGGAGTTAATTAGCAAGGTGTTGTGCACACTTACGGCAAAGAGACCTTACTGCTGTGAGAGGGAACATTGCTAACGTGCCAAAAAAAAGGAGTACTACAACCAGGGGCGTAGCTAAAAGCTCATGGGCCCTAGTGCAAGAGTTAGCTTGGGCCCCCCTTCCCTCAGTACTTTGTATGTCTTCTTATGCGGCACATGGGTCTTTGGGCCCCCTCAGGCTCCTGGGCCCAGTAGCGACTGCTACCTCTGCAGCCCCTATAGCTACGCCCCTAACTACAACCTCCATCATTGCTGCTGCCTTGTTACTGTCAGATGTACTACTACTCCTATTCTGTACTTCACCATTTGCCGGCCACACTATCTGATCTCCTGACTTGCAACCAGACCATCACTTAACACCAAGGGCACCCCAAATACTACCAGG
Organism: Rhinella marina; assembly: GCA_900303285.1. Taxonomy (NCBI): domain Eukaryota; kingdom Metazoa; phylum Chordata; class Amphibia; order Anura; family Bufonidae; genus Rhinella; species Rhinella marina. Next base: position 489,873 of record ONZH01002217.1, read on the forward strand.
CAGGAGTCTCAATACCACGGGTATTGCACCCTCCTGTCACTGCACAGTCCTGGGGAGTTCCAGGGGAGAGATTGTCACTGTGAAAGCCACAGCTTACTACTCTCATCTTTCTCACCTGCAGGGACAGCCCCTCACAGGTCAAAAAGTCCTGCTGTCTAATGTACAGTAATGAAAAGTAATAATTAGTGAAGTTTCTACATTGACATGGCCACCTCCCAACTGAAGCCACAAGGTCACTAAGGTCACTGCTACGTACAGTATGATCATGTAATCAAATATAAGCATAAGGAATTCATGAAGAAGAATATGCTTGGCTGATGTGGAATATATTAGGGACATTACACTACACTTAGGAGTCATTAACAGTACTAGGCCTGGGGGTAACAATTTGAGACCCCTGAAAAGTAGATGGAGCTGTGTAGTTGCAGAATCAACTTCTGACCAGCTGACTGGAGGGGGCGTTGGTTGTTGGACCCTGCTGATCACATAGTGTTGGCCTATCCTAAAGATAGGCCATCATTTTTTTAAACAGATATATTCATGCAGTTGCTTACCTTATATACATTTTCAATTTTTTTTATATACAATGTGCCATTTTTAGACTCTCCTGACCCGTTTCCATCATGTAAACCAATCCTTCTGGTTTGTTTCCATCTTGTAGGTAGCACTTACTGTTGCTGAATCCAACCAAACCCATGATGCACTTCACCTTCCTCTGACACAGCTCTAGCACCACCCCTAACAACGCCCAGCTAGTTTATAGCTCCTCCCACCTAGCTAGTTACATAGACACTCCCCTATCACTGATCCTAACAACGTCCAGCTAGTTTATAGCTCCTCCCACCCAGCTAATTACATAGACACTCCCCTATCACTGCCCCTAACACCCAGCTAGTTTATAGCTCCTCCCACCCTGCTAGTTACGTAGACATTCCCTTATCACTGCCCCTAACACCCAGCTAGTTTATAGCTCCTCCCACCCAGCTAGTTACATAGACACCCCCCTATCACTGCCCCGTCCATGGACATAACATCACAGGAAATAAGAGAGCTATATGGTCATGTGAACGGAAGATAGGGGCAATAAAGGTAAAAGAAATACATTACAAAAATACAGCTACCCCCATAAATGATTATTTTAAAGGATTTTTATGCAAACTAGAAAACTCCTTTAAGGAGGTCTTGCTGGAAAAAAAAGATAATTACGTAACAATCTAACAAATATATTGTCATTCCCAAGTTAAGAGCAGCATTCATGAGAACCTGAACTCCTTTCCCCTGTAGACAGAATTTTGGATATATACATATTGCATATTCATTTCACCCTTGAGAAAGATCTTGTTATCATATTACAATAAGATTGCTACATTTTCACCCTGAGGGGAAAGTTGATGGCAGAAGAGGCGACAAGACTGGGGAGGAAGGTGAGTCAGGGAGGAGTAAAGATGACAGGGCAGTGACAAGGGTGGGGATGACGGGGGGGGAACACAGGTAAGTCAAGGGTGGTGGCTGTAGAGGAGGATTCACGCTTGTCTAAATCAGACGTTGCGGTAAAGTTCTGCTCCTGCACATCTGTCACTGAATATTAGAGTTATTATAAATGCATTAAGAGTATTTTGTACTTTATTTATTTACACAGTACTTTCGCTAGGGGCGGAATTAAAGGGGTGTTCCAGTTTTAGCAAATGGAGCTCACTCATTGTATGCTGGAAACTTATTACATTCAAAGACCTGTTCAAAGGCCACAAGCAGAGATCTTGAAGATAGTGAGGAATTGATTTGAAAAGTATACTGAAAACATTATCTAACATTTCATGATACAATGAATGAACTTTATTTGTTTAAATTGTGATATATCCATTTGTGTTCTATCTATCTATCTATCTATCTATCTATCTATCTATCTATCTATCTAACATCTATTAATCCATTATCTATCTATCTATCTATCTATCTATCTATCTATCTATCTATCTGTTTGTCTATCTATCTATCTATCTATCTATCTATCTATCTATCTAACATCTATTAATCCATTATCTATCTATCTGTTTGTCTATCTATCTATGTATCTAGCCTCTGTTGGACTGGGGTGCCAAGGGCCCACCAGTAAAATTTATTTTGTGGGCCCATCGTACGGATACATTCAAATATACAGTACCTGTTCACACAGCAGCAAGATGCTACCAAATGATTGATTATGGGGGCCCCTGCAGTAACTTTGAGAAGGTAGGTCCTGGGGAGAAGAGGACACTGGCTAGCTTTCCTCTATACGTAGAAGTCATCTCAGCTCTGATTGTGTCTATAATAATAGACATCAGGGGCCCAACCGGGGGTTTCACCTGTACCCCTGTGGGCCAGACCGAGCCTATAATAATCTATAATCTAATCTAATCTATCTATCTATCTATCTATCTATCTATCTATCTATCTATCTATCTATTCTCAGAATCCGTACATGTAGACGGGTTCATCAATGACACACGACACAGCCTTCCAAGAGTTAAAACTCCAAATACAGTTTATATTTCTTCCAAAATAATATAATGGGAGCCAAAGTTATGCATTCCCTCTGGAGCCATGTCACAGGGACATAAACATTCCATACACTACACTTTGCTGAAACAACCCAGGTTTCTTTATTATTTTCACCTCACCTATAGACCCCCCTACAGTACTTTACCAGCCAGTTACTCTATCTATCAGTTACTATCTATCTATCTATCTATCTATCTATCTATCTATCTATCTATCTATCCAGCCATCGCTGCAAGGCAACAGTGCTAATCACTGAGCCACTATCTCTATCTATCTAGCCAAATCGTTTGATTTATTCATTGAATAATAATTTGCATATGAAGTATACAGGTGCAATCGTGTTTTATAATGCATATTAATCATGGTATTATGTGATTTGGTGTAATCACTGTATTATGTATAGGGCATAATTGTATGAATACATTTTGATGTACTATGACACTATGCACTTATTATGGCACTTTTAGCACTTTATTATTGTTTTTTATGTTTAATTATATATGTTGATTGATGATTTATTGCACATGCACTTTGTATTTACAGTATATATCTGATCTGTTCACTTGTATAACTGCTTGAGAAAGGCTCTAGTGCTGAGCCGAAACGTTGCCTATCCACATGGGTGAATAAAAGCATTGTTTTCATTTTTCATTGATTTTGGAGTGCTGCCTTTTTGCTATTCTATCTATCTATCTATCTATCTATCTATCTATCTATCTCATATCTATCTATCTATCTCATATCTAATCTATCTATCTATCTATCTATCTATCTATCTATCTATCTATCTATCATCTACCATTTTCCATCCATTCATCATGCTGTCCATCCTTCTATCCACATGAATTAGTGCTGTAATCCATACTTTGTCCTCAGCTACTGCACACCTGATTCACCTTATTAGCCTTTGTATATGATGTAGTGATGTATAACATAATAATAGTAAGTATATATATCTGTCATCTTAGAACAGATCGTTCCTTACGTATTACACTGCCTTAGGCACATGTTTTCGTATTCCAACACCACATTACTGACATATTCTGCTCATAGGACTCTATGGAGAAAGTTATATAATGCCGGTCACTGTGTAGAGTCATGTGCTGGATTTCGGCTCTGAAGGTGTTACACACAGCGAGTAAGAAGCCTGGAGTCATTACAGCTGATCGACTCATCTGTACCGGCTTAAGATGTCTTGTGCCCAGAGGAAGGAAGTGACACACTTTGTTCCAGTGTAATGTATACATTGAAAACATGAAACACTTTTTTTTTTTTTTTTGCAGGATGAAGACGTAGGATAGAGTTACAAACTGATACAGAAGGAGACAGAGCCCTGCCCGAGAGGGCTTACAATATACAAGAGGGCTTTGATCTACAAGTATAAGATCGCTATAAGATCAATGGGGGTGTGACACCTGCCACCCCCACAGATCTGCTGTTTCAGGCAGCCTTCAGCACCTGAAAATATACAGTAGACACAGGGGTGCACCTAGCCTTTTGCTGCCTGAGGCCAAAACTGAAACTGCACCCCCCCTCCCCTCCCAATGCCAATTTCTTAAAGGGTTTCTGTCATCAGGTTTCACCATATTAAACCGGATGACATTTGCAATGTGCAAATGTCACCTGAGGTCTAATATGGTAATAGTTTCAAGATCTGTGTCCCCGTTTTTGTTAAAAAGAAACTTTTGTAATATGCAAATTAACCTTACTAGGTCCAGGGGGCGGTAACCCTGCACCTAGTGGCGCCGTTTTCCCCACCTCCAGGAATGCGTCATCGCCGATGATTGACAGGGCCAGGCAGCTCCCTCTATCTGCTGCTGGCCCTGTTAGCGCTGCAAATCCCGCGCCTGCGCCGTGTGTCCTTCATTCGGCGCAGGCTCAGTGAGTGCAGCTGGCTGCAGGGCTCCCGGCTTCCTCACTGCGCCTGCGCCGATGACGTCACACTACACCCGGAAGAGAAGGCGGCGCAGGCGCAGTGAGGAAGCTGGGAGCCCGGCAGCCAGTGGCACTCACTGTGCCTGCGCCGAATGAAGGACACACGGTGCAGGCACCATCGATCTGATACTGATGACCTATCCTGAAGATAGGCCATCAATATCTAAGTCCCGGAAAACCTGATCTGGCTCTGGTGCCATAATGGACCCTAAAGATCCAGGAGAAGAAAGACTATTTGGCTTCTAATCACCTTACAATTGGGTCTATTTTTGTGATTCAAAACCTATTAAAGTTTATCAATGATATAGGGGTTGGGCCTCAAGAATAATTTCCTCTGGTAAGCCCCCAAAACCTCTGTCTGACAATGGTCAGAGGGACCATTAATTAAAGGTGTTCCCCAAGATTTAAATGTATCTCCTAACCACATGAGTGGTGAGGGTCTGACTATTCACTAATCATTTAAACGGAGATCCTTCACATATGAATAGAGCTGCGGTCAAGCATACACGTTGCCTCCCCATTCATCTCTATAGGACTGCTGGGGTTAGCTGAGATGACTTCTCTTCAGCAGTCTCATAAAGACATATGTATATACTGGCATTGTTTTGTATGAAAAGAGTGCACTGACCCTCTTGCTTACCACACTATCTTGGGGCAAAATACCACTAAGATAACTAGTTCCTACCAACACGCTTACATCACACCAATGATGGTAACACATTTAACTGGCGTTCCACACTACGCACAACTGGTATGTTCGTGACACGCAACAGAATCTCCCGGATCTCCTTTCCCACTATGGCACAGCGGACACAAACTTTATATTTAATACTCATGGTCATAAATTGTTTTGCCCTCAAATGTCATGGCTGAGATATAATTTCTGAAATGATCCTGTACTAATGTGGTCAGCTGGTTATCCAAGTACAGTGTGTACATATACATGTAATTAAAGGGGTTTTCCGGGATTGTACTACTCATGACATCCAGGACTGATCCTCAGGGTAGGTCATCAGTATCTGATCAGTGGGGTCCAACACCCGGGACTGCCGCCAATCAGCTGTTTGAGAAGGTATGGGCTCTGCCGTGAGTACCGCTACCTTCTCCCCGCTCACTAAGCACAGCGTACATTGTATAGCGGCTATGCTCGGTATCGTGCTCAGCCCCATTCACTTGACCTATGAATGTGACGTCACCGGGCTACAAAAAGCTAAGAGAAGGCCACGTTGCTCACGGAAGTGAATAGGGCTGAGCACGATACCAAGCACAGCCGCTGTACAATGTACGCTGTGCTTAGTGAGCGGGGAGAAGAAAGGCGGCTCTCATGGCAGCGCCAGTACCTTCTCAAACCCCCACCGATCAGATATTGATGAGCTATCCTGAGAATAGGTCATCAGTAGTAAAATTCCAGAAAACCCCTTTAAATTACAGCTCAGTTCTTACCTTACTGATATGAATCTGGCTTAAATAAGTTTTTATGACCTCTCAGTAGTTTACAGATAAGGGTAATTAGATGACCTGAGTGAAAGTACCAGTCACCCAACTGGACAAACAGTTAACCCTTTGTGACAGAACAGCTCAATATTTTTAATAAAGACCAATTGAAAATATCATGGAAACCATGGAAACGAGCAGTGTATAATGTGATGGGAAAATGAATCCAGCCAGCAAAGGAAGCAATATGGATAATAACAATACATTAGTAAGTGGCTTGTATTAACTTACTGTACATGATAAATGCCACTTACTGAAGTGAGACCACCCCTTTAAGCATTAACGTTATATAATTTTAAAAATTCATCTAAACATTTTTTTTTTAAAAAAAAACTGTCCACTGTGACCACGTCTTGAGGTGACTTCTTCACAGTTCTTACAGTAAAGAAGATTTGATGCTTCTGGAGACTGAACTTTTTCTTCTCCAGTCGGAGGCAGTGCCCCCATTGTCTGAGATGAGACGACCCCTTTAAGAATAGCAGCAGTGTAATATTGATAATGGTAATCGTTATAATAGTATAGCATCATAAATAGACAATAGTAATTCTAATATTGTAGAAATCCACTTGAAATTGACATTGAAATTGATAGAAAGTCTATGGACCCTTCTCGATTCCGTCTCTTACAACGACTAGAGAGAGTGTGATATGGTTTCTAGGGATCGCTGGGGGTCTCAGCAGTCTGAGGCCGCGCATGCGCAGTGTGCTCCCCTTCACTTCTATGGGAGCAGCGGGGAGCTGCACCTGGTGGTGGCTGGACCCTAGGCCACAGCTCTCCCCGCTTTGTTCTCCTCTGGGACCCACACCTATCAGACAATGGGGTTATATCCTAGTGATATGCCCCATTGATATGCCCCCATTGTTTATGATGGAAATACCCCTTTTAAATACTTAGGGCTCATGCACATGATCGTTGGCCGCAAAAAAAAAGGAATGGACACAGGGAAAAAATAAGTTTGTGTGCATGTACCTTTACATTGAAATTGCAATTGCCATCAGTGTGCAATTATAGCATTTCTCCATTAGGTGGCAGTGTATCCTATGTTATAGATGTGAAAGGAGAAGTATGTACAGTTGCAAAGTTACAATGGGTGTCCACAAGATGATAATAGGTGATAAATGTTTGATTATTGGTGGTCAGATCACGAGGATCCTCAAGGATCTCAAGAACGAGGGTCCCTGTCTCCTATATATGGTCCATCACTCCATTCACTTTTTTGGGACTGACAGAGCGCTGTTCCTCTGTTATTCCTCATAGAAACTTATGAATAAATTGACACGTATATGTAAGAAGAATGGCAACACTTGGCTGTCAACTTATTCATACATGTCTAGGAGAAATAATGGAGGAACAGCACAACACAGATTACATTTTTTTTTCTAGTATCCTGATTAGTATAGGAGCCACTGTTCTGAGAACATCACAAGATCTTTCGGGCACATCAATCCATTTCTATGGTCTACTTTACTTTGACAGATGTTGCATTCCAAAAAACTCTGTGTGCAGCCCCAGCCTTTTTTTTTTCCATTCAGTCTCCGGTCACACACACGGGGTCCTGACCAGTGAGGCTCCTTACGTTGGACTCCTGCCTATCATAGATTTCATGGTATGCTCTGTGGATGTCTCATACATAGCTGAATATCAGGAATATCCTTTTCCAGTTCTGTTCTACAATTATTGAGTTGTGCAATAAAAAATCACATACATTTCCCTGTTTGCCACAGTTGCATTCTAGTTAGAACACATTATTCTGTATCCATTGGATAGGGGATGATTGTTAGACTGCTGGGGGCACATTTTCCCCGATTTCACAATGAAAATCGGCACAAAAAGTTGACTTTCTGGGAACTTTGAAATCCACAACACATCAGGACACATCATGCTTTGTGCAATGTGGATTTCACCCTTTGCAATGCATTAGAGACACATGCAGCCATACCTTAAAGGGGCTGTCCAACGAAAAATATTCTACAGTTTTCAAATCAGCACAAATATTTTTGTAATTTCATGTAATTAAAAAATTAGTATAGTTACTAAGATATTCAATGAAATCTATCTATCTGTATAGCGCCACCTGCAGTTTGATCCTTTTTCTTATTTCTTTGTCCTGCTCACTGAAATGGCCACACATGCTCATTTCCATCCCACAACTGCCTCCTGAGTTGTGATAGGGAGCGAGCTGCAGCAGAAAGGACACACCCCCTGAGCTGCAATCCCCACTCCACAATTGGACCAATGGATGTGGAGATCTCTGGATCCATGTGAGGTACAGGGCTGGTTCTAGCTTTGTTAGAAAGAGGTTGTCATGTCCTATATGATGTCTGATTATTTTTTACATTAATCATGGGATAACCCCACAGTAAACAAACAGTATAAATATCTTGAACCCAAATTAGCTTTAGCCTCTGTGTTTCCTTGTCTTTTTTCATGCCCATTTCATCTTATGCGTGAAACTGCTATGGCCATCATGCCAGTCACAAGTGATCTGACCTTATCATATTGATTATCTTAAACTGGTCTCAAACGGATTGATGGTCACGGTGCGATAACAACCGAGACAAGAATGTTCTCTGCTCTATGGAGGATTCTGCCCTAATAAGAGGAAACTGAAAGTCACTATATTAACAGCTGATCTCCACTCCACATAACAAAAAAGTACTTGAAGATAAAGGCTGAGTTCACGCGTAGAAACCACGGATGACGTGTGGATGTGAAACCCTGCGTTTTTTTTACCGTAAATTCGTAGGGTTGTCAAATAAATGGCCAGGAGGAGTTGTGGGCAAAATTGCTGTTATCCTGCAAAACCATACAGCCATTAGAAACCAATTTGAATACCAAACCAATTGGCAGTAAAAACCTATGACATTTTGCTTTTTCGGCTCATCCAAATAGTTATTCACGTCTTACTACGTGCTCACAGTAACTGCAGAATTGCGTACCTGCAACATTGTTTATTGTCATTAAAGTTATTTGGTTCTATGTAATGTTGCAATGTATTGTATTGTACCTGCATAGTTTTGTATGGATAAGTCAGGGTTAACAATCCCTTGTAGGAAGCTTGGAGATTGCCTTACACCTTCCCCTAGTTCCTTCTAGTGTTAGCTGAATCCCAGAGACTCACTATCTCTGAGATATTTGCATCAAGAAATGCATCTCTATTTTATAGTACTCTAGAGAGAGAGAGAAACAGAAGAACTAGATGGTCCAGAATCTGTATGGCTGAGCTTTGGAGTCAGTCAGTAAGGTATTCGCTGTTTAAGGCTGATAAAGACTTTACTGCAGTGACAAGGACACTGCTATTACACCCTTGACACTTAGACATGGTCCTGGCCAGACGTATCTGAACTGTGTATCCCTCAGCCGTAGAATTACGGAACCTTATTGCTAGCCTTAGATTCTGCATACAGAGAGTCTTTGGAAAGATGGAGAGAAGGAGTACTACAACCCGCATCATTGCTCATATCCATACATTGCTATCGGAGAAGATTTGCACTGTGAATGGTTTGGAATTGTGTTTTAATACTGTTGGATGTACTACAACTCCCATTCTACACTTCAGTAAGGAGAAACTTATTTATCTTCTACAACTGGCCTGGTTACTGACCAGAGTTTAGGTAGGCCTGAACCTGGGCGTTGTCACCGAAACCGCCTGTCACTGCATAAGTAAGCGAGTCTACAGGTCGCCATTCTGGCCAATGTGCCCGAGGAGCCAGTTCTTTCCAACTCTGCTCCAAACCTAGATGATTGGGTGTCATTGCCGGTGTCACTGTCATCATCGTCTTCCTCTTTCTCCTCCATCTCTGACTCCTCTTTCTCCTCCAGTCCGCCTCATCTCCATGGCAGTTTCTTGTTGTGGGTCCCCAGCAGCTACAGGGTGCAAGATGCTTTAGCACAGCGCATGCACGGACACCCTCAATTCATTTCCATGGGACTGCCCAAAATAGTCAAGCAGCGCGCTTGGCTATTTTCAGAAGTCCCATTGAAATAAATGGGAAGAGCACTGTGGAAGCGCGGCCACCGCTCCATTCACTTGGAGCTTACAGAAGTACCTGAGCCAGTGCTTGCTTATTTCTGACGCTCCCCTAGAAATGAATGGAAGGTGACCGCACATGCATGGTGCACCCTCCGTCACATTGTGGGCTCCATTCTAAGGATAGGTGGGGGACCCACCCCTATAGAAATTGGGGGTATATCTTAGCGATATGTCCCCAATGTCCAAGATGAGAATACCCCTTTAACGAGTAGTTTAACCAAAATCCAACTTTGAGCATTAGTCATGTATATGAGGCATGGTTTGCTGCTTCCACACGTTCTCTAAAAGCATTCCATAGCATAACGTTATAACAATGAGCAAATAATGGCGATATAATATGATTATGGCATTTCATGTGTCTGTAGCTGCTAAGCACCTGATCCCCAGCGCGCAAACAGTCCTTGTATAATACAGCTTTTAACGTGAGTCTCGCCAGTAGGAACATCATTCAAGGACAGCACATCTCTGCTCACAATGTGGCTTTGTCTTCAAGCTTAGCTGTAACTTTCTCATTAATTCAAATGGAGCAGAACTTACCGTCTTGAATTTTTACAGAGATGTCTATGAAAACAGCTGAATTGTCTTCATTTCCTCTTTTATGTCTCAATGGATGCATTTAGCTGAGCATGTCAGTCACATTCAGTGGGTCATGTGTCGATCCCACTGCCATGATATGGGTGAACGTGATATGTTCAGGGCTCAACACCATAGCCAGAAGGGTGCATGATGTCTCTTTGTGTTTTGTTAATATTTGCATATGCAACAAAAGGTTCATAATTGGGGGTAGGAGAAAT